>CM041645.1:30513727-30704138 GCA_023333625.1 Bothriochloa decipiens
GGGGGGGGGGTGGTCGTCGAGGAGGAGGGAGAAGGGGGCGCTGCCGACGGCGGCGGCAGCGGAGAGGGGCAGCCCAGGTCGCTAGGGTTGGTCGTGCGCGGGGTTGACTCGGTACAGTGTATGCTTAAGACATCAAAGCTTTGGTAGGTGCTGAAGGTTGACCAAATATTTTCAAAATGGCATATTGTTGACGTGTAATACTTAGTGTGTAGTCAAAGATTTCTCTTTGTTTTTTGAATTTCAATTACACTAATACTTAGTGAAATATTCAGGTTAGTTTGTGTACTCTAGCAAGGAGGTTCGAGAGAGGTCATGACTCATGTGCTAGGAAGATGGGGGTGCTTGGCTAGAGTTCTTCCCTATCAATCTTTGAGTTTGTGCAGGTTTCTTTACATGATTTGGATTTCTTCAGCAAGTTTAGATCTTGTTGTCGGAATAGGATGAGGACTAGAGTCTCTTGGTTCTTTGATTTGATTGTGTCATATATTTGTATCACCATATGTCTATTTTTTTGCTATACTTGTGCAGCTGTGCATGTTGAAGGTTGAAATGTTGTATTCTTTTATTCTAAAAATTATTATGGGAATGATCGATCCCAATGATCTGATTGTCAAGTTGTAATGTATTATCTCTTTTTCTTTTGTTGAAAGTCTACTCTTGAGAGGTTAAAATAATCATTCGAGGGATAGGGGCTAATCATTGGGTAAGAATAATCAACAGTATTAAGTCTAATACTTGACCAAATTATTATCAACTATATTGGCACAGCTTTGCTTTGGAAAATGAATTGTAAACACTATTGTATTTATTATTTATTTTCATCTATGACCGAAAGCCTTAACTCAGATCATGAAATTTGTAATTCCATCTAATACTTGAACATAAATGTACCTTGATGAGCAATTGGCAAACAAGTTTTATTATTCTATATTTTCGGTGTCCAGCATCCAATGCACCTTTTAGAAACATCACACTCCGTGCTGACCATTATTTATATCCTCCACAACAAAATTAAGTTGATGTCACTATAGCTAGATGTTGTTGACTTGGAGCAATTTGTATATGTCCTATCACTTCTGCGTGGCATGTATGCAATTAGTTATGTTTTATGTCTCTAAACACATAATCCTTCTTTTATTTTCTTATATTGTAGCAGTTCATTTGGCTGCGGCTGCAGCTGTAGCTTTTGAACTGCTGAGTACTGTCGCTAATAACCTACGTAAATAAACAGTCACAGCCGTAGTCACTTTTAAGCAGGAGCAAACAGCCGGATTATTGCAATTATTGGAATGAAAGTTGGAAAGTGATGCTTATTGTAACCATTGATTCCATGATTCTTGGTGCACAAAGCTTGTTGATAAACAGATGATATATAGAGAGAGAGAGACAGAGAGCAAAATGAGAAAAAGTTACAAGACAAGTACTTTTTATCGAATTTTTATGGCATTTGAAGGTCGTAACTTCACCAAATCCATCTAACAGAGACACTTTGGGGTCATTTGGCATGACAAGTGCCAGTTTGCCTCACAAAAAACATCACACCTGGTTTGGCGTCGTTCAGATTAGACATATATATATCGCGGAGTCTCAATAACCTTTGGATATCCTCGACCACTCCTCCTTTGGTTCACGGGTGAACCAAAGGAAAAACAGAGGAATCAATTCCTTTGGAATGGCAGACGTCATGGTTCCTTTGGATGCCGAAGGAAAAACACACAGGAAACATTCCAGAGGAATCATCGTTCTCTCACAAGACCGCAGGAAACAAAAATATGCGGTCGGAGCTCATGGAAAACGTAGGAAACGATGGCCGCACGGACGAGCGAGGTGGGAGCGGTGGTGGTGGAGGAGCAACGCCGGATGCCACCCAGGGCTCCACCCTCCACCTCGGGCTTTCCCACCATCTCTACCTCGGCGAGGTCGTCTCCACCTCCAGATCTGCATCGTCCTCCCTCCGTGCGCAAGGCCATGGTGGAGGGCGGCGCAAACTCCGCGCGGGCGCACCAGGCGTCGACGGAGCGGAGGGGGTCGGGGGTGTGGGGGTGCTGGAGGAGGGGGATGGAGCAGAGACCGAGGCCACGGCGGTGGCGCGCACGCTGTTGACGAGCACGACGCGGGCGGAGGATGCGCAAGATGAGCAGGGCGCGCGTCGGATACGGCCGAGCCGATGGCCAGGAGCTCGTCCGGCTCGGGCACGATGAAATCGGGGTCGCCGACGGGGAGGTCGTCGGCGCCGGCCTCGAACGCAGTGCCACCGCGAGGGGGAGGCAGGGATTAGCGGGCGCCGGAGGCATGGGGAGGCGGCGAGGGAGAGAGGCAGTTCCGGGAGTAGCGCCGTACGGAGGGAGACGCGACGGAGAAAAATTAGGCGGAGGAAAGTAACAGTTCCACCATTCCAGAGGAATCAGACTGCTTCCTTTCCTATTCCTTTCCTACGATCCTATCATTTTTCTTCTTTTCCCCTGTGAGCCAAAGGGGGCCTAAAGTTTATGTCACTATAGCTAGATAGTTGGCTTGGAGCTACAACTCGCTACTACCACTTACACGTGGCAACCATGCTAATTTACTAGGAAATAAAAATAGGAGAAAGGTATCACCGCACAATTCTCTTTTCGTATATACGGTTCTTATATATGTACTAGGATACGGTACTTTTTTTTCTGGAAGTGAAAAAACACTAGTTTTGACGATGTGGACCATAAATAAAATCTTCATGATCAAATTAGTCGATGAAAAAAATAGAAGGCTTGAAGAGTTTTTATGCCGTATACATACATGGTATGGGCTTTTCTTGCACAGCTTGTATGCATTGCAGTTGCAGGCCAAGCAGCAGGGGGACGACGACCGGACCATCCTCCCCGGCTCCCCGCGGTGGACCGTACCCGTCCGCCGAGGGACCGGCACGCGCGGTTGCGTTGCGGCGGCAAAAACTGCGCAACCCACCCGTCCGCTTCTGTTTTCTGCCGCCACCGGCCGATCCAACCCATCGTCCCGCCGATCGGCACCGTCCCCGCTAGTAGTTGGTTTTTATTTTGTTTTCGTGTCCGACCCGGCGACCCTGGGCGCAGGCACCGCACTGGCAAATAGCTTCCTTCCCGCTTCCCCCCTACCTTTGCGGGCCCCACGGTGCCTCATTTCCACCAAACCCCCGCCCCGTCCGACCTTTCCATCCCATAGTCAAACCTTCCCTCTTCATCTTCTTCTCCTCCTCTCTTCCGTGCGTTGAATTGAAGAGAGAGAGGGACATGCGCTCCGGCGGTGGTTGGCTGCTTGTGCTTCATCATCATCGTCCGTAGCTGGCTGCAAGGCCTTTTTTATTTATCTTTGGATTAGAAGAGGAGGAGGAGGAGAAGAGCAGGGAGAGGACGCAGGCGTGTCCGCGCAGCAGTGATGGAGGTGGTGGACGAGGCGGTGCGGGCGCTCGGCGCCGGCTTCGACCTCACGTCCGACTTCCGCCTGCGGTTCGCCAAGGCCAGCGAGGGCCGCCGCCTGGTGGAGCTCGGCGAGGAGACCAGGGACGTGCCGCTCCCGGGCGCCGGCGGGGCCTCGCTCCGCGGGGTGCCGCGCGACGTCGCCGTCGACAAGGGCGACCGCATCCGCTTCCGCTCCGACGTCCTCGAGTTCAACCAGGTGCGTATACCACGCCCCGACGCGCGCGCGCGCGCCGCGGTCTCCTGCCTCCAACTCCTCGTTGTGCTCCCTCCTCCTGCTTCTGCTTCCACTTCCAGCGCGCCGCGTGATCGATCGGACGGACCTGGCTGCCTGCCCTGTTTTAATTGTCCCGCGGGTTGCTGCGTGACAATTGGATTTCGAGGGGATCGGATGGGGCTGGATTCATCGTGCCTTTGCTTTCTTGTTGTTGGTTTGTGTTGCGTCCGCGACATCGCGAGCCGAATCAACGGGTGATTGGAGACGGCGTGTCGAATTCACCTTCTCTTCTCGTAGCTCGGCCTCGCCAGATTTCGGGCACGGGACCGCATTTCTTGCCGCTGGTTGTTTCAAACATTGCCCATTGATTTCGGCGTCAAAAATTCTACCGGCTTTCAAATCTTTCATCTTTTCTTTCTTTTGTTTTTAAAAAATTCAACGCGGTATGGCAATTATCTTTCTCCTTCGCAGAACATGTCAGTCAACCAATCCAATCCCTGTGCTTAAAGTTCAATCATCATCACCGTCAACAGTTGAGAAGCGACACCGTGTTCCTTTCTTTTGCGTGGGGGCACAAATTCGATGGTATTGTACGTCGTAGTAGCATTGGAGCTAATCTGCACTGCACGCCCCACCAACCGCGTAACTTTCCTGGGCTGCGGAAAGAGCCTCAGGATCGAGCTGCCACGGCCTTTCCATCCATTAATTAACGCCGGGAATGTCTGGCGATCCTGCTGATCCCTTTTGCTGCGTGCTTTGATGCCTACGACCTAGCGGAGTTTGGCGGCCACCTGTATCGGCTGGGGATATTGCGTGCCTTCATCATGGCTCCTTGATCTGGCAGGAAGCAATTAAGTTCCGTGCAAATCCTTCAACGACTCGGTCGGTTCGGTGTGCGTTACATCATGCTGATGTGCGATCTGGACTCTTGTGACATTCAGGCTAGTAGCTTCCGGTGATTTTTTTAGAAATCGTTAACTGTACTTTGACTAATGGCAAACATAGCAAATGATGTCCAACCCCGTGGCAGAGGAAAAGCTAGTCCCTGTCATGGAAGCTGGTACACACTGCGAGTCTATGACAAAAAACATTGTGGGACTTTTGGAGGTGGTTTTGGACAAAACTAATTTTCATGTTATTTCCGGTGCACGACTGCATCATGTCATTGGACCATGTGGCCTGTTATATGTGTAGAACCTTCTTGCTTTTCAAGGTGAAAAGCAGCTTTACTTGATGGCTTTGGTTTAAGTACAATTAACACGGTAGGTTTGTGTCATTCTCTTATGAGTCAAGACCACGACTAGGTTACCATCTCTCTGCTTAGCACTTTAACATTTGATATGATGATGATTCTAACTCCAGATTATGATTGTGTTTGGCACTATTCAGTGTACCCTTTTTATGCTAGCTCGGTGTTTCTTTTTCTGTTTCCCTTCTAAAACTAGTCTCGTATTTTGGGTTGTAACAATGAAATATACTAGGCCTTTCACTTTGAGCTGTTTGGAGGTGGGTCTTCCCTATTTATATCATGTTTAAAAGCCACTGTTTCTCCGTTTCTTCACTCGAAATTTAGTTTCTAGTAATATGCCAGTAGAATTGATCCAAGTTACTAAAAAGGTTAATTCGCGACCAAAGAAAGTTTCACTATGAATTCTTATGACTGCAGTTGTTGAACTCTATCTACAAATGTTTACAGATTATTCTGACTACATTTTAAATTTCTTGATCAGATGTCAGAATTGCTTAATCAGAAATCTTCAGTCCAAGGGAAAGTTCCGTCAGGCTATTTTAACGCTCTCTTTGAATTAAGTGGAGCTTGGTTAACTGATGCCAAAGAGACCAAGCATCTAGCATTCGACGGATATTTCATTTCTTTGTACAACTTGCACCTCAAGGCTTCTCCATTAGTTCTTCGAGATGAAGTAAAAAAGGCTGTTCCATCCAAGTGGGATCCTGTGGCATTATCATGGTAAGACACTATGTTAGCCCTGTTACTCATATTCGTTTGTTCTTGTCATTCAAACGATATGATTTCTTTATATTCTTATTATTGTGCTCTCTGAGATATGACCTGTTATTTTCTTTGCCATGCTGTATTTTTAGACACGTTATACATGGTTCTTTACTTGAGTCCTAGGCTCCTAGTCATTAACAATGCTATTTATTTTTATCCATAAATAGGAGGCGTTAATTAACTAATGAAAAATGTCATCTACAAATAACCAGTTGCTACCTTCTGGAGACTCACATACAAATAGTTTCAGATCGGATTATTTTTTAAATTTCTAGTTTGCCATGTTTCTTCGTTTTGGTTTTGTTAATACCAACCATGAGTCATATATACTTGTCTGCAATATTGCAGTTCTTGACCTGAGAACTATAAACCAGGGATTCTTTTTCAGAACTTTCTAATTTTCTCAAACATTTAACCTTATTTGGTCTAAAAAAGATCAACTTACCTGGCAATAAATTTTCCAAACCACTATCATCAAACTGTTGTTTTGATATGAAACCTGCTAATCTTTTGAGTATCAGGTTTATCAAGACTTATGGGACACATATAATTGTTGAAATGGGAATCGGAGGTCAGGATGTCATATGTGTTAAACAAAGTCATTCTTCAACCGTTTCAACTGCTGATCTTAAGTTGCATCTGGAGGACCTTGGCGATTTCTTATTTTCTGATGGGAAGAACCACTCCCCAATACATCGCAAGACAAAGGATGGCAAGAGCAAGGTACAGATATATTTCTTGTTACAGGTACAGATATATTGTGTCCTCATACATTGGACCACTATTTAGTAATCTGATCCATTCTTGTTACAGGTGCCAGATGTTTTTGTCAGGATAGTGCAGCACTCTAATAACCTGCACCTTTCTAGCTACTCTGAAACATCAACCAAGGATGTATGCATTTTTCTTAAATAACTTAGTGCCAATTTTAGCTGTCTCTTGATATGGTGACAAAAATTATATGTCTGCTATTCCAAACAGGGCCTGACAATTACATGTTCGAAGAGGGGAGGAGAAGCATACCTACCCAACCACTCCAAATGGTTGCAAACAGTGGCAAAGAAACCTGATGCCATTATGTTCAAATTTGTCCCCATCACCTCTCTTCTAACTGGTATTCCTGGTAGTGGCTACCTCAGCCATGCCATCAATCTATATCTTCGCTGTAAGTCTTGAGAACAAAAAGTCTTTAAATTATTATTGTATCACTCTGTTTAGAACAAATGCATTTTACTTGCCAATAGAATATCTTGCTTATAATGTTTTTACTGAGGTAAATCTTATGATGTTTGTTTTCCCAGATAAACCTGATCTTGAAGACTTAAAATATTTCTTAGAGTTTCAAGTTCCTCTACAATGGGCACCTATGTTCAACGAGCTTGTCCTTGGACCCCAAAAGAGAAAAGGCTCCTACCCCTCAATGCAGTTCAGATTCCTCGGCCCCAAACTCCATGTCAGCACTTCTCAGGTACCAGAATTTTAATTTACAGTTTAGATTTAGAAACCACATTGTTTTGTTTATTCAACACCTTTTATTCATTTTGCCAAATGGTATGTTTAGTCTCTGTCTCTCTGAGGACTGAAATAAAAGATGGTAAACTGTTGGCAGTTTGGACTTACAGGAGTTTCAATTAAATGCCATTCTCCTCTGGGAGAATCACTTCTTTCAGTAAAGACACAGTCTGTACCTATTTATTTACATGTTTTTGCTTCCTTTGTTGTTTGAAGGTATCTAGCTCTCAGAAACCGGTGGTTGGCCTACGGCTATACCTGGAAGGCCGGAAGTGCAACCGGTTGGCCATCCATGTCCAGCACCTCTCTAGCGTTCCAAGCATGATTGGAGACTCCGTGGCTTCTTCAATGTCAGAATGGCGCGAGTCCGAGGACAGCGACCCAGGGTACATCGAAGCCGTCCAGTGGAAGAGCTACTCGTGCGTCTGCACCTCCGCCGTCAAGTACAACCCGGAGTGGCACAAGAGAGCCCCCGGTGGAGTCTTCGTCGTCACTGGCGCCCAGCTCGTCACCAAGGGTACCTGGTCCAAGAAGGTCCTGCATCTGCGCCTCCTCTACACCCACATCCCCAACTGCACCATCCAGAGGACCGAGTGGACAAACGCTCCAGCTGCGTCTCAGAAGGGGAGCTTCCTGACGACGATCAGCACAACACTGAGCTCCCCTTTCACGCAGCGTGACACCCACCAGCAGGCGAAGCATGAGCCGGTGCAGCTGAACTCAGGTGTCTACCCTGATGGACCACCGGTCCCGCTCCGATCCAGGAAGCTCCTCAAGTTCGTTGACATTTCCGAGGTGGTAAAAGGGCCCCACGACGTCCCAGGCCACTGGCTGGTGATCGCAGCGAAACTTGTGAAGGAGGGAGGGAAGATCGGGATCCATGTGAAGTTTGCACTGCTGGGCTATGAAGGACCGTCGCAGGGTGACAGTTTCAACATGAGCTGTGTCTCTGTACATAACAACAGCTAGCTCGTCTTTGTAGATTTCAGGATTTTGGAAGAAGCATAGGATGAGGATTTTTTTTTAGGTCGACAGGAAGTGTATAGAGGGCAGTCACAATAAACCAATCACCGCTCTGTTGAGGATGTTCCGTGAATTCCCGTGCAGTATAATTAGAGCCCGTAGTTGTAAATTACTCCTTTTTTACAAGGTATATTTATTTCAGGAAAAAATGGTTACAAAGGTTTGTCCCAAATCCGTCTAATTGGCCCTTGATTGTTATTTGGCTTGCCAATGCTGTGATTTCTTTAGTGGTTGGAATCAAATCCAACGGTTTACCTCTTCCCTATCAGAAACAAACTCTAGGAGTAAATCTCGTTGATCCACCACTTGCTGATGTAGTGATGCTGCTTATGTCCCTAGTAACAATGATCCGACATGCAAGGAAACGCCTTAAATTTGAGTATTTGACTACTTGCAATACCTTTCATTGCACCAGGACTACTGCTCGAGGGCTGGGATTAGCGCGTGTACAGTGTACTAGAGCTACATGCAAACGAAAGATATTTTGCTTTATCATCACCAGAAACCCTACTTAGGTACTTATCTTTAAACTTGAGGAAGATAAGCTAGAGTAATCAGTAGAGCTGAAAATCTGAAAACATAACATGCAAATCCAGAAATCAGAACATAGATATGCAACCCCATAAATCGACTTCTAAACTTCCAGAAATCAGAATTAGGTACTTGAACTGTGGAATCATTAGGACCTAATAGGAGCATTACAATTAAAAAAATTGGAATCACCAGTACAGCAGTAATATAGCAACATTGACATGGGTAGAAAGGATCTGTAATAGTATGTGCCAACAGCTTAGGGTCTATTTGGTATGAGCTATGAAGGGCTGATAATGCCTATGCTCACCTTTGTGGAAAAAAGGTTAGGCCTCCAGAAACTGAAATGCAACTAGCTAGCCTAATCTAAATTGGAGATCTCAAATCTTAACAGTGTGCTTTTAGGTTATTTAGCCTATCTCTTTATAAATAAAGAACCTTGAGTTCTATAAAATGCCATGTAAGGTAATAGCAATGCTGACATAATTTTTTTTTTAATATGATCCTGAGATAGGTATGTGTAAGGAGCACTTGCCCTAAAACACAATGCCGTACCAAGCAAGATCTTCACAGCACAGGTGGCCAAACAATCTATCTAAACATCACATTTCAAGAAACATTAAACTAATTAAACACAACAACCAAAAATTCCACGATACAATGGACTGGCAATAGACCAAATAGAGACAGTAATAACTGTATTGATGACACGATGCAAGTTAAAGGATGTCTCTTATCATGAACAATGAACTGGAAAGGTAATATCTGGTGCCAAATGCAATATTTCTTTTTAAGGAACACACAAAATGGTAAATGGCAAGCGAAGCATAAATATTCCCATCAGCGATTAGAAAATATTTAGCAGGTGTCCAATGCAATATCACTGAAAGCGGAACAAAGATTACATAAGCAACACAAATCTTCTGCAAGCCAAATGATGCTACTGAATAAGTTTAAGTCACTGAAACCAGAGTACAGAATGCTTCATAATCCTCAAAAACACACTGCAAGCAGTCTGAAACAGTGCCTTGCATATGGATACTGGAACAGCCCACTAATGACCTTGACATGTCCCATCCATACATTTTGAAACATCAAAAGGGTCAGTGCTAGCAAGATTCAATGCTGATAGGTAGCACCAAGCTGTACCTTCTGAAGGAAATGGAGTCAGAAAAATCATCAGCTCACAGCATGCATTGGCCCATTTTGCAGAAGCCATTCTAGTCCTCAGGTTGGTACTGATCGGATCTGAAGGGGAATGTCCATGGGTCAACACAATCACCATCTTCTCAAGAACTTGTGCATGCTCGGCGATGAACTTGAGGAAGTCAATCTCGCTTCTTGTCCCTCGGAACTCACGGAGAACCACCTTCTTGATGTGCCGCTGAACACATTCAATGTAACCTGCCTCCTTCCAGAACTTGAGATTTAGTTTGCCAGTGCCAGCTGCTTGAGGTCCCCAGAATTTGAAGTCATCGTTCTCGGACTGCAATTTGATAGATCAGAGCACACAGGTAATTAATAACGGATAATGGATTAGCAGTCTCATGTGATACAATACATATATTCAGTTAAGATTTTACCTGGATGTAGAGTGTCTCGACGTTGGGAAAGCATCTGAGGAAACTAGGTAACATCCTAGCTGAAATCCGGGTTCCAAGTTTCACCTCAAGTGCCAGCATCTGGACACTTGGGACAATGGTGTTTGGGCTTGCCTTTGTCTGAGCCTGCAATTGATGCAATTTGAGGTTACATGGAATTGAAAGAAGAAACTAATTAAGATCACACATTGTCATATAGCCTTTCCTTTTAAAGAAACACTATATAACCACCAGGGAAACCACATTCACAACAAGTAAACGAAAATGATGATTTGCACCTTGATGCTGGTGTTCCCAATCTCCAGTTGGTGCATTCCAGGCACCAAGAATCCCAGGAAGCGCAGCTTCGGAGCATGGCCAATCTTGATCTTGGCAGACATGTTGGCGAGACAGCTGGCGAGACCTTCATCAACCCCCCAACCCATAGCTTCCCAAAGCAAGAGCCTTTCCAGGCGTGGAGCGTTCACCACTGTGATTTCTGGTGCGATGCACTGGCATACCTCCACCAACCGTAGGCTGTGGCTCCGAACGCGGAGGCAAACCTTCCACTTGCATCCGGTCATCACGAGCTTCTCCAGAACGGGGCATCTGTTGAGCACGAAGGCGAGGTCCTGTTCGGTCATGACGAGGGAGAACAGGCCGAGCTCCCGGAGGTAGGGGAATGCGACGGTGGGAGGGAGGGCGGTGGTCGGCGGAAACCACCAGAAACCGAGGTAGAGTTTTGTGAGGGAGGCGCTCACCCAGGTACGGCGGCTCACCCAGGTACGGCGACTCTGAATCCTCCGTGACTTCGGTGGAAACCGTGTTGCCACCAGCACCTAGCACCGACTATCGTCGGCCACTTGAGGAAGGTGTCGATCAGTGGTACCCAACGTTGTTGGCTGCCGACCAGATTTCAGACGAGTAGCACCTGTTCGACCTATTCCTCGATTTCTCCCCTGCTCCAAGGTTGAAGAAGAGCCTTGAGTCCAGCACACACACTTTATTCACGGTTTAAGCGTTGGCCGAAACCTGAACTTTCCAGAATGATTCTGCTGGCTGAACTACCTTTTTCATTGCCATAGTTTGAATATATATACAAGCTGTCAGTCGGTGGGTACACCAACCACCTACTCTACAGTATAAGACTTTACCAGCCTCCAACTACTTCTAATACTATGTCTACGTCAGCCTAAGACGTGGCTGATGGAGCCTCTACTATTGCACGACCTATTGCCATGCTGCTGCAGTCCGCAGGGCATGGGCAGCATGTGCTATCCTTTTACCTGCCCCTCGACCGACCACAAGGGAGAACATGAGGAGCAGCAAATTAAGTCTAACATTTTTCCTCTAATCCTGCTGCTAACCCTTAACCTCAACCATGCCAATCCACTGCCTCAGTCCTTGAGACGCCAAGAGACTTGGCATGCCGCGGTGACCGCTGTGATGCACTCCACCTCGCAGGTCGACAACGCCACCGTCTTCTGCTCCAGCGACTGCCAGGCGGTTGGCCCTGCTGAGTACGCCCGAGGTTCTCCGCCGCCCATTCACTTCACCCGTCATGTACGCATTGCTGAGCGCCGTGAGCCCTTGCTCACCTTCACCGGACTTGAGTGGCGCCTCGCTGAACGCCGTCAGCCGCTGCCCGCCGTGCTCGGGGAAGACGACTTCCTGATCAAGTGTCCCCTTGATGTAGTGCCGCAGCCTCTTCACCGACGTCCGGTGATCCTGCCACGGATTCTCCGTGACTCGCTGTCCGATCGACAGCTCCATCCGCTCCTCCATCGTCGTCGGCATGGACTTACAGTCCGCCGTGCCAGCCCGCTCCAGCAGCCTCTGCTGCCCCAGCGTGATGGAGTCCCTCTCCTGCTCCACCTCAATGCCGAGATAGTAAGAGAGCGCGCCGAGATCGCTCGTCTCAAAACGAGCTGCCATCTCACGCTTGAGCGCTGCGATGTCTGCCGCCTGCGCCCCAGTGTCGTCGTACACCCCAACGATGAGCTTCTCCTTAACCCATCATCGGGTGCACAAGGCGTGCTCCACCAGCATCGTCTTCCGCCACGCCATGTCGCGCTCCGCAACTGCGAGAGTGGTTGGCTCCTCCACCGGTGTTCCCCGAGGCTGGGTCGTTTGCTACAGAGACATTCCATCAGTCGAAGCCCCCTGGCCAGCGGTCGAGGCCTTTCGTGGAGGTGTCGAGGCCCCTGGCCCCTCAGTCGAGGCCTCTTGCCCCGCGGTCGGGCCTCCTTGCTTCATGGTCGAGCCCCCCGGTCCGGGGTCGAGCCTCCGGCCATGGGGTCGAGGCCTCCCGTCTCGGGATCGAGGCCTCCTGCTCCGTAGTCGGGTCTCCTAGTCTCGCACTCAGGACCGCTAGACCCGAGGTCGAGGCTTCCGTGGTCGGGGTCAAGGCCCCCTGTGTCTCGCTCGATGCCTCCCGTCCTGCGGTTTTGCCCCTCCGACCAGCCAGTCGAGGCTCTCCGTCCTAGGATCAAGACTCCATGAGCCTCGGTCACGGCTCCACGTTCCGCGATTGTGGCCTCCCGGTCCACGATCGAGGCCTCCCGCCCGCGGTCGAGGCGGGTCATGGCTCCCCGGACCTCAAGCCACTCCATTCTTCGGTCGAGACCGCGCGACCCTCGATGCCACCCAGGCCTTCGGTCGAGGCCCCGCGACCCTCGAGTGCGGACTCGCGAATCTCGGTCGGGGCCCCCGAGTTTGAGGCTTCTGTCGAGGAGGTGTCCTGCGAGACGGAGTACTATCGAGGGTGAGTGGCTCCTCCACCTCGGCCACCACAGACTCCTCTGCTTCCCGCCGCGAACTCCACTACCTCGGCTTCCCTGATCGTCGGTGCTCCGCTGGCCTCGCCGCCACCAGAAACAGAGCAAAAAACAGGCGAGCCTTCCGCGGCTGGGCTTGGCGGCTCCTCCGCCTTTGCAGCCGTGGGCTCGTCCCCCGCCACCAGGTCCTCCGTGGCCTCGCCACCACTGAGAATAGAGGAGTGAGTAGGCGAGCCTTACATGGCTGGGCTCGGCGGCTCCTCCACCTCTGCAGGCGTGGGCTTGTCCCCCGCCCCTAGCCTGTCCCATGCCGCCTCGTTGAAGACGATTTCCTGGGACACCACCACCTGCTCTAGAGTATCAGCTCTGTCAAGATGGACCTGCGTGCGTGGCTCATCGAGATGGACAGCCTGTGGCACAGTCTCCTGCTCCGCCTCCGCCTTCTCTGCTTCGCCGTCATCTAGCGCACAGTACACCCCCATCAATAGCGCGTGCTCATCGTCGCTGTCGTCTTGAGCCAGGTGGGCCTCCTCCTTCTCCGGCTTCTTCTCCGGGCACTCCCGTGCCTAGTTCCCCACCTTCCCCGCAATGTCGGCATGCGTTCGGGTCGGTGTTGCGCTTCCTGCCTTGCGGCACCTTCCCGCGTCGCTTGTCGCCACGGTCTCCACCGTGGTGAGAGAAGCCTTTCCCAGACCGCCGCTGCTTCATGCGCGTAGTCCACTCCTTCTTTGTCAGCAGCAACTTGTTGTTGTCCTCCTACTCTGGTGGCGCCACTCCGTGGCTCTCCACTACCCGCAGCCGCCCTGCCACGTCTTCTAGAGACAATGTGGAGATGTCCAACATCGTCTCAATCGACATGGCGAGCTGCGAGTACTTCAGGGGCACCACACAGAGTAGCTTGCTGACAAGGTCCTCGTCCTCCACTATCTTGCTGTAGGTGGCCAGCTGACTCGCAAACGCCGAAAGACGAAGCGCGAAGTCCTCCACCGACCTCCCGGACTTGAACCGGATGTCGTTGAACTCCCGGTGCAACTGCTGAACCTTGGCCCACTTGGCTCGATCCGAGCCGATGCGGAACGACTCCAACATCTCCCATGCCTCCTTCGCCGTCTTCTTGGCCCCGAGCGCCTCGTGGAACTCACTCGGAGTGGACGCCATGAGCGCCTCCATGACACCCACCTCCACATCCTCTCCGTCGTCGCCAGTCTCCACGGCTGCCCACCACTTCCGGGCGTGGAACTTCCACTTCATCTGGACAGCCCACTCGCTGTAGTTGGTGTGGGTGAGCATCGGCCAGGAGTTGCTCCCGCCGTACTCTCTCACCACGCGCACCTCCACTGGCTGCGCGACGGGCTGGAGCTTCCTCTCCGCATCTCCGCCATCGTCCTGCAGCCCACCGGTGCCTGTACCGGTCTCCGACATCGCCGGCGGTGAAGCCTAACGATGCGTACGGCTCCGATACCACGTGTTGGTGCTAGAACCTAGCACCAACCACTGCCGACAACCTGAGGAAGGTGCCGACCAGTGATACTAACCAGCAGCGTTGGCTGCCGACCAGATTCCAGACGAGCAGCACCTGCTCGACCTACCCCTCGACTTCTCCCCTGCTCCAAGGTAGAAGAAGAGCCTTGAGCCCAGCACACATACACTCTATTCACGATTTAAGCGTTGGCCGAAACCTGAACTTCTCAGAATGATTCTGCTGGCTGAACTACTTGTCCATCGCCATGGGTTGAATATATATACAAGCTGCCAGTCGGTGGGTACACCAACCACGTACTCTACAGTATAAGGCTTTACCAGCCCCAACTACTCCTAGTACTATGCCTACATCAGCCCAAGATATGACTGATGGAGCCTCTACTGTTGCACGACCTATTGCTAGGCTACTGCAGTCCGCAGGGCATGGGCAACGTGTGTTGTCTTTTTACCTGCCCCTCGACCGACTACAGGGGAGAATATAGGGGACCAGCAGATTAAGTCTAACAAACCGAAGGAGACGATCCCTTGGCACCGTCATTTTTTTATTTGATGACCTTTTTGTGCAACATATAATTATGGTGGTTGTTAGCTCTCGATTTCTATTTATTCGATTTCTGTTTGGATTCGATTTGTAGTCTTGAATTACTGATGATTTGTAAACGTGTGGAATTCAAATTCTAATTTTCTTTCTCAACCTTTCTGTTTTTGGTGGGCACCCGAGCATGGGCGGATCTAGGGTATTCCCCCGTATTCTCGGGAATATCCAACTATTTTGGTGTACTTTTAAGTATATATGTGTATATACTCATATATTTATGTATAATGTTATATTCTGTCCTATTTTCGCAACATTGAAGGCTGAAACAGCAAAAGAAACGGCATTTCGGCCTGGCTTCCAAGATCCCACCTTCCCATTCCCAGGCCAACCCACTAGCCCACACAGCCATTCCAACCCGTCCCCTTGACACCCCCTCAGCCTCTTACTGCTCACGGTCACGGCATTTGGCACGAATGCAGCACGTGCACGCATTTGGCACGGATGCGGCACGGGCACGTTGGACAAATGAGAAACGCAGCGGCAGCAACAAGGTGGCTAGCCCGCGGCGCACGCCGCGCGCGGCCAGCGCAAGCAAGGGAGCAGCATAGCCACGGGGTGGGACGGCCGGCGAGGCGCATAGCTCCCAGCGCGGCAACGCCAGCGGCAGGCCGGCAGCCAGGAGGGTGGCCGCACCCGATAGGCCTACTACTTGCAGGAGGACAATCGAATGCTGAACAGTGGCAACTGGTGTCTAGTGAGGGAGTTAATTATGTACCGATTAATTAGGATGTAAGAACGTGAAGTGAATGTGTGGTAGTCATCGGCTAATTTTATTATTTTTGTGATTGCAACTCCGGTAAATTATACTATGAACTATGTATATTTAAAACATATACCCAAGTTTGCTGTTGTGCATTTTTTTTTTCCGAGCTTGGAATACCCAAGTTCTAAATCCTGGCTCCACCACTGCACCCGAGCTAATTCTATATGACACAGACAAGATCTTTTGCGGGACTCTTTTGCAGGACTCACTGGTGGGAGAAATCCTAATTGTATACGACACAGATGGGAGGGAGGGCGAACAGAAATTTTGGTGGCAGACCGAAATTTTGGAGATTAAGTAGTAGAGATAGATTTTTCTGTTATTTTCATTATTTTTATTTTCTATTTGTTTACTCCAACTAACCATTTTATATTTTATATTTTATTTATGTATCTATAGCTATACCTATCTATAAAACACGAAAATTTCTGTCCACCTTAATTTTTTTCTCCCGCTAAATTTTAGCTCCGCTGCCTATTCGTGTACGGCTCTGTAGAGGACAAGAGGAAAAAAATAAATAGAAGAAGAGAAAGGTTCTAGATGCAAAAGTGTAAGAGAACGAAAATATGGAAGGGTCTATTAAATTCGAGGAATTTGAGGATTCTTGATGTAATAGTTTAACACACATTGGCCTCCCCTTCTTGGTCTCAAATCCGCATCACGTGCCTTTTGCGCAGTGGGCTAGGCTGAGTGATTACCTGGCTTTTTATTTGTTTTCCTTTTTGTCATGTAAAACAACAAACATGTAAAATTATGTAGAAAATTTTAGAAATAAAAAAATTAAAAGTACCAAAACTATTTGTTTAAAACTCCTATTGACTAGGCCTACATGTGAAAAATATAGAACTTAAAAAAAAAGAAGTAGCAAAACTATTTTTTTAAACTCCTTTTTACTAGGTCTACACTCTAGAATAAAATATTTTTATGCAACTATAGATCTATGTTCTCTTTTGAACTAATAGAGGATATTTTCTTGTCCTTTTCTGATGAAATTTTTATGATAATCTTATATTGACATGTATAATTTATTGTAAAAGTTTCATGTACAATGGACTGAGTTAAAGTCTAAAACAAACATACAATTTGTATGAAATACAAGGTAGGAACACAACGCACTCGAGGCCACACCACCACATATGGCAAGTCTTATCTTCATGCAAATAGTAATGCAAGCGGGCTTAATACTGCAAGTGGTCCATACGATGCCACATCAACCGCTTACAAAACTTATGTATTTATTTGTCTACGCTCTATGCTTGATCTTGCCGCCACTGCGCACAGACACCTCATTTTCCACGCACAGGCACCTCATTTGTTTGCTTCAGGACTTGACAGGAAGATCATGATTCAATGGCTCAAAAAGCACGGGTGGGGGACCGTGCTGCAACTCGGTTCTTAAGCACTCCGGCTGTGGAGGCTGCCGTCCTGTGTTCGACTCCTGGTCGATGCAGGATTTCCTACCGGGAACAGTAGTTCCCTAAATAATGTCTGTTGCCTCACACAGATGTACCACCACTGTTAGATCTTTCAACCGTGGTTAATAGCCAACGTATAGGATGTAGATCTAGCTTGCGCACTTTAGGGGTGTGAGTGAGTGGGTTGCATGCGTGTGGTGTGTGTTAAGTGTGTAAGTTCAGATATTACAACTTGTACTATAAGGTTGAGGCAATAAAAAAAAGCACGGGTGGCGAGGCAACCATATGGTGTGCACGAAGTGCGATGCCATGGAGCGGAATTGCAAAGTTAAGTTCGGCATCTTGGGCTCTAATCTCTGCAAGTTTAGTGGCCCTGCTACGTGAAGCTTCCGGGGCCGACACCCAACTAAGGCTCTATCTAGGACACTACTTGTTAGGTGGATTAAGTGTGGTGTTCGCATTCCGACCACGTGAAAGGATCTAATCGGTCTAGAGGGGGGTGAATAGGCGATTCTAAAAATCTGAAACTCAAAACTTAAAGATACTTGTCAGCAACTGTCAGAAGTTCTGACAGTTTGGTTCGGAACTTCCGACTTGTCAGAGACCCTACTTATCAGAAGTTCCGACACCTATGGAACTACAAAATCAAAGTGAAATGAGTTGTGATTTCGATTCTAATTGTTATCACACCCTTCTATATGTTGTTGATGATGATGTCAAACTCCACGAAGCTTGGCACCTCACCAAATCGTAGATCGGCTCCTCCAACCTATGAAATTTGGGGGTAGAGAGAAGGAATACGAGGAACATAAGAACAAGGGTAGTCGATGCTACCGCCACAGCAAGGCACATGATTTTTACCGAGGTTCGGCAATCTCCACAAAGGAGTTCCTACATCCTCGTTGTTGAGGTGACCATAAAGGTCCGACCACGAAGGTCTCCTCCCTCAAGCAAAAGCTTGAGATATCCACTAAGAATAAAGGGTAATACAAACACTTCGGGGCACCCTCATAAGTGAATCAACACGGGCAGCCATAAAGAACACCTAGCTGACTAGGGTTTCAAGAACCCAAGAGTAACAAACACAAACCAAGCTGGCAAGAGGAATCCAAGTGCTCAAGTCGAAGATCGAAGCTCCCCACTCTCTAATCTCACTTCTCTAGCTTGAATCTTGCAAGGATTTAAGTCTAGGAGCAAAGAGGGAGAGAGAGGGGGTGCGGCAAGGCTTGGAGTCACTTTTCTCAGATGGGGAGTTGTGGGAATGGCTGAGGTAATGGTTAGAAATGAAGGGGAGAGCTATATATACTCGTAGGAAAAAACTAACCGTTCAGATCCGCGTCGAAAGTTCTGACACAGATCTCAGAACTTCCGACACCCCTATTCAAACTAGGCTCAGGCCTACACGAACACAGCCAAAGTTGGAACTTCCGACAATCGTTGCCGACCATTGGAACTTCTGACGTTTGATGGAACTTGCGATGAGCGGCTGAGAGATAGGCTACTAGGTGGCTAAGTCGTTAAGAGTTGGAGCTTCCGACGATCATTGGAACTTTCAACCGCTGGAACTTTCGACAATCATTGGAACTTCTGATGACAAAAGTCTCAGAACTTTATTCTAAGTGTTCATGTGTGCAATGGTGTCTCTCAAGCACATAATATAGACCGACATGAGCACTCTTATCCTCATCTAGCTAGTTTAATTTGCATCCCTATTGATAGTGCGGCATTTCCTATAACTCAAGACAAAATAAAATATATTGAAGCACTTGAGCCGGAATGCTTTCCATCCACTTAAAATTTGGGGGTTCTAAAATCAACATATGTCATCGTTCAAAACATTCAATGGACTAACACCTACGTATTCACTTAGATAAACTTGTTAGTCCCTAATTTGATTGTCATTAATTATCCAAAACCCACATCGGGGGCGAATGCACTTACAAACTCCCCCTTTTTGGTAATTGACGACAACCAACTTAGGCTTACATAAGATAAAAAGAATTGAAGCTTTTGAAACCCAAATTTTATGAGGAGCTCCCCTTTAATGTATGCATAGGATTTGGATTTCAAACCTTGATTGTAATCAAGATTGCATACACATTAAGATTGAGCCCCCCCTAAATTTTGCAATCCATGGGGTGCCTAAGTGTGTGAACATGTATATATCAAACAGTGTGATGCAATATGACATGTTATATTCACAAACAAGTAAAAGAATGAATGACCATAATCAAAGGTAGAAACTTGACAACATATGGCCATCCAAATAGAACAATCACCATCACATGTAGAGACAAACACAATAGCTAATAAGATAACTAGATGATCATTAAACTTTCCCTACAGCCATCCATCATACACATACATAGATATCCATCACATAGTGCCACCACACGATATAGTTAATACAAACCTTAGTCGCTAAGTCTCGAACTCAAACCATCTAGCATATTACAATAGGATAAGCCTAACACTTCCCCTTTGGCATCAAGTGCCAAAAAGGATAGGCTGCGTGAAAGAAATGAACTACTCAACATAGTCCTCATCATCAGCATTGTCTCCATCGTCGCCATCATCATCATCATCAGCTTTCTCATCGGACTCCTCTTCTTCAGTAGGAGGCTCCTTGCCTTGATGGTGAGAGGTCTCCTTATCAAAGGCTTGGCAAGCCTCATCATAAAGCTCCATAGGGTCACGAGGAGGCACATACGACGGCGATGGTGTGGAGTCAATATCGGCATGCTGTTGAAAACTGTACAACCGCTCTTGGATATGATCACTAGTAGAGATATGACCTACCATGATGAAAATTCTTATGATGGTTTTGTTATGGTCACCGAAGAGTGGTTTTGTTATGGTCACCAAAGAGTGGTTTCCCAAAAATTGCATTTCCATGACGTGTTTTAAAAAGGTGACGGGAATCGTCACAGAAAACCTGACGGAATCGTCATAGAGGCGTTCATGGCACTGTTCATCGCTGGATTGTGATGATTTCATGGATATCCTCAAGTTGTGACCAACACACTTCGTCACTGAAACCTGTGCCGCACCATTTGGCTACGGGAGCCAGCACCATTTGCTTGCGGGAGGGCCACCTATGCTCATACTTCCATCAGCTGTTAGTTGTGGGACCCGCCCATCACTCAGCAGGACACTTCTCCATCCGACGTTGTTGTTACTCATTCATTCCAAAAGGGCGCCGTTCTACCACACTTCACCAACCGACCTGTGGGACCTGCCTGCTAGGGAAACATTGAGGCCACCACCCTTCGATGACTAACATATGGGACCCGTCTGAGACCATTTTCCATCCGACATGTGGGATCAGCGTGTCAGTTAGATGGGACCCAGCCCACCTGATATGACCACGCCAGCACCATATCAAGATGTACCAAGTCCAACACGAATATCTCCTACACCTATAACAGATCATGTCTTCTATGGGCTGATTACACATAGTGAAGCAAAGAAACTTCAACAAAAGGTGCACGTGCTACTTTGTGAAACTCATGTTATTATTAATGAGAATTATATACTCCCTAAGTCATGCATGTTGTTAATGCTCAGGTTCACTGAGGGGGAAGATAAGGACTCACCAAGAAAGAATCAGAGAAAGGAATCACGTTCGAGCCAGTCCAGCATGACAGAACTATCAACAAGAATCAGTCATAACTTTTGATTCACAAAAGCTATGCAATGAGAACTTGTTAGAAGCTTATCGAGTCTAGTTTCCAATGATTGAAGTGCTGACTAGTTTGGATCATCCATTTTGACTACCGACCAGATTCAGTGCAGACTGGTTAGACAGTCAACAGCCTGCATGAAGCTCAAGTATTCATATTAAACTATACTAATCTATAATATTTCGTGGAGCATGCTACACATGGTGTGAAAGGGGATCAAGTTAACTTTCCAATGCAATTAACCACATGTCATTTGGAGTTTTCTAGGTGGAGTTATTACCAAAACACTAAAGAGGCCCATTCACACAGAGTCAAACAGCCACGCGAAAACTCTCTAGAAGGTCACCCCGAGGAGGCCAGTTCACATAGTCCGTGTTATCTCTTTTATTTCGTGTTTCCACATATCTAGCAGGGCTGTTGCTAGTATAAATACCCCCTAAGACTCATTGTAAAGCTCAGACTTTGATAATCAAATATAGATCCCCTTTGTTCAGCTACATGCTAAGAAACCCTAGAGAGAGATCTCTACCCCTTTGCTCTTGTGTTTTCCTTCGCGGAGATTACAGAAGCGGTCGCGTCATTGGCACCCAATCCGTACTCCTAATCCTGGAGTTCAGGTTGCGTAGGTTGGTTCTTTGAGAGTGTGGTTGGGTGAATCCTTGGTTCTGGCCGCCGTATAGAGACGGTGGTTGGCTCCTTGTGCGTGTCGTCAGGTTGCACTAGTTATCACTGCTTGCAGCAAGTTGTCTTGGCTTCTCTGAAGCTAGTTATCTGAAGATCAATCCTACATCATGAACATTGGGACACTGTGTCGTATCATCTGGTATCAGCATATCGGTTGCCACGGTAGGATTCTTTACCCTTAGCTACATATATTTTTGTTTCATCCTATCCAATAAAAAAGCCAGCAAAATATATTGCTTTAGCCCTTTGTTTCAATCTATTATTTTAGTGAGTTTGGTTAAGTCACAGTCCATTAGAGTCTTTGTTTTAGTTGCTGATCATATATCCTTCGTGTGATCTTTGTTCTTCTTTTATATATCTAACAAAAATCCCCACAAAAAAATCGATAGCCTATATCATATCCTTTGCGTTATCTTTGATCCTATCAAGTATTAGCTACTGGTTGTGTTTCATTTCTATCATCAAGTGTTCAAGTGTTATATCTGATCTTTGTGTTTAGTTCTATATATATAAAAAAAGTGTGTCAAACAAAGAAAAAACAAAAGTGCAAAACAAGTGAAAAAAAAAGTTTAGAAAGAAAGTTGCAAGATCAGTTTGTTTGAAGTGCATCATTGCTGAAAGTTTTCATATCAAGTTTCACAACCAGCTTGCTGCTCGTGTTTGGTGCAAAATTTTGATTGAGTCTGTTTGCAACCCATGCATCCTGGTTGTAATCCTTGTTTGCATCAATTCTGAAATTTCTTTGCGTGTGTGTGAGATCCATTTATATCATTCCAATCTTATGGTCAGCACTAGGCAAGGAACTTCTAGCTTGGGTTGTTACTTAACTTTACAATAGCTAGAATTCAGATTGCATCCCTTGTTTATATCCCCACCAAGCTCCACAAATAACCCACCGTCATAGGAAAATGCTGATCTTGGATTCTTCCAACCATCATTCTCGGATACCACCTCGCATTGGTCCTATGTAATCTGCAGCGAACTCACACGAGCTTCGGTTGGTAAGAGAGGTGAGGTTATGAGTGGTCCACATATTATCATATCCCACATATATGCTTGCTATTTCGCATAGGCATTAACCATGACAGGCCGAAGATATACTCATCTTCCATTCTGTGGAAGTACTGATATAGAAGAATTTCTTGATTGGCAAGAGCAAATGGAGATTGAACTTGAAATCCAAGGATTTTTAGAATCAAAGAAGATATCACGAGCTGTACTTGAATTTGAAGATTATGCTCTTGATTGGTGGAAACAATATCCACAGAAGCGTCTCATCAAGAATTAGAAGATTTGAAGAAGGCTATGAGAAAAGAATTTATTTCAAGGAAGTATAGGCAGATTTTGCTTCATCGTTTGGAGAGTGTGAAGCAAGGTAGTAAATCTGTCAAAGCATATTATGATAAACTACATTCTTCCTTGCATAGAGCAAATGTTGTTGATGAAATGAATGCAATGATATACTTTGAGAATGGACTTAATGCTAACATTGCTGCTACACTTG
The DNA here is from genome assembly GCA_023333625.1 of Bothriochloa decipiens. NCBI lineage: Eukaryota > Viridiplantae > Streptophyta > Magnoliopsida > Poales > Poaceae > Bothriochloa > Bothriochloa decipiens. Next base: position 30,536,942 of record CM041645.1, read on the forward strand.
TGGAAAACATTTTAGAAGTATGCAAGATCTTCTAAATTGTGCAATCAGTGAGGAGAAGAGAATCATGAAGGTGCAGGAAGCCAAGAGTTCATGGTGTATTAGTTTGTGCCAAGAAAAAGGTGCTAAGTTGCAGCCTAGTGTGTCCTCTATTGGTGGAGAGAAGCAATCATCAACTCCATGCAAGAAGAGAGGACATGTTGTTCCAAAAGTTTCTTCAGCTGATTCTAGCGCTAAAAGAAGTGAACATCGATAATGCAACTCCAAGAAGAGATTTGTTGTGCAGCAAGAAGACAAGTCTCTATTCCAAGTTGATAAGGAAGGGGATGAGGTTCATCACGTTACTATAGATCATAATGTTGCACCAACTCTACAGAGTGTTGCTATCCTAGAGCATCAGTTACCATCTGAAATATTGGCAGAAGAAGTTGAAAATAATCTCATCACTCGATCTCTCAGTTTTGAGCAAGATGAAGAAGAAAAATCTGCTAGACGTATCACACAATTTGAGCCAGAAGAATTCACTTTGCAAGTTGTAGAAGATCATCCTTCGAGTTGTGAAACTAGAGAAGATACTTCTCTTCCAGAGACTGATCTTTTGTGTGTCGAGTTGAATAAAGTTGCTGCAGTTTCACATCATTCAAATTTGAATTTTGATGACCAGAATGAGGTCATTGTTGTTGCCTCTCTTTGTGAAAGTGTCCACTTTATTCAGGAAAAAGAACCATTGCATTGCACGAAAACAAGTGCTGAAGATGCTACAAGTAGTGTGCCTTGTATAAGTGCCAATTGTGGTGAAGTTATGTGCTTCAACTATGTCCAGAATTTTCTATGCAACATGATGAAGATGCAGAGCCAAAATGTGATCAAAAGACTGATAACATTTTAGATTTTGAAGGTTCATCTAATCTGAATTTGAAGGTTGACCATAGTGTCAATTTTATAACTGAATATGAGAAGAAAGATGTTTCTATTGTGCCATCTAGTGCAAGTGAGAAATCCGTCCAAGATGAACTCCATCATGCTTCAACAAATATGCAGTTGCAAGGTAATGTTGTTCCAAGCATGAACAAAGTGCCAAGATGTGGCGTGCCATCAGCTGCAATGTGTGATGAATTGTTGGACAGTTGTGCTGAAATTGTGAGCTCCGACATTCCACTTAATGTTCAGATTAAAGGCATGATTGATGAAGATGATTACACTTCAACAATTGCAAGATTGATGTCATTTGAGAGGGATAAACATGATGATATTGCTACAACCATTGCTGCCCCTATGGCAATGGATGACACTAAGAATAATGGCACATATTCCATTGTTGCTCCCAAAACCGTTAAATTGACAATGCATCATAACCTATGTGAGAATGAGAGCCACATAGCCAAATTGAGTGAGAGTAAAAACACAAGTGAGTTGTGTGATTCCACTAAATGTGAGAATGAGAGCCATATTGCCAAATTGAGTGAGAGAGCAAATAAAAGTGAGATGAGTGATTCCACCAAAAGTGAGGTTGAGTGCGTAAAAAAAAAGTGTGATAGATACACCACATAAAAATAGAGAGATCCATTGCAAGACAAGTGAGGATGATTTTATCACTAACCCACTAATGTCTACTCTTAGTGTTGTCTCTCAAAATGTGCAGGTGTGCAAGGGCAAGGAGGAAGGGATTATTGCTCATAACACTACCATACTAGATGAAAGAAGTGATGTGCAAACGTGTTCTATTCGTTCACCCAAATCTTTTCCATCCACATTTGGAACCATGGAGTTTGAAAGGTACACCTCTAAACATTTGGATACATTGCACCATATGAATGTTGCTAATTCCATGAGAGCTTCAGTTCCATCTTTCGAAGTTTTTGATTTTGCAAAGACAAAACATGAAAACATGAATCAAATGTGTGGTTTGAAAGAAATTTTTGTGCTTCCATCTTCAAAGCTGGTTTTAAGTCCACAAAATCTGAGGAACCATTTCTCTCATCTGAAAATAAATAATATGCATATGAATTGTAAAGAAGGCAATAAACAATCTTCATTAAGTGATCATAGCAATTGGCATATGCATCCAATATTCTTTGGACTTTTTTCAGTAGAACAAAAGCAGAGGACAATATTCCTGAAAAGGAGGAAGGATGTTAAGAAGATGCCAAGGACATCAGCATTCACACAAAATTCTAAGCATCAATTCAAGGTGAAAGCTAAACTTGATTCAAAATTCTTATGGTTTCCACCTACAAAACTGCTACTTGGTTTATATGATTATAGGTTCAAACACCTTGCTATCATGGAAGAAGAAGATGCGAACAAAAAACAACTCTTCCTGTTGGGCTAGCACAATTATTGGACCTAGACAGTTTAGAGTCGAGGATGACTCTTCTTCAAGGGGGGAGGATGATATGACCACGCCAGCACCATATAAGATGTACCAAGTCCAACACGAATATCTCCTACACCTATAACAGATCATGTCATCTATGGGCTGATTACACATAGTGAAGCAAAGAAACTTCAACAAAAGGTGCACGCGGTACTTTGTGAAACTCATGTTATTATTAATGAGAATTATATACTCCCTAAGTCATGCATGTTTTTAATGCTCAGGTTCACCGAGGGGGAAGATAAGGACGCACCAAGAGAGAACTAGAGAAAGGAATCACGTTTGAGCCAGTCCAGTGTGAGAGAACCGTCAACAAGAATCAGTCATAACTTTTGATTAACAAAAGCTATAAAGTCCAATGAGGACTTGTTGGAAAGCTTATCGAGTCTAGTTTCCAATGATTCAAGTGCTGACTAGTTTGGATCATCCGTTTTGACTACCGACAAGATTCAGTGCAGATTGGTTAGACAGTCAACAACCTGCATGAAGCTCAAGTATTCATATTAAACTGTACCAATCTACAATATTTCGTGGAGCATGCTACACATGGTGTGAAAGGGGATCAAGTTAAAATTCTAATGCAATTAACCTCACATCATTTGGAGTTATCTAATTGGAGTTATTGCCAAAACACTGAAGAGGCCTGTTCACACAGAGTCAAACAGCCACGCGGAAACTCTCTAGAAGGTCACCCCAAGGAGGCCAGTTCACACAGTCTGCGTTATCTCTTTTATTTCATGTTTCTACATATCTAGCAGGGATGTTGCTAGTATAAATACCCCCTAAGACTCATTGTAAAGCTCAGACTTTGATAATCAAATACAGATCCCCTTTGTTCAGGTACGTGCTAACAAACCCTAAAGAGATCTCGACCCCTTTGCTCTTGTGTTTTCCTTCGCGGAGATTACAGAAGTGGCCGCGTCATCGGTACCCAATCCGTGCTCCTGATCCTCGAGTTCAAGTTACGTAGGTTGGTTCTTTGAGAGTGTGGTTAGGTGAATCCTTGGTTCAGGCTGCCGTATAGAGATGGTGGTTGCCTCCTTGTGCTTGTCGTCAGGTTGCACTAGTTATCGCTGCTTGTGGCAAGTTATCTTGGCTTCTCTGAAGCTAGTTATCTGAAGATCGATTGTACGTCATGAAGATCAAGACACCGTGTCGTATCACCACCCACCATCCTTCGACGACTAACATGTAGGATCCGTCTGGGATCATGTTCTCCATCCGACGTGTGGGATCAACATGTCAGTTAGATGGGACCCAGCCCACCACCCTTTGACTACTGACATGTGGGACCCATATGAGATTGTTCTCCATCCGACGTGTGGGATCAGCGTGTCAGTTAGATGGGACCCAGCCCACCACCCTTCATTAACTGACATGTGGGACCCATCGGGGACCGTTTTCCATTCGACGTGTGAGATTAGCGTGTCTGTTAGATGAGACTGATGGGTTATGAGGGTGCTACGCTAGCCAGAAAACAAAACTTTTCTACCTCATAAACCAGGATCTACTGCTAGTTACAGGTTACAGGATTACCACTAGACGCGCAGGCGTAGTAGATGATGACTCGATGTAGTCGTACGCGTCGTAGCAGGTAGTGCAGTTGCGTGGTCATCCATCACGTCAACCCTCTAGCACGGTTCGTCCCAGTGCTCCAGATGCAGCACCTCCGAGGAATCCCACACGTGCAGGGAAGAAGCGATGCGCCTCCGGACTGCTAGGTCCGCGAGGAGCAGAACGCACGAGCATGGGGAGGGCGACGATGGTTGTTCAAGGCATGTAACCTCCTGGCCATGCCCCTTCCCTTGCTTATATAGGCGTCCCCAATGAGCTCACGAGTTGGAGGCCCATTAGTAACCCTAAGCCTTGTCTAATTTGGGTCCAACCCGAATTAGGCTTCCAACCCCTTAAGCGTGCGACCCTATGGGTTCACGCACACATTGACATGGGTCGAGTACTCCTACTCACCCAATAGTTGACAGCGGCCTCTAGCAAGGTGTGACAACTCCTATGTGCATGCAAAGATCATATCAGATGAACCACTACGACCACATACAAGTTATTCCCTTTGCCACTCGATATATGGTTCAACTCGTGGGTTAACACTTAACTCAAGCACAGCCATGCATTTGTTGATCCAATCACTTGAGTGATCTAGTGATATCACTCTCGTGTAGAGAGGGGCATCTTGATTGTCTATGTCTCATAGCATGCTTTTCGACCACCCGAAGACCACCTTTATAACTACCCAGTTACGGAGCAGCGTTTGATAGTCCCTAAGTAGGCTGTTTCACATCTTGAGTACATACCACAATCTCAGGTCTAAGGACATAATGTATATGATGTGAATAGAGACTTTCTCATATCGGGTCAGTCCAGCCTACATGTCTCACATGTGCCCACATTATTAGTTTGACATCTCCATGTCCATGACTTGTGAAACATAGCCATCAACTAATATATGTGCTGGTCTAATACACAAGAACGCCGACCAGGGACAACTTTAGAATAACCACTCAAGTAATTGAGTTCCACAAACAATTCACATAATTGCCAATCAACACAACTTGTCTATAATAGATATTCAATGAACACTTAATGCATGTCATAGATACAATTGGAATATCATCATCTCCATGATTACCTCTAGGGCATATTCCCAATAGTGTCCCACTTGCACTAGAGTTAATCTCTAAGATGTCTAATCCCCACAGACCTCATGTGCACCTCATGCTTAGGCTATGGAAGAGCCTTTGTCAAAGGATCTGTTTCATTCAAATCCGTTTGTATTTTGCACAATTTGATCTCTTCTCGTTTCACAAACTCTCGAATGAGATGAAACTTTTGGAGTACATGTTTATTCTTCTGGTGATCCCTAGGTTGTTTAGCGTGGGCAATTGCCCCATTGTTATCACAATGTAAATTCAATGGGCCCGACGCATTTAGAAACACACCAAGTTCAATGAGGAACCTCCTCAACCAAACACCTTCCTTTGCAGCGCCAGAAGCTGCAATGTACTTGGCTTCTACTATAGAATCAGACACTGTCTCCTACTTGGAACTTTTTTAGCTAACTGCACCACCATTTATTGTGAACACAAAACCTGATTGAGATAGTGAATCATCCCCATCGGTTTGGAAGCTAGCATCAGTGTAACCATTTACAACGAGCTCCTCCTCACCTCCATAGATTAGGAACACATCCTTAGTCCTTCGTAAGTACTTAAGAATGTTTTTAACCAATGTCTAGTGACTCTCACCAGGATTGGCTTGATACCTGCTCGCAACACTTAGAGCATAGGCTACATCTGGACGAGTACATATCATGGCGTACATGATGGAACCAACTGCCGAAGCGTATGGAACATTACTCATGCATTTGCGCTCAGCATCAGTGGAAGGACACTGCTTATCGCTGTAGCGCACACCATGTGACACAGGCAAGAACCCTTTCTTGGACTGTTCCATGTTGAACCTCTTTCATCTTATCAATGTAAGTATCCTGGCTTAATCCTATTAGCCTTCTCGACCTATCTCTATAGATCTTAATGCCCAAGATGTATGTTGCTTCTCCTAAATCCTTCATAGAAAAACTATTTTTCAGTGAAGTCTTTATAGATTGCAACATAGGAATATCATTCCCAATCAATAGTATGTCATCCACATACAAGATCAGAAATACAACAGCGCTCCCACTTTCCTTCTTGTAAACACAAGGTTCTTCTTCATTCTGACGGAAGCTAAACCCTTTGACGACCTCATCAAAACAAAGATTCCAACTCCAAGATGCTTGCTTTAACCCATAAATAGATTTCTTAAGCTTGCATATCTTTCCAGCATTATTAGGATCAACAAAACCTTCAGGCTGTATCATATACACGTCCTCTTCTAAATACCCATTTAGAAAGGCTGTTTTAACATCCATCTGCCATATCTCAAAATTGAAATATGCAGCAATTGCTAGAATGATCCAGATAGATTTAAGCATCGCTACTGATGAGAATGTCTCATCATAGTCAACCCCTTGAACTTGCCGAAAACCCTTTGTGATAAGCCGAGCTTTATAGACGTGAACATTTCTGTCCATATCCTTCTTCTTCTTGAAGATCCATTTGCACTCAACGGGTCTAACCCCATCAGGCTGGTCAACCAAGTTCCAAACTTGATTGTCTCCCATGGAATCTATCTTGGATCTCATGGCACTTTGCCATTTCTCATAATCTGGATCCATCATAGCTTCCACATAATCCGCAGGTTCGTCATCGTCTAACAATAACAAATCCCCACGCAATGCATGAAGTATTGCTGATCTTCATGGTTGTGGCGGTGTCTCCACTGCCACGGGTGTCTCAACTTGCTCTGCTACAACAACATCACTCATAGAGTCAGTCCCTACTGGCTCATCTTGAACTTCTTCAAGATACACCTTTTGTCCATTCTTTTCTCTTTTAAGAAACTCTTTCTCTAAGAAAACACCATTTCAAGTAACAAACACTTTGCCCTCTGACTGGTTATAGACATAATACCCTAAAGTTTCCTTTGGATATCCCCCGAAAAAGCACTTATCCAATTTGGGTGTTATTTTATGTGATATAAGTCATTTGACATAAACTTCACGATCCCAAATTTTTAGAAAAGACAAACTGGGACTCTTACCAGTCCACATCTCATATGGTGTCTTAACTATGGACTTAGAGGGTACCCTATTCAATGTGAAAGCGGCTATTTCTAGAGCGTATCCCCAAAACGATAAAGGTAGGTCTGACTGGCTCATCATAGACCGAACCATTGTAAGGTCCAAATGGCTAGAGGGGGGTGAATAGCCTAATAAAATTTCTTGCAAATACACTAGACCACTTGTTAGACTAAGAGACTTGCAATGCTAGAGCTTCACTTACTTCTATGCAAGCCTTTCTAACAAGTCTAGCAAATTTAATCAAGATAACTCTAGGCACTTCACTAAGCTAGCAAGAGCAAAGATATGAACAAGTAAAAGTTACACAATCTAGCAAGTTCTACTCAATATCTAGCAAGACAAGCTATGTATGAACAAAGATATAAAGCTAGATACAAGAGAGGGGGATTGGATTGTTATACCGACATGAAGTGTAGACAGCCAATCACCCAATCAAGATAACCACACAAGAGAATCCTCGGTAATCACAATATTGACACAATGATTTTTACCGAGGTTCACTTGCTTCCCGGCAAGCTAGTCCTCGTTGTGGCGATACACTTGCTTGGAGAGGTGCTCGCTTAATTGGCTCTCAATGCCAAATACCGCTGCTGGGAGCCGCATTCTCAACACAAGACAAGGATCCTCCAAGCCACGCGTAATCCACTAGAGTATCCTTTCGTGAACTCCCACGAGAAAGGACCAAGAACCCCTCACAAGATCATCGGGTGCGGCCTCGAACAATCTCCACCTCGAGCTCAACACCCCGCTGCCTCCAAACCGTCTAGGGTGATGGGAATCACCAAGAGTAATAAGAACTCCGCAGCGAACTCGAAGAACAAGTGCCTCTAGATGCAACTCTCAATGCTTAGCACTTGATTCTCAAGAGATGAGTGGGGAAGGTTCTCTCTAGCTTAAAGGATGCTCAAAGATGTTAGAATGGGAAAGAGTTGGCTCCCCAACTGGCCAAACCTCTATTTATAGCCTTCCCACAAAATCCAACCATTACTCAGCTCGGGGGCGTTTTTTTCTAAGCGCCGTACACGTCCTCCCGGAGGCGTCGGACGCGTCCGGCTCCATTTTCGCACTTCAGGGGCTGGCGTTACATGCGCCGAACGCGTCAGCCAGGACCACTGGACGTGTCTGGTGCCTTATGCGCCAGTCGACCGTTGGAGCCTTGTGTTTGAATTACAGGCGCCACGTCAGCGTCCGGCGCCACCGAGCCGTGTCTGGTGCTCCACGTCCGGCGGCTCGGCCCGCTGCTGGTCTGCTCTAGGTGGCGTCCGGCGGGTGCCGGATGCGTCTAGCATCACTGCACCATGAGACTTAGCACGTCTAGCAGCGCCGGACGCTGAACAGTGCCAGCAGTGCGTCCGACGCGCGCGTCCGACGTGCCAGGCCATTGCAGCCCACCATCGAGCGCCGGACGCATCCGGCCCTCTGGCCGAGTGTCCAACGCAGCGTCTACTGTGCATGTGGGCGCTCCTGGCCGCGCGTCCGGTGCGTTACAGAAGCAGCTGATTTTGTCGTTTTGTCATCGTCGTCGCGCCGTCGCCGATCCAAGTCAAACCACTTGCCTTAGGGTGCCAACTCCAACATGTAAAACACTCTCGATTACATGAGTTAGCATTTCATCACATGAAATATGGCAAGTGTTAGCTCTCTAGTTAGTCTCTCATATGCATCATGCAAAGTCAAACCTAGAGGCACTTGGACCGCGAATTCAACCTGAATTCCCCTCTTGATAGTCGGTTATCAATCCTAAACGTGATCACACTCTCTATAGTGTCTCGATCACCAAAAGGGAAAACACCTATCTCTTGATACCTTAGCCTTGACCCTCGATGCTTGATCATCACCATGTCCAAGTCCATCACCAAGCCCGAGGCCTCACCATCATGTTGCTATGTGTCTAGTCACACTTAGAGTAAAACATTAGCAACATTGGGTGTCATCAATTATCAAAACCAAACACGAGATTTCAATCTCCCCCTTTTTGGTAATTGATGACAACCTTACACAAAGATATGGAAATTGAATTCAATATGAAATTGAATTGCTTGCCAAAGATAAATAGATCATGAATCTTGGTTGGACAAGCATTTCAATTTCGGTTTTGGTAGTGGTAGCTCCCCCTACATATGTGCATCTAATGTTTGGTCGATTTTCAAGCACATATGCATAGATAGGAATTATGGAAGAGATATCACTACCAAAATTGATGCTAAGGTTTAAAGAATGGACCTTTGAAGCGTGATACCAATCAGAGTGCGATAATAAACCATCCTTAGCATCATGATAACTAGACATACATCAAAACTCAAAATACCTCATGAGATCAACATTATAAGAGATACTTTGAATAACATGAATAACGAAATGTCTAGAAACCATAAGAAAACATGCTAGTACTACATATCATTATACAAATCCTAGAACTAGCATACACCATTCAAGCATGAATATTGAATTTAAATTGCAATGCTCCATATCATCATGCTATGCACATACAAATGCAAAAAATAGCTTATGAGCTTGCTCCCCCTATTTGTGTGCTCAAAATTTTAAGTTTTTATTGACAGCGGCCTCTAGCAAGGCCTGACAACTCCTAGCAAGGCGTGACAACTCCTATGTGCACGAAAAGATCATATCAGACGAACCACTATGACCACATACAAGTTATTCACTTTGCCACTCGATATATGGTTCAACTCATGGGTTAACACTTAACCCAAGCATGGCCATGCATTTGTTGATCCAATCACTTGAGTGATCCAGTGATATCTCTCTCGCGTAGAGAGGGGCAAATTCCATCTTGATTGTCTATGTCTCATAGCATGCTTCCCGACCACCCGAAGACCACCTTTATAACTACCCAGTTATGGAGCAGCGTTTGATAGTCCCTAAGTAGGCCGTTTCACATCTTGAGTACATACCATAATCTTAGGTCTAAGGACATAACGTATATGATGTGAATAGAGTTTTTCTCATGTCGGGTCAGTCCAGCCTACATGTCTCACATGTGCCCACATTATTAGTTTGACATCTCCATGTCCATGACTTGTGAAACATAGCCATCAACTAATACATGTGCTGGTCTAATACACAAGAATGCCGACCAGGGACAACTTTAGAATAACCATTCGAGTAATTGAGTTCCACAAACAATTCACATAATTGCCAATCAACACAAGTTGTTTATAATGGATATTCAATGAACACTTAATGCATGTCATAGATACAATTAGAATATCATCATCTCCATGATTACCTCTAGGGCATATTCCCAATAGGGACCCAGCCCACCACCCCTCGGCGACTGACATGTGGGACCCGTCTGGCACCGCTCTCGATCCGACGTGTGGGATCAGCGTGTCAGTTAGATAGGACCCGCCACGAGGGACCCATCTTCATTCATGTGTGGTCAACCTTCATCAACTGACATGTGGGACCCATCTAGGACCGTTCTCCATCCGACGTGTGGGATCAACGTGTCAGTTAGATGGGACCCACCATGAGGGACCCATCTCTGTTCATGAGGGGCAACCTTTGTCGACTAACATGTGGGACCCGACTGGGACCAGAGCATCAAGTTAGATGGGACCCGCAACTAGGGACCCTTCTCTGTTCACATGGGTCCACCCTTCTCAGACAGACATGTGGGACCACCCTTCTCCAACCGATGTTGAATTCCCAAAAACATTGGGTTCTCTAGGATTCGAACCCGGGAACAGGCACTAAGACATGAAGGTCTTTGCCACTAAGCTAAGCAGTTGTGTGTGTACTCGTCCCCTTGGAGCCTTTATATATTATAATGTAAGTACATTTTATGTTCTCTTATATCTTCTATATATATATGGGATATATAATATATCCCCTGAAAGTGGATAAGTATCTGCCCGTTGGACTTTCGGCGGAGTCGGAGGATCCCCGGTGTGCTATGGTGGCTCTGGCGTCCATTTGGAGGCAGGCGGCGGGGCTTTCCCGGTGGAGCACGGTGGCATTGGCATCAGCGTCGCTTGTGTGCCGTGGCAGAGGCAGAGGTGTCAGATCCAATCCGGAGGTCTCCTTTCTCCCCTTTTTATAGTTTGTTTCTTCATTTGTGTTTTGCCTCAAGATGGATCTACTACAGGACTTGGGGATTTTGCTTAGATAAATCACCTTTGATGCATACCGCCATATCCCTTAACTTTAGATAGATGCGGGACAGGGAATGGTTCTGGTTGTAGCACATGGCTATTAGATTTGTTAGGAGTGAGAAAATTAGTGCCACTAATCTTTAAACTGCATGTGTGATGGTAAGACTTGATTTAGCTGCTATTCTAGTCTGAGTTGTATATCTTTGTGCTGCTACTCTAAATTTGGTTGACCTCGTAACATGGAAATTGTTAATGGTTGTTAAAGTTGCAATTTGGTATAAGTTGTGCACTTCGCTGATGGATCTTTGTTGGATTATTTTCTTCTTCATTCAGTTATCTCATTACTTAGGAAGCTGAGGCCTCTTGCACACTGATGAAATGGAGCAGGCCCCCAACAGGAGGACGAACTCATTTTCCAGCCTCCCAGATGATCTCATTCTTGAGATCCTCTGCCGCATCCCTGGCCCCTCCTTGTTCCACTACAAATTGGTCTGTTGAGACTGGAAACACCTCATCAACAAGTCCGACATCCATGACAAGCTGGCCCACCAGACTATGATTGGTTTCTTCTTCCATAGGAAGAAGAACCACTAGCACTTCACCAGCTTCACCAATGAACTTCCCTGCTTCAACTTCTTGCCCACACATGGTGGTGTAGATGTCTCAGATTGCTGCAACGGCCTCATCCTATGCCTGTGGTGGGGATGTCACTGGTCGTCTACAACCCAATCACACAGAATTATAAGATACTGTCGGCTAGCCCTCATTATCATGCCCTACATTTAGAGGATTTTGATCCATTAGCTGGGGTGGCTCAATTATGTTTCAATTCGACAGTCTCCTTGCACTTCCATGTCATTGAATATGTGGACGGTGAAGACAGTACAGTTGAAGCTTTGCAGATCTACTCATCTGAAACTAATACATGGCTCAGTATGGGATTGGATGACGGGATGGTATTGATATACAGCTTGTTGAAACATGAAGTGTATTTCTTAACGGTTTTCTACACAATATGGCTTACGTTAGGGTTGTGGGAACATCTGCGATACTTGCTGTTGATATGGAGGGAAACACATGGAAGGAAATTGCTGCACCTACTGATAATGATGAGCTTACCCTGCATCAATATCAGGGTCACTTGTGTGTATGTCTCGTTGATGGTCCTCGCAATCAACACAAGTTTTCAATGTGGATCCTTGAAGACTATGGTACTAATAATTGGACATTGCAGCATACAGTCGTCCTTAACACCATTTTTAGAAGCATTAATATCCGATGGGTTATGACCCACAAGTTGATGCAGTTCACCTCGAATGGAATTTGGTTTTCTTAACTGGGTATAAAGGAAAATGAATCATCGCATATGACATGGACCGCAGAAAAGGTCATGTCATCCCTGCCAAACTCTTTCAGTATGGTAAATATTGGATTGCACTGGAAGAAAAATGCGTCCGACCAGCCTATCTTCCATATGTTCCCTTGTTATCTGATTCACTATAGCCATAAGTTGCAGATCTGGCAGAGGAGTCGATTACTTTAAACTTATGTGCCATCATACGAGGGAAGTCACTTGTAAGAAAGGTGGGGCCATGCTTGTTTATTGTAATGACTTTTAATTATTAGTTTCATTTGTATGAACATGATGTATCGATGATCTGTGTTCCCTTGCGTTTTATGTCATAGTTGTCGATACTCTATCATACTCTGTCATAGGCATTCAAACATAAAGGGGACGAACTTTCTTGTGTCCAATAACATTTCCATTAAAAAAACTTGCTGCAATAGTACCCTTGCACGTGATCTGTGGTTGAACTTTATATTAAATTAAACTCTGTCATGCCACTACTACAGAGTGACCAAAATTGTAACCGTCAGCGAGCACTCGACAGACTGATTGCTAGGGCTTTCAAAATAGAAGCATTCACATTTTGTCCTACGAGATCAAATATGGAGCGGTCACACTTTCTTGCATTTGCAGTAAAACTCAAGAGCTACGTATCTCCTATGATGCTATAGAGCGAGGTGAGACTTGTTGAGATGGACTCCTAATAGCATATGGTTTATAGCAAACTGATAATAAGAACCAACAAGGTACTATAAAGGTCAACAGAAGATCACGTGCATATATTATAACAACAAGTTAAATTGTTGAACATCATGATTGTCTCCAGTGAGCATGTCCTGAGTGTGGCGGTGACCTTGAGTGGTCATGGTGAAGATGAGTACTAGTCCGGTCTGTCGGTGGATCCATGCCGATGAGGCCTTATGACCTGGAACGAACCAAAAAATTTAGAACTTATTATATGACCATAATAATAATACAACCAAAACTGACACACCCATTATGCTTTATCCTACGTGATCAATTACGTAGTGGTCGGATGTTCTGGCATTTGCAGACATGAACTGCTAGGAGCCAAGATTTGGGACTTGCAAGATCAAGAGACGAGACAGTCCGACCCTTTCTCTTTCATGCATGTATCATGGGGAAGTCCGGCCATACCTCTTTTGGGTACCATGGGATAGTCCTTATATGGGCCTTGTGATAATTGGGTCATCCTCGCTTCTAGGGGACAAGTCGTGTGGATATATTGGATATATATCCCTTGAAAATATGAAAATATCTACCCATTAGACTTGCGTTGGCTGGGCGGCGGAGCTAGAGGCAGCGGCGGAGGATCCCGGTGTGTTGTGCTGGCTCTGGTGTCCATTTTGAGGCAGGCGGTGGGGTTTTCCTAGTGGGCATGGCGGCATTGGCTTCCGCGTTGCTTGTGTGCCGTGGTAGCGGCAAAGGCGTCAGATTCGATCTGCAGGTCTCCTTTCACCCCTTTTTACTATTTGTTTCTTCATTTGGGTTTTGCCTCATCATGGATCTACCACAGGACTTGGGGATTTCTCTTAGAATAAACACCTTTGATGCATACTGCCATATCCGTTGATTTTAGATAGATGCGGGACGGTAATGGTTCTGATAGTCCCTGTAGCTCATGGTTGTTGGACTGAATTTTTAATGGTATTATAAGCATTGTCTCAATAAGTGCTATGTTGTGTTGTTTAACCGTAAGCTGAATTTGTAATGGTATTGTAAGTCTGATGGTTAGGCTTCACCAATGGATCTTTGTTGCATTGTTTTCTACTTCAGTGATCTCAATACATGCTATGTTGTGTTGTTTAGCTGTAATCTAAATTTGTAATGGTATTATAAGTGTGATGGTTAGACTTGATTTAGCCGAAATTATATTGGACTAATGGTTAGAACAACAGTAACTGTTATTCTAGTTTGAGTTGTCTATGTCTATGTGCTGCTACTCTAAATTTGGATGAGCTCATAACATGGAAATTGTGGTATGCTGTTAAAGTTGTATTTTGGTATAAGTTGTAGACTTCACTGATGGATCTTTGTTGATTTATTTTCTTCTTCATTTAGTCATCTCATTACTTAGGAATCTGTGGCCTCTTGCACACTGACAAATGAAGCAGGCCCCCAGCAAGAGGACAGACTCATTTGACAGCCTCCTAGATGATCTCGTTCTCGACACCGTTCACCGTATCCCTGGCCCCACCTTGTTTCGCTGCAAATTGGTCTGTCTAGACTGGAAACTCCTCATCAACAACTCTGACATCAATGACAAGCTGGCTCGCCAGACTATGATCGGTTTCTTCTTCCATAGGAAGAAGAACACCCAACACTTCACCAGCTTCACCGATGAACTTCCCTGCTTCAACTTCTTGCGCACAAATTGTGTAGATGTCTCATATTGCTGCAACGGCCTCCTATGCCTGTGGTCTTTTGCTATGGGATATCGCTGGGTCGTCTGCAATCTAATCACATGGAATTATAGGGAACTACCAGATAACCCTCATAATCGTGGCCTATCTTTGGAGGGTTTTGTTCCATTAGCTGGGTTGTGTCAATTGTGCTTCGATCCGTCAGTCTCCTCACATTTTGATGTCGTTGAATATTTAGAAGGTGCAGAAGCTTTAGAGATCTACTCGTCTGAAACTAATACATGGCTCAGTATGGAATGGGGATGGCGGAGGGTATTCATATACAACATGGTGAAACACGAGGTGTATTTCTTAATGGTTTTCTACGCAATATGGCGTACGTTACGGCTATGAGACCACCTGTGATAATTGCTGTGGATATGGAAGGAAACACATGGATGGAAATTGCTCTGCCTATTGGTAATGATGAGCTTACCCTGCATCAATATCAGGGTCACTTGTGTGTATGTCTCATTGATGGTCCTCGCAATCAACTCAAGTTTTCAATGTGGATCCTTGAAGACTATGGTACTAATAATTGGACATTGCAGCATACAATCTTCCTTAACAGCATTTTTAGAAGCATTAATATCCGATGGGTTATGACCCACACGTTGATTGCAGTTCACCCCAAATGGAATTTGGTTTTCTTAGCTGGGTATAGAGGACAACGAATCATCACATATGACATGGACCGTAGAAATATTCATGTCATCCCTACCAGACTCTTTCAGTATCATAGATGTCAGGTTACACAGGAAGTATGGTTCTGACCAGCCTACAATCTTCCATATGTTCCCTTGTTATTCGATTCACTACATCCATAAGTTGCAGATCTGGAAGAGGAGTCCATCACTTTAAACCTACGTGCCATTATTAGAGGGAAGTCGCTTGTAAGAAAGGTGGGGTCATGCTTGTTTTTTGTAATGACTTTTGTAATTATTAGTTTCATTTATATGAACTTGATGTATTGATGATCGTGTGTTCCCTTGTGTTGTATGTCATAGTCGTCGATACTCTATCATACTCTGTCATACGTGTTCAAACATAAAGGGGTTGGACTTTCTTGTGTCCAATAGTATTTCCATTAAAAAAGCTTACTATAATAATACCCTTGCACCTGATCTATGCTTGAACTTTATATTAAATTAAAATCTATCATGCCACTACTACAGACTGACCAAAATCATAACTGTCAATGAGCACGCAGCAGACTAATTGCTAGGGCTTTCGAAACTGAAGCATTCACACTTTGTCCAACGAGATCAAATATGGAGCGGTCGGACTTTCTAGCGTTCGCTGTAAAACTGAAGAGCTACGTATCACCCGTGAAGCTATAGAGCGAGGCGAGAGGCGAGACTTGTTGAGTGTTGGCGTTTCTTAGCATCGCTACTAAAGATAGACAAAAGGTCCATCCTTAGCAATAGCACTAGAAAAGTAAGTTGACATCCCTAACTATCGTTACTTCAGAAAGGTAACTCTCAGGCCTTAACGACGTCGGCCTAGGTAATGCAGTCTGGTAATAACTGTTAGAAGTGCCGGATTGGCCTTCCTAACTGTCATTACTTACAATATACAAAACCATAGCACGGCACATTGAGGTGCACGAGAATTACAATCCTTAAGTAATGGTACTTAGGTACGCCAATCGATAGCTCAATAAGAAATAAAAATAAATATGCAAGTGCACAGAACTATCATTGTAGCATTTCAACCCGTGAGTATTCAGGGGGTGTCGAATTTATAATTTCCTGTAGGAGAGCAGAATGAATGCATCTAGCTTTGGTATAAACATGATTACTTATTGAATGCATAGGTAGACATAGCATAAACAGGGGCTAAATCTAGTTTATAAGATAGTGGACACACACATCTGAGCAACCTCAAGGATAAAAGAAAAATAAAAGAATAAACTACGTGAGCAAGCATTGGTCGTATACAGCTATGCAAAGAATAGTAATTAACATCTAACTAATATGACTAGAGTTAGGACTAAGTCTGGGATGATAGGGAGATCCCTATAGCTGGTCTGCCAGCCGATAGAGATTTTACGAACTTGTACTCAATACCCGAACGTGGGGGAATGCTTGGGATGGACAGGGCTGTCACCACCTGCCCACCTACCCCTCTGCCCATGGGGGTACTGACATATCCGCTGATCTCCGCATACCCGAGCACCACGCTCGTGTACTTGGAAACAACTCCTAACCTCCCCGGACTCCAACCCTTCGGATTGATAGGCTCGGCTAGGAGCAACCATGATGGCACAACGAACCATTATCCCATCCTTAGTTTTTCTTCTATTCATTCTATTTCGATGAACAATGAAGAACTTTGATGAACATATCAAGAACATAACACATAAACTATAAACTAGTTTATATATCATGAACATAATACGAACAAGACTATACTCTAATTCATATGCATTGCTATATATATATAAGATAAGAACTTACTCATAGAGGAGAACTAAATTATATTCATACCAAGATGTTCTTGATTCCTCCAAGGAGACAAGCTCTCCTTGATAGCTTTGCCTTGCTTAAATACTAATACTATACTAAAGAGAACAAGTGTGAAATGTGAGGTGTAGTGCTCCAAATGTTGGTGTATGTGTTGAATCATGAAGAAGCCCTTCTTTTATAGCTCATGTAGGACAGTTCGGGCGTCTCCTCAATTGGAAGAAGGTGAAACCGCCTTGGAGTGATCGACCTATGAACCACCTGAGAAGGATGGGCCCGAGAGGCCCCACTAGGGGGGCGGTCCTGGGGGCGGTTGGTCCCCTGGCTAGCCCAACTAGCCACCGCCTTCGGGTGGTTGGTTTGTTGTTGGGCCTGGACCTCCCCCGTGGTTACGTATGGTTCCAGTTTGGTGTTGAGATGGGCTTTCTTATTTGTCTTTGGTTTGTGCCTTTTCTGAATACATTTCCTTGAAGTGCGCTTTCTTGTGAATTTTTGTGCATTTGCACGTGTCAAACCTGCATGTCACATACACAACAAAACTCGTGGAAAAGTTAGATAAAAGCCCTACCTTCTATTTATTTTAGTATTAAAATGGTGTTGTAAATTAGTTGCTAAGGACTGCCAACAACTCCCCCACACTTGGTCCTTTGCTCGTCCTTGAGTAAAGTGCTAAGGACCAAATGGGTTCATTTTCCTTATTTAGAAAGTTCTGCATGCAGATTATTCCAAGCTTCACTTGGATTTATGAACTTCAAAGTGTCTACCAAGTCATCTTGGGTAATTAAAAAATAGAATAGCTTGGAATCAAATCCACTTACTCTGTCCCTGCATAGAAACTTGGGTTTTTGCAAGATTTGGAAAACATAAAAATAGGTTGTGTTCCTTGAATGATTCTCTCAAGTCACTCATATTTGTTAGTGGTTCCTCACCAAGGCATGAAAAAGGTGATGCCTTCACTTGATCATCCTACCTCTAAAAAGGCTTATCTGGAGTTTTAGGTAGGAATGAGAATGATGAGTCATACTTACCCTGCATATGTTGCCAAGTCAAACTCCAGACCATACCGGAGGGAGTGCGTCATACCCCTACATCAGAATGTGCATGTGTGTGGAAAATATGAAGGTGGAAACCTAATTCTAAATTTTTATGCATCATGATTCTCCTTAGATAAAACTTGGGAAAATATGGGCTATAAGATCTTCATCATTTTTTTGAACGAATATTTGAAATTTTCTTTCCTGTTTATTGCCCCTTGGCATAGTTTCTTTTTTTCTTTCTTCCCCCTTTTTTTTAGCCCCATATCTTTGGCATATGAAAAAATTTGAATAAGGAGATATCATTATGGTAGATGGTTGGAGTAAAACTTTGCAATAGGAATGCGCGGTTCTTAGAATAAAAACCGGCACTTTTATTTGGTGGAGAAAACTGTGCAACTCCCAGTGTGCGAGTTGGAAAATTTTTGGTGGATGGATGCATGTTTTTGCGCAACTCTCAAGGTGAGAATTGGCTTTATCTGCTGGGTGTAAGTGAATTCTGATCTTGGGAGCATGAAACATCTCTCAACAGTGGTCACAAATTTGACCAAACTCAACACAAAGTAAGTGACATATATGGAAGGTTTAGATATAAAGTATCACATATGGCCTTGGTAGGTATTTGTTGATCATTCAAGGAACATGCTATTGAATTTTTGTTTTGTAAAATAAATCCTAATTACTTTGCAAGAACGAGCAAGCATCGTGTCATCCTACTATATCTCATCCATCAATTACTTAGATAAAAAGGGCTCCCTAAACAATGTTCATAAATCTTTAGGAATATTAGCAGGGAATAAAAAGTATGCAAACATTTCGAACGTAGGAAGGCATGTTTGATGGAGTATGTAGGAAACATCATTTTAAATTTTATCTTAAAAAACTTTTTAGTATGAGAGGGGGAAAATTTGCACAAACCGAAGTTTGATTTTGTTTTTGTGCAGTCGAATTGGAGAGTCCTCCCCCACACTTGTTTTCTTCACTGTCTTGGCTAGTCACAAAATATATATGTGGGAAAGCAAGTGCATAGCATATATAAAGATAAAAGTTTATCTCATTAGTAACTTTGAATTTGGCACATTACATTTGTAGGGAAAAATGATTGGAAAATAAAAGATCATAAAAGGAAAATAAAATGTGCCTAATTATTCATGCAGTATTCTACAGATTTTCAAGGAGATGCTCAACACCTAGGGCTTCAGCGACCTTCTTGAGCCTAAGGTTAAATTTGAAGTGGAACCTATTGATGTCATTGCTTAGGTTTCTAATCTCTATGAGCTTGGCCTCTAGGTCATCTTCTAACTCCCTTAGAACAGTACGTAAGCTAGCCTACTCGGCTTTGAGGTCAGTGAGGATACTAGAGTCATCCTCGTCATCACTGCTTTCATACTGACCTGCAGAATGTTTGATGGATGGCTACGGAAAATGCCTCTTGATTCTAGGAAGGGTGCTAGGGGATTTTGCCTCCTTGGCGGAAGGTGCGGGCTTGCTAGCCGACGCGTCACCCTTGCGAAAAAGACCCTTAGCGTACCCTCCATCAGGTTTGTGTACTCCCCTAATGGTGTAAGAGCGACTATCCTTAGCGGGAGATGAAAAAGATGGTACACTGGAGGAAGATGGCATCACGGCAGCATGTTTGCTAAGCCCGCTACTACTAGGGGCCTTCCTATTGAGGCTTAGAGCACTGGTAGTAGGACGGGCAGTAGTGATCTTCTTCTTGGCGCCACCTTCGGGCGCACAGGAGCGTGCTGTGGACTTCAAGCTTGACAAGTTGTTCAAGTCATTGTTAGGGGGTGGCATAAACGCTTCTCCACCACATCACAGGCTTCTTCCCTCACAAAGGAACTCTCTTGGTAGGGTGCTATGTCTAGGTTTGCTATGGCTCCTAGAGCGTTGATTAGCAAGAGGGCGTAGCTAGACATGGTCAGCACTGGGAGATGGGAGATCTTAGCAAACTTTGCAAGAGGGAGAAGGGAAAGGTTGGTGTGAGGAGAGGAGAGGCCTATGATCGTAACCAAGGATGCGATGTTGGAGGGATCAGAGGGAGGTACGAAAAAGATTGGCGCTGATCAGAGTAGCCAGGGAGGCGGTCGGTCCCGGGGGCGGTCGGTCCCCTGGGTCCACCTGCTAGCCCCTGTCTTTTTTCTGTGTGGCATGCTGTCTAAGTGGGTCACTATCCTGGTTACGATTGGGTCTGATGTGCGGTGAATCAGAGTGATAGTGTGTGTGATAGAGTCTCGGATATGTGTGATATTCATGAAAATATGTTCAAGATCACACTATCATGCATTTACGAAAAATATTCCTATGATAAAAAGATCCATGTGTATGAAAGGAAAGAGCATAGGGGCATTTTAGACACATCATAAATGCAACACGTAACACCATGTAAGCATATATTTATACATATGTGTATATATATATTTAGAGGAGTATAGAAAGTTACCTTATTTCCATCATCATTTTTCAGGACTTCCTTTCATCATGGTTGAATTTATTCTGCAAAGATTAGTCCATTGAAATATTCCTAGTCTATGCTAGCACTTTGTTTCAAAGGTTTATCAGAACTGGGTAAGCTAATAACTCAAGCACCATGCTTGCATTAAAAACTTATGAGACAATGATGGTACAAACATCATATCTCAAAACTTTGTGCAAAAAACATAGACTAAGGTAAGACTATTGCGAGCAGCAAGAATCATGTGATGAATAGAAGCTAAATTTATTTAAAGCAAAAACTAATTAAGGATAACTACCGATTTACCTTCGGAAAGGGCTCACCTTTTTAAGTCCATTGAGCAGGGCTTTTTCTCCCTTCATTGTTTGCTTGAAGATGGTACGTCCGTCTTGGGAGAAGAAGACGGTTGTACCTACTTTGGCCTCCACACTTTTTGGTTTGTATTGGGTGGTGTGGTGGTATGTCCAATTTTCGCCTTGGGTTTCCACACCGTCTTCTTTTGTGAAGGCTTGGGGATTTCTTCCCTGTTTTGTTGTGTTTTCTTTTTAGGAGCCATTTTGTTTTTCTGCTCCTTGTTTATATTTCTTTTGGGTGCTGCCTTTTCTTTTGGCTCTGGCTTTTTCTTTGATTCTTTTGATATTTTTGATAGGTTGTTCAAAAGCTGAGGCTGAATCTCTACCTCCTTGATGCCTTAGGGATTCAGCCCATATTTGATGTGTATCATGTTGCATTCTTCCTGACGGTGAGGCCTGAACTCGAACTTCTCTTCTGGTCCATTGATATTGAAGCGGATTTCTCTAGCTCCAACATCAATTAGTGCTCCTGCCGTGCTCAAGAATAGTCTCCCCAAGATAAGTGGTGTTTCTATGGTAAACTCCATATTGAGCACCACGAAATCCACTGGGACATAATACCCTCTGATCTTGATGGGGATATCTTGCGTAATCCCTGCTGGGTACCAAATTGAGGAGTCGACCAACTGAAGTGTCATGTTGGTGGGTTCCAAGTTTGTGAAATTCAGTCTGTCAAAGACTGATTTTGGCATGATGCTTACGCTTGCCCCAAGATCACATAAGGCATGATTGAACTGCTAGGTGCCAATAGAGCATGTGATTGTGGGGCACCTAGGATCTTTATTCTTCTTAGGTAGATGGTTGAGTATGCTATACTCTTCAGTTAGCTTGACAACTTCTATGGATGGCAATGGTCACTTATTGTTGATGATGTCCTTGATGTACTGGGCGTAGGAGGTTATGTGCAGGACATCCATCAGTGGGACGCTGACGTGTGTCTTTTCAACCATTTCTACAAATCAGAGGAACTGCTCATCTCCAGCCTTCTTCTTCCTCCTTATCCTTGTGGGGAAGGGCAGCATCATGGAGTCCATATAGTTTTTCGGTGTCAGCTCATCTTCCGTAGATTCTTCCTGTGGTTCTGCCGACTCAACCGGCACTTCCTCCTACTGCCTTGGTGTTTTACCTGTCTTTTGGTTAGGATATGGTGGATCACAAGTGGTCTTACCCCCTCTCATGGTCACCGAATTAACATTCTCAATAGAGCTATCAGGATGCACGGTAGACTTAGCAGCAGAAGGAAGCTGGGTGATCTGAGATTATATCTTTTTATTAAAACTTACTTGATCTTTAACAGATAAGGATAGGCTATCAAGCTTAGCATTCTCTCAAACATTTTGTCATTGAAAGGAAGCTTTTTTGTAAGGTTTTTATTTATCTTAGCCTATCCTATAACAAGATCTTTCAACGAAGGTTGGGAGGAATTGAAATTTAAATTAAAATTGGAAGAATTACCTTGGGGGCGGTTCTGGTTGTTCCACCCATTACCTGTTTGTTGATGTTGGTGAAACCTGTTGTTGACGTATGATGCTTCTTCCTGGGTTTCAGGACAACTGTTCCCCAAATAACCCACATGTCCACAGACTTTACAAGTCATGTGTGAGTCTATGGCTTGGACGGTGCCAGTGGTAGGATCTGTGGCACGCCCCTCAAGCTTCTTCATTAATAAGTCTATTTTGCGACAAGCAGATCCATCTCCTTCACGGTATGCATGCCTTTTTGTGCTTTAAGTCCTTCTCCCCAACTCTTGTTAGCCACCGTCTTCTCAATCAATGCCATGGCACTTTTAATGGTGAGGGAGAGGAACGTGCCTCCAGCAGCAGCATCTACGTGCCCCTTAGACATGGCCATGAGGCCCTCATAGAAGTTCTGAAGCACGAGCCAATCTTCCATCCCGTTATGGGGACAAGCCAGGATGTACTCTTGGAGCCTTTCCCAAGCTTCAGGGATGGACTTGACTGAAGTTTGCTGGAAGTTTGATATCTTCCCCCATAGGGCATCTATTTTGCTCATGGGGAAAAACTTCACGAGGAACACCACATAACATTTGTCCCACGTGTTGACAGCTTCCTCGCTCTGTTAGAACCATTGCTTCGCCTTCCCCATGAGGGAGAAGGGAAACAAGCGGAGCCTGATGCTATCTTGTGTGACATCTTTGATGATGATTGTTTCACGCAGCACAAGGAAGTGTTGCAGATGCACATTTGCATCCTCACTCGACAAACCGCAAAACTGGTTCGCCTGCACCATTGTGAGTAGGCCAGTGTGGAGCTCAATGTTTTTGTTCCCGATATTGATAGCTGGCCCAACGGGCACGTTGGCAACAACGGGGGTGGAGTACTCATGGAGTGACTTGGCCATGGTGGTAGTAATGGATGGTGCAGAAGTGACCGGTTCATCTGCTGGTGGAATAGCAGAAGAAGAAACAGTACGGGCTCTTCTCTTCCTTAGGAGTGCATCCGGATCGTTAACAAAGTTATCTAGTAGGTTGAAACCGCTCATACACTATCCTGTTTTCATTCCAATAAAAAGAGGAAGAAAATAGCAAAGTTAGCCTGCTTAAACTATGGCTCCCATTGCTTATTTTGTAATCAATGTTTATGCCGATGCTAGATGTTTGCATTTTTTTGCCCTCCCCGGCAACGGCGCCAGAAATGCTTGTTGGCATTTCGTAGCATCGCTACTAAAGATAGACCAAAGGTCCATCCTCAGCAACAGCAGTAGAAATGTAAGTCGACATCCCTAACTATCATTACTTCAGAAAGGTAACTCTCGGGCCTTAACGACGTCGGCCTAAGTAATGCAGTCTGGTAATAATAGTTAGAAGTGCCGGATTGACCTTCCTAACCGTTATTACTTATGATATGCAAAACTATAGCATGGCGCCTTAGGGTGCATGAGAATTACAATCCTTAAGTAACGATACTTAGGTATGCCAATAGATAGCTCAATAAGAAATAAGAATAAATCTGCAAGCGCACAGAACTATCATTGTAGCATTTCAACCCATAAGTATTCAAGGGTGTCGAATTTATAATTTCCCATAGGAGGGCAGAATGAATGCATCTAGCTTTGGTATAAACATGATTACTTATTGAATGCATAGGTAGACATAGCATAAATAGGGGTTAAATCACGTTTATAAGATAGTGGACACACACATCAGAGCAACCTCAAGGATAAAAGATAAATAAAAGAAAAAAGAATAAACTATGTGAGCAGGCATTGGTCGTATACAGCTATGCAAAGAATAGTAATTAACATCTAACTAATATGACTAGAGTTAGGACTAAGTCTGGGATGATAGGGAGATCCCCGCAGCTGGTCTGCCAGCCGATAGAGACTTTATGAACTCCTACTCAATACCCAAATGTGGGGGAGTGCTTGAGATGGATAGGGCTGTCACCACCTGCCCACCTACCCCTCTGCCCATGGGGTACCAACATATCCACTAATCTCTGCATACCTGAGCACCACGCTCGTGTACTTGGAAACAACTCCTAACCTCTCAGGACCCCAACCCTTCAGATTAGCAGGCTCGGCTAGGAGCAACCATGACGGCACAAGGAACCATTATCCCATCCTTAGTGCTTCCTCTATTCATACTAATTCAATGAACGATGAAGAACTTTGATGAACATATCAAGAACATAACACATAGACTATAAACTAGTTTATATGTCATGAACATAATATGAATAAGACTATACCCTAATTCATATGCATTGCTATATATAAGATAAGAACTTTCTCATAGAGAAGAACTAAATTGTATTCATACCAAGATGTTCTTGATTCCTCCAAGGAGATGAGCTCTCCTTGATAGCTTTGCCTTGCTCAAATACTAATACTATACTAAAGAGAACAAGTATGAAATGTGAGGTGTAGTGCTCCAAATGTTGGTGTGTGTGTTGAATGGTGAAGAAGCCCTTCTCTTATAGCTCATGTAGCACGGGTCGGGCGTCTCCTCCATTGGAAGGATGTGAAACCACCCTGGAGTGACCGACCTATGAACCGCCTAAGAAGGATGGGCCCGGGAGGCCCCACCAGGGGGCGACTGGTCCTGGGGGCGGTCGGTCCCCTGCTGGCCCAAGTGGCCATCGCCTTCAGGTGGTTGGTTTATTGTTGGGCCTAGACCTCCCCTGCGGTTACATATGGGTCCAGTTTGGTGTGAGGTGGGCTTTCTTATTTGTCCTTGGTTTACACCATTTCTGAATACGTTTCGTTGAAGTGCGCTTTCTTGTGAATTTTTGTGCATTCCCATGTGTTAGACCTACATGTCACATGCACAACAAAACACATGGAAAGGTTAGATAAAAGCCCTACCTTCTATTTATTATAGTATTAAAATGGTGTTGTAAATTAGTTGCTAAGGACTGCCAACATTGAGATGGACTCTTAGCAGCATACGGTTTATAACAAACTGATAATAATAACCAGCAGGGTACTATAAAGGTCAACACGGGATGGTTTACTACAAAGCTATGATAATAATAACCAGCAGGGTATGGTTTACTACAAAGCTATGTAGCGGTTGGATGTTCTGGCATTCGCAGACATGAACTGTAGAGATCTTAGACTTGGTGGGTTGCAAGATCAAGAGACGGGACGGTCCGACCCTTTCTCTTTCGTGTGTCATGGGGAAGTTCGGCCATACCTTTTGTGTACCATAGGACAGTCATTATATGAGCCCTATGATAATTGGGCCATCCCCGCTCCTAAGGGACAAGGCGTGTCGATATATTGGATATATATCCCCTGAAAATGGGAAAATATCTGCCCATTGGACTTGCGCTGGCTGGGCGGCGGAGCTAGAGGCGGCGGTGGTGGATCCCTGATGTGCTGTGCTGGCTCCAGTGTCCATTTGGAGGCAGGTGGGCGGGTTCCCGGTGGGGCGCGGTGGCATTGGTGTCCGCATCACTTGTGTGTCGCGACAGCGGCAGAGGCGTTAGATCTGATCCACATGTCTCCTTTCTCCTCTTTTTACTGTTTGTTTCTTCATTTGGGTATTGCCTCATCATGGATCTACCATAGGACTTGGGGATTTTGCTTAGAATAAACACCTTTGATGCATATCACCATATCCCTTGATTTTAGATAGATGCAGGATGGTAATGGTTCTGGTAGTCCCTGTAGCTCATGGCTGTTAGACTGAATTTGTAATGGTTTTGTAAGTGTGATGGTTATACTTGATTTAACCAAACTTGTATTAGACTAATGGTTACAGCCATGGTAGCTGCTATTCTAGTTTGAACTGTCTATGTCTATGTGCTGGTACTCTAAATTTGGATGAGCTCATAACATGGAAATTGTTATATGCTGTTAAAGTTGCATTTTGGTATTGTAAGTGTGATGGTTAGACTAAATTGATGGATCTTTGTTGCATTATTTTTGACTTTAGTGATCTCATGACTTAGGAACCATGGGGCTATTACGCACTGACAGAATGGGAGAAGCCCTCGACAACAGGACGGACACATTGCCCAGCACCCAAGTACGAGCTGCAGAAGTGACTGTCGACGCCTACTGCTTCCTTGTTCATAGGGTCCTCTGCATAATCTCTTGAATTTTCAATTGAAGTCCTTTTCCACTATCTATAAGCTGATGTTTACTGCTTGGATTTTGTAGGAGGCAATGCTTCACAGACAACTTGCAGCTAAAATGGGATATTCTATCATGCTCAGCAATCAATTAAACAACATGACGGACGCAGCAGCCAGCACCCTAAAACTAGAACTCATTCACAAACCATCTTCCTCCTTGTTTGAAGGGTCCTCTGCATAACCTATTGGATTTTCAATTGAAGTCCTCTTCCACTATCTAAAAGCTGATGTTGACTGCTTAGATTTTGTAGGACAATGCTTCGTGAACATCTTGTGGTTGAATAGGAATATTCTACTGCGCTCCCTGAACAACTAAGCGGCATGAAAAAGCAGACATTACTGGTTTGACGAGAGTTTGAGGAGCTCAAGAGAAAGCTACTGGAGGAGTTCAGTGAGTCCTTGAGAATGTCATGCATGCTAACAGAAAGAACCAAGAGCAGCTCAATGTGTTTCGTGAGTATGCCATGCGTATCATGTGTAACTCGGGCCTTGGCTGAGTGAACATTTGTGGTTTCATGTTTTGGAGTCTCAGTGCTTGTGAACAATTTCCCTTGGAATCCATGTTCATGAAGTTCTCCCAACAAATGTCATATGATGTTTTAAATGTTTAGTAAAGACAATTGTTATGTTGTACAATTTTATCTTGATGTCCTTTCCATCAATAAAACATTCTATTATAATACCCATGCACGTGATCTGTTGTTGAACTTTATATTAGGTGGGTTAAACTCTTGCATCAGCAGTAAAATTCAACAACTAAGATTCCTCTGTGATGCTATAGATCAAGGCAACAAACATGTAAAAAAGGAGCTAGTGACTTTGATAAGAATTGTTGAACTTGCTCTTTGAAATAAGTACCGAAGATACCTATCACAACAACAGGCATGCCACTATGGAGGATACCGTCAGACGAGTTCAAATATACAGCGGTTGGACTTTCTTACGTGCCCAATAGCATTTCAACACAAATGACCGTGTGTTCCACGTTAGGATACAATGAGACTGGCTCCTTGTTGCTAGATGGAAGCCTGAAGATATTCAATTGATGCAATGCTATCGGTTTTTTAGCAGACTGATTTGCTACACCATTCATAACAGACAACCCTTCCCAGTTAGTCTGGTGAGATCAAATATGCAACCAGCGGACTTTATTGCAATCGCAGTAAAATTTAACAGCTACATCTTACGCTTCACAGTTGGTCGTACACCGCTGTCGCGCACACAATGGCCAAACTTGAGGTCAAAAATGTCAAACGAGCTACTATTTGTAACAGGGGGAGTATTTAATAATAATATAATTGGATAGGATCCCCTAAAAGAGGAAACATATCTTCCCGTTGGACTAACGGCGGTGGAGGTGGCAGGGGTGTTCCCGATGTGCTGTGGTCGCTCAGGAGTCCATTTGGAGTCAGGCGGCGGGGCTTTCCCAGGGGAGGCACAGCGGCCTTGGCGTCCGCTACAGTTCTAAGCCGCGGCAGAAGTGTCAGATCCAATCCGCAGGTCTAATTTCTCCCATTTTACTGTTCATTTCTTCAATTGGGGATTGCGTACACCTTTGCATACCTTAATTTGGGGATTGCATACCACCATATCCCTTAGTTTTGGGATTGCATACACCCGCGGCAGATGCATGATAGATTTGTTAGGAGACAACAAATGGAAAGAGTTGAGCTACTAATTGTTAGTGTGATGGTTAGACTTGATGTAGCTATTATTCTAGTTAGAGTTGTCTTTGTCTATGTGCTACTACTCTAAATTTGGATGACCTCGTAACATGGAAATTATTAACGGCTGTTAAAGTTGCATTTTGATATAGGTTGTGGACTACACTGATGGTTCTTTTTGGATTATTTTCTACTTCAGTGATCCCATTGCATAGGAAGGCGAAGCCTATTACACACTGATGAAATGAACCAGGCCCCTAACAAGAGAACAGACTCAGTTGTCAAAAAAAACAAGAGGAGAAAATGGTCTATCAAAAAAAACAAGAGGACAAAATGGTTTGTGAAAAAGGAAAAACCAGAGGACGTGCTCATTTGCCTGCCTTCCAGATGATCTCCTTCTTGAGATCCCAACGTGCCTCCCTGCCCTATCCTTTTTTCATTGCAAAATGGTCTGCCAACACTAGGAACGCCTCGTCAAAACATCGGACATCCATGACAAGCTAGCCCACCACAATGTGAGAGGTTTCTTCTTTGATAGGGTCGACGAAATGAAGTGACACTACATTATCTTCTATGGTGTACACCCCTGCTTCAACTACTTGCCCTTGTACACATGTCAAGTAGCTATCTCCAATTGTTGCAATGGCCTCATCCTATGCTGGTGTGGTTTTACCTTGGAATCCTGCTGTTGGGTTGTCTGTAATCCATTGACCCAGTATTATAAGGTACTGCTATCTAGCCCCCGTGCTTAGGCTGTACGTTCAGGTTGCATGCCAATAGCTAGTGAGGCTCACTTGTGTTTCGATCCGATAGTCTCCTCGCACTTCCATGTGATTGATTTTGTGGAAAATGAAGACTGCATGTGTGGAAGTGTGCAGATCTACTCGTATGAAACTAATACATGGACCAGTAAGGAATGTGAATGGGGTGAGGATATTGACTTGGAACCTAGTGAAACACGAAGTGTGTTTCTTAACGGTTATATACACATTATGGGGTCATAGCTAGAGGCTGATCTGTGATACTTGCTATGGATATGAAGGGGACTTATGGAGGGAAATTGCTATGCCTTTTGGTAATTTTGAGCACACCCTGCATCAAACACAGAGTCACTTGTGTGTATGTCTTGTTGATGGTCCTCCCAGTGAAATGAAGTTTTCAGTGTGGATACTTAAAGACTGTGGTAAGGATAATTGGACATTGCAGCATACTGTCATCCTTAATGAGGTTTTTGTAAGCATCAATATTCGAGTGAATTTGACCCCTAAGGTGATTGCGGTTCACCTAGAATGCAATTTGGCTTTCTTAGCTGGGCATGAAAGAAACATGATCATCACATTTGACATGAATTGTGGAATAGGAGATGTAATCCCTTCCAACCTCTTTTTGGTACAGTCCATGTGTGGTTAATGATGGTATCCTTAACAGAGCACAATATCTTCCATATGTTCCTCTGTTCTCAGATTCACTAGCGGAGGAGGAATTGGTGCCATTGGCATGCTACCCTCCGCGCCTGTGGAAATGGAATCGTCCAACCGATTGGTACCATGACGATCTAGGCTACTTGACGGAAGACACCACCTCATCAAAATTGGACTGGGAGGAGGGTGGTGAGACACATGACAGCGGGGGCAGCAACATCGATCGGAAGGTGCAGTTGGGGCTTTAGCAGTAGAAGTGCAATGGTGGGAGCAATTGTGGTATGTACTTTTGGTCTATTTTGCAATGCCCTCATGTACCCAGGATGGTTAGACTTGATTTAGCTAACTTGTATATGTTTATGTGCCTCTACTCTTAATTTGGATGACCTATTACTAACATGGAAATTGTTAATTGTTATTAAAGTTGCATTTTAGTACAAGTGTTGACTTCAGTGATGGATCTTTGTTGGATTATTTTCTACTTCAGTGCTCTAATTTCTTAATTAGGATGCTGAGGCCTATTGCACAAATCATCCTATGAGATCAAATTTGCAATTGCCAGACTTTCTTGCTTGCTCAGTATGTATAACGTGTGAGGGGTGTTCGGCTGGGTTAGATATACAATGGTCAGGGTGTGTTGTAAGACTTGTTCCTGGCGGCAAGCTGGGATATGGAAGGTAGGCAGTTGATGCAACACTATTTAGTGGTCCTATGAGATCAAGTATTCAGCTGTCGAACTTTCCCACTAGATCAAGGTGAGACTTGTTGAGATGGACTCCTCGCTCCATACGGTTTACAACAAATATGTAATAAGAACCAACGGGGACTACAAAGCAGACACAAACAAATATTAAATTGTACAACATCTCAATTGTCCCTAGTTAACATTGAGAACACAAATCAGATAATCAGTTATCAGGTACTTGAACACATCACACCATTTCCAGAAACAAAGAACAAAATACGCATATGCACCTTTACTACTCTTCTTGCTTTGCCTTCAACATAGGAACATAAGGCATACATCGAACTCCATTAAAATACCACTTTTTGTTATCACATCTTGTGAGCTGGGCATAGAGGACTTGGATGTTTCCATGGCTCATGTCATATGCCATCAGTCCTCTGTTTTGCTCAGAAAGGAAAACCAAATTCCACTCTGGGTAAAATGCAATCACACTATAAGCTTAGCCAGGTTGACAATATCAACAACACATACACACAGCCGATCCTGATCTCCGATCACAGATAATGTATAAGCTCTTACAGGCAAAGGAATTATCCTCCATGTCTTTCCATCCATATCAAAAGCAACAATTTGGTAGGGCAACACATGCATGTCCATCAAAGCTTCAACAAACACACCTCTAGGAAGATTTAGTACTACGGTACCCGGTGCCCATTTAGATTGTTTACAAATCCATTCACCATTTACACTTGAGAAGGAAAAGCTTGTACCACATGGAACTGCGAGGAGACTGTCAGATCGAATGCCAAGCGAGCTAAACTATCACAATGGTTTGTACGCGGTAGTACCTTGTATGTCCCCACACCGGGTCTACTAAAACATGACGATGCTTACTGGTCCAGGTGAAGAGGACGAGGCCATTGCAGCAATCTGTGAGGATTAGATCCATGTGCCCTGGCAAGAAGAAAAAGCTAGGGTATTCACCAGTGATGGTGGCAAATTGGGGCCTACCTATTGCATCGTGCATGAAGAATCCGCTGACAAACTAGGGCAGATTCTTATGGTACTCGAATTCCTTGAAGACGATGTTATTCCAGGAGCTACAGACACACCTACAGCTGCACAAGGTGTGGGCATTGAGATGGTTGAGAATGAGGACCAATACATCTATGGGGATTCCCAATTCATTTCCATAGTTGGTGGCCTCCCGCTCCATGCTGATTGCATCTGGTGGAGCTACGCAGGCGATGGAAGCGGTGCCGTTGTTGCCTGAATCAGACAAGGAGCGCCTACGGGGGTATTTTAAGGACATCGTTAATCGTTAATAATCAGATGTGAGCTTGGTTCATAATGACATGAGTGAAGAAGTGAATACAATACCAAGAAAGAAGGATGAGAGAAGTGTGGGTTACCCTTGACTGCAGATCTTGCGGTGGCGACCTCGAGCGGTCCTGCTGAGCATTAGTACTGTCAACTGGACAAACATGTTTTGCTTTATAATAAAGCAGGGGAAACCTTCTCTCTAAAAATGGAGGAGTTCAGCCATCTCTCTCCCCCTCACACCTATTGTAAAAGCCCCCTCATGCCTGCTGTAAAAATTCATGGGTCATGGACCACCCCAGCCATGACCACCACTACCCTTGACCAAAGAGCACATTGGGTGGCATCGCCATGTCATGTGAATGTGATAGGCTGCCAGTTGATGTCCCCACTACAGGTTCATGGCCCTACCCACATGCGGGAATCCAAGAGCTTACTATGAGATGTCGCTCTACTGTGCAGTGATGATTTCCTATGGCCGGACCTTTAGTTGTCCTCACTATGCGGTCCAATCCAATCAGTCATGAGTCATGAGTAGTTGAAGCCGTTCTACTTGAAATTCCATCATGCAACTTTCCCCATGTTCATTCTGCAGCCATTTAACACCGGCTTCCCATTCAATCATCCTCTACCGTTAGTTGCTCCAGCTCCAAACTAGTACAAACCAAAGCTACAAACAAGTCCACCAGATCTGTTGAGTTGCCATTGCCATGAGCTCTGCAGAAATCTAGGTCCCCAGTATTTCACTTTCGAAGAGCACATCAAGCCGAGAAAGAAGTGGATGAAGATCACCACCGCGGAGTAATCTCACCGTAGCAGCGTTCTCTGTGAACCTTGAAATGCTCGGTCACCAGGACCCTCAAAGCCGGCTGTTGCCGGCAGCAGGTGCGGATCCCGCATAGGGAAGAATGCGGCACCAACATGACCTTCATAGAGAAGCAATGCGTGGACATCCCTCGCACCAAAAGAGGTGTCCGTGATGTCCTCCTTGGCCTGATGAAGAAGGTCACACCGCTGCAGAGTCTCATGCTCAACGATCAGCTCTAGGAGGACATCCTTCCCAACTCCGCGGTGCCTCTACTCACTGCCCTGGTGCACGCAGCCCACGGAGATGGCCACATCGGCCACACAAAAATTGGGCTAGCGGTCGCCCAAAAACTCGAGTTCATTGCATCATCAGCCATCTTGATGGTCTGCATGGAGGCAGCACCACCAGGGTATCGGTACTGCATCATCTACCATGAGGGTGAAGGATCTGGTCATGCCATCGATCAAGGTGTCACAGTGCCCTGTTGTCACAACGAATTCCACCACGAGTGCATCACAAGTGGTTTGACAGGAATTCGATCTGCCCGCTGTGCAAACATAATCTGTCTACTCATCTTGACCCCTTTGTGCAGTAATGCCTCTTGCTTTGCACCTCGTCGGTGGAGGACGAGGCTACCCTAGTGGAGGATGAGGCCACCTCATCAGAGGAGGACAAGGAGGAGGGTAGCGAGCAAGATGACGGTAGCAGCAGCGATGGTGTCAATCAGTAGTGCCGCTTAGTAGTGTAGCAACTAATCTTTTTTAGGAAAAACTATAGCAGTGAATCTAGTACTTATTATAAAATGGCTTGTGCATTGTATTACACATTTGCTCTTTTTTGGAATGGCCTCGTGTGCGCAACTAAATTTGATAGTTCGTCTTGCAATGTTCTTTCTAAAAAATACGATTTTGGAATGTGCTTTGATTGTGAA
Source organism: Bothriochloa decipiens (assembly GCA_023333625.1). Classification (NCBI taxonomy): domain Eukaryota; kingdom Viridiplantae; phylum Streptophyta; class Magnoliopsida; order Poales; family Poaceae; genus Bothriochloa; species Bothriochloa decipiens. Next base: position 30,570,646 of record CM041645.1, read on the forward strand.
GCCTACAAATACAGCATACATCTGCTTTATCTACATCCTAATATGAACGTGGTTTTGAATAGTACAAATACATTATATAGCTACTTTATCGATTATCTTTATTGGGACAATGATCGTGCAAGTAGAGATTTTAAATATGAATGTAAAAGAAGAAAGGAGCATTCCCTGCAATCGTTACTCCCATCTTTATGGGACTGGGAGAAAAATCAGCCACTCCTTTGCAATGAACTATGGAGGATACTGTCAGACGCATTCAAATTTATAAGGGCCGGACTTTCTTACCTGTGGAAGAGCATTTCAACACTATTTGTATCCTTGGAAAATAATTCATTGTTAGAAATTATTAGTTAGTTTATGAAAATATTAGTTTAGAAAAGTTGTATAATTTATATGGCTTTACATAAGTAATTTCCAATTCTTCCAAAATACAGGCATCCAATGATTGAATGAACACTGTTTCCAAACCCTATAATCAAAATGTGAAAGGGGTGATGGCAATCAACCATGTTTCCTTGATCGTCCATCCTGTGGGAGAGCAGTCGTTCGTCTCCCTTCTTTAAATATGACCATAGCACCGATGACTGGGGTATTCTTTCATCATTTACGAAACCATCACATCACCTGCTCCAATCCCCACTCACTACCGGTGGTGAAGACAGTGGGGTCGAGGGATGGGGTATTGGTCATCGGAGAAGTACTCCACCGACTACGATGACAAAGAGCCCGACGAGGAGGTGGATCAACCGATGCAAAGCAACGAGGAGGAGGAGGAGGAGGAAGAGGAAGAGGAAGAGGAAGAGCAGGATGCAACGATGAAGGAGGATGACGAGGAAGGGGAAGAGGTAGAGGAAGAGGAGGAGGAGGAGGAGGAAGAGGAAGTGGCATATATGGAGGAGGAGGAGGTGGAGGAGGCACCGGTGAACATAGAGGATGAGGCGGACATGGAGGTGGAGGACTGCAGCGACAATGACAGTGAGAAGGATGAGGGCAGGGACAATAGTGGTGATGAGGAGGACGATGGCAGTGATGACTGCGACGAGGAGTTGGACAAGATGGTTTCGCCGGGGTTCCCGCCATTGTCGAGGTACCCTCCGTGTGTGTGGAACCATCCAACCAACGAGTCGGATGACTCCACCTGGTTAGACAAGGATGTCTCCATTTTGTCCGATGAGGATGAGGAGGAGAGTGGTGATAGAGATGACGGTGGGAGTAGCGGAGTTGATCAGTAGGTGCAGTTGGGACTATAACAATAGAAGTACAATGCAGGTGCATTGTAGTGCACTTTTGTGCTATTTTGGGATGTCCTCATGTACCCAGACAAGTTTTTGAATTAACATAATGTCGTTTTTAACTTTTTTGTTTGCTTTTCATAATTCAATTTGACCCACGTGGACGTCTAACACTTGGTATGGAGCTACTCCTATGTGTATAGCTTTGCCAAATCGACTATGTAGGATATTGTCAGACGTGTTCAAATCTTCGACCATCGGACTTTTATACGTATGTGAGAAATAGATTTTCAACACAAATAAATGGCTTGTCCTTCTGCGTTTACTGAGTGAGTGGAAACAGGAACCTGCCCGAATGGACTGAACACCATCTCCATTGGGCTAGTTGTCTTGTCTTCTCCATTTATTCTCCACTGCCCGAACAAACCGGCTGTTGTGGTTATAACTATGACTTGATTTTTGAGCAACTGAGAGTGTAAAACTTTATCCTAATCAGCTAATTCAAACCAAATCATGTCTTGGATATGATTTTTTGATCTTGCAGGAGCCATGCAGCGAGGAGTTTATATCAGCAGGCTCGCTTCTATCTAATGTTGAAATGATGAGCCATAATTTTTTAATTTTACTCGGAATGCCCGAACGTTCTGCCATTATGTAGATGATTTAGTCGAACATTATATAGCGTCTTAACATCTAGCCGGTGCATACTTGATTTTGTAGGACAGTATATATCATCGTCAGCTTTTAATGTCATAGCAATGAGTAGGTCTGTCCCTTGACTGTTGCTGCTACTTGGATTGGAGTGAAATAGTCTGTAAGAATAGACGTATCACAACCACAGCAGTCAATCAAGTTAGAATGTGTCATGGTTGCCAAAAGCTCCTTTTCCTGATTCTTCTTCAGTCTAACGTATTCACTTCACTCTCACCAGGTCTAATATGAAAGGGTTTGCCATAGCGCTGTCCACTATCCAACTTTTCAGTTTGGCTTGGCGATGAGCGTCCAGTCAGTAGTGCAGGTGTTTTCGATGAGATCGTTGTATGATCTAGAGCCTTGAGCTGGCCGCCAACGCCGTCTTAATTAGCCTCGCCAAACATGTATGGGATCTGGGCCCCTTGATCACTAGTAGTCATCAGCAGGTTTGATCCATGGAACGCCCTTGCAAATATGTGAACTCATTTTTGCTTGTAGATCGAATGTTGTTACTGCTTGGATTGTGCAAGTGAAATACTCCATATTTCTGCAGAAAATACCTTTATGTACATGTACCACACTGGGGCACTCAAATATCAAGCGTGTCATCCTAGCGGTCAAAAGATCCTTTCTCGATTCTTCTACTCCTAGTCTCCAGATTTGCCACATTCACTTCACTCTCATCAAACGTTCTCGGAGTGTAAATTTGATCGGCTGGACGTGTAACTCCTGTGCTGAGCTTTTACCACTATTGGCTTGTACAGTACAAGTTTGGCATGATCGGCTATGCTAAGAACAGTAGTAGCACCGTCTGTGGCAGCATCCTTGAAGTAAAGTATTGAGTATATGGATTTCTTAAGCGACAGCTTCAACCATAGCTAAGGGAGTGCAGACGATCAGAACCTATGAAACCATAGCCATGTCTAGCTAACTGCAGCCTCTGCAAAACCAGGCAAGAGAAATTACTTCATGAAAGCAGGAGCAACCCGCCCAGTCTACCCCTCGGCTGCTGCGGCTGTGCGATTGATATACCGCACTATGTACGGAGTACTATACTTTGTATGGCCAGACAGTCTGACCATTCAAAATATTGATGGCACAGATAGATATGATGGATGACGTGTGGCTGCGTGCTCATGTTGTTGGCGTCCAAGCGTGTTTCAACCATAAAAGTGTATCAATCATAAACTCAAACATAAAAGTGTGTCAATCACGCCTCTTGCATCATCTCCCCCCACCACCACACCACACCCCTCCATCTCCTTGCACAATAGCCCTCGCCTCGCCTTGGCAAGTGAAACATCCTCAATTTTCCGCGAAGGGAAAATACACAGAATGGCAGATAATATAATAGTTTGAAGCATCAAACCATCTCAATATCTCGCAATAGTCGATACAGGATCCATACATCGAACAAAAGAATACAATTAGAAGGGATTACATAAATAGTTCATCGCCACACTGGCGGGATCATCAGAGTAGCTGCAGCGTCTGGAACAGCTGCGAAAGGCGGAAGTACAATAAAATCTCCAAAAGAAGCCTGAGCGTAGGAACGAGACATCTACTCCTCTTCGTCGTCATAGTCGTAGTCGGGCTCACCTGCCAAATAATTTTCAGTACGGTTTGTACTGGCCACATCTCCCACCCTATGCTTTGCTTTTGCTATGTAGTATTTGGTGGGATGCAAAGGATATAATCAAATCGACCTAATATGTGGCTGTAGTTTCCTATGCAAACAGTGACCAATATTATATAATATAGTTCATCAATTTTAATCCATCTCATCCACACATCCAAACCCATTCCATCACCATCACACACATCTCACCCTCTCGCACTCAGTCGACAGTTCCAACTCCCTCTCGGAGCCTGTCTCAGCGGCTCACAGCCGGAAGGGTAACACCAGGGGGAGAAATAGAAGGACTCCTCTCACTACTCCCGAGAAGCGTGGGTCTTAGGAAAGAGCCATACCAGTGGCCCACGGACTATATATAGATTCATAAACTCTGCAGAGCATGTACTCCCATAACCACAAGATCACTATCATCGGCGGTGCCCCGCCTAAGCTGATTTCGGCTGCTTTCTAACCGGTGCGATGCCACCCTACCACTCAGTACTGGGACATCCCGGATAGGTACCACCGGCACACTGAGACTGTGAGACATAGTACCGGGCCCCCGTGGTCACTATGCTGTCTAAGGAGGGTGTGGGTCTCCACGCCCGTACCTCCCGACACTTTCTGCTAACAACCTAGTAGTAGTGGCATCGTCCTAGCTAGTCAGACATCCGTCTCCCGCCCATTCAAGAGCGAGTGGTGAGCATGTAAGTCCCAAGGTTCTGGTCCTCAAGAGATATCAGGTCCTAGGGGGATCAGACAGGATTATCTTCTCTTTTGGGACTACAACAGTCCGTGCTACAACAGCACCTCCTTCCCGAGGCTTCGGTCCACGAAGGTTCTCACCCCCGGGATCTCCTTATGCATCACAATGTGCCCGCCACAAGCACCTCACATGGGAATGCCCAGAACACACTCCCCGGCAAGACTCGCCCACATGGCTCATCATAGAATCCTGTCCGATCGACTCAACCCTCACCACACACCCAAGACGCACGCAGCACTCTCCCCGAGTAAAGTGGCACCACGTGCCTTAACCATATGACCATACTCTCCACCACGCATCATCATCACACAGATATAAGCGTAGTAGAAGTAAAGCATCATAAGAGAAATAAGCAAGCGTCTAGCCTATCAGCAGGTGTGCAGGAGTAAGGTTGCGACAAGGTAAAGGCTCATTAAGTAGTTCTATCATGCAACCTATCAACAGGTGATATTCATAATTGAGCACTAGCAACTGATATTATGCCATGCATAATAGGATCTACGAGGTTGGGTGGGGTGTGGCACCTGTGAAATCGTCACCGAGCTCCTCCTCGTACTCGTAGTCGTCCTCCTCAAGCTGATCCTCCTCTAAAACGAGACATAATAGCCGCGTTAGCGGCTCCTATAGAGTCAACACAAAGAAGCGATAAAATTCAATAACTCCAAATGCACTCATACACAAGCCTATGACGTAGAGCTTATTTTTATGAAAATTTGGACACTTGGTTCATATTTTTCGGAGTTCGTATGAAGAAGTTATGAATTTCCGAAGTTTATTCTATTTTCGAAAAATGAAAAAGGGTAGATTAACCTGGTGCTGGCACGTGGCAGCTCCTGATTGTGCCATGTGGCGTGCAGGAACAGTGCAGCTGGGGATGTGCTGACGTTATGCTGATGTCAGTGTCGACGGTCCAGTTAGTGGCTGACAGGTGGGGACCACGGGTCTGGTCACTGACAGGTGGGGCCAGGTCAACGGTCAACGTTGACGGTCTCGACCGGGCCTCGGATGTCTGGACGGGGCTGGTTCTGGGCCAGGTTGGGTCGGCCACTGTACACTCGAGGGGGGCGGTCCGATCGACCCCTCGAGGACGGAGCTCGCTCGGGCGAACGGACTGGCCTCGAGAACGAAACCTCGCCTGGCGAATGGACTGGCCTCGAGAACGAAGCCTCGCCTGGCGAACGGACTGGCCTCGAGAACGAAACTTTGCTCGGCGAACGGGAATGACCTCGAAGACGGAACTTTGTTCGCACGAATGGGAGCCCTCGACAACAGTGAGCCCCTTGAGACTTGAACCTCTGGCCTCGAGCCGGAACCTCGACTCGGGCCAGGTCCTCGATTAGAGCCAGGTCCTCGATTAGAGCCAGGTCCTCGATTAGAGCCAGGTCCTCGATTAGAGCCAGGTCCTCGACTCGTCGGGCGGACCCTCGACTCGTCAGGTGGACCCTCGACGAATGTCGGACGGACCCTCGACGTTGTCGGATGGAACCTCGACTTCATCGGGGGACCCTCGACGAATGTCAGACGGACCCTCGACGTCATCGGACGGAACCTTGACTTCATCGGGGAAACCTCAACGAATGTCGGACGGACCCTCGACGTCGTCGGACGAAACCTCGACTTCATCGGGGGACCCTCGACGAATGTCGGACGGACCCTCGACTCGTTGGGCGGACCCTCGACTCGTCGGGCAGACCCTTGACTTCGTCGGGTGTACCCACGACGAATGTCGGGTCATTAGCTGAGCTACGTGGCTGGTTGGTTAGGTGCTCCAACTTGGGGAAATCGACCCTCAAGCCGGTGGTGGTCAGTGGCGTCTGGCGACGGCGAGGCCAAATTTGCCAGCGAAGCCGGGCGTTGGTCTCCATCTTCCTTCTTGCCCTTCGATTAGAGAAGCTGGGATCTCCATGAGCTAGCTACCGGGGCTAGTCGAGGCACAGCGGGGCGTGCGCGGCTCGGCGGCCACGGCGGACGCTCCGGCGGCCAGAGTCCGGGGAGGCCGGAGCTGCAAAAGTGCGTGGCTCCAACTGTGGCCCATGCCGGCTCCTAGAGGTTGCCAAAAACGTGCTCTAGACTACGGCGAAGCTATCGGTCGCGGTAAGGAAAGAAACAGGGGTAAGGGGAGCAAGAACGTCGATGGTGTACTGGTAACGGCTATGGCCGAGCAGGGCGAGGGCGGGGATGCTTACCCGTGTAGCGACGGTCGAGGCAGGTGACGCGGGCTTGGTGGCGGCTCGGTGCAGGGAAGGCGAAGCCAGGGCGTCGAGGCGGTTATGCGGCGCTCCCAGGTCCTCCTCAGCGCGCGAACGGCGGTGGCAGCAGTAGTGCTCTAGCTCTGCCTCCTTCCTGCTCCTCCCTTCTTCTCTCTCTCTCGCTCGACTGATCTAGCGGCGGGTCTCCACAAAGACGGCGGGGCGATGGGGAAACCCTAGAGGCCAGGGTGCTCCTCTTTAAATAGGCACGGCGGCCGGCCATGGACGGCGGAGGCAGAAGATGCCCATCGGGCGGCTGTGCGCGGCCACGGTTAGGGTTAGGGTTCGGTGAAGCGCGTTGCAAGCAGGCGGTTAGATGGACGGCACGGGACGCGGCCATACTCGGGCGGACGGCAGAGGCGCGCAGTGCACAAAAATGGTGCGATGGACGCGACGCGCTGTCAACCAGAAGTAGTAAAGGTAGGAGCTGACAGGTGTGGCTCGTGTGTCAGCGAGACGGGGCGACGAGCAGCGGAGACAGGCCCATGTTGGGCCGTCCTGGTTAGCTGGGCCGCGGCAGCACGCGAGCGGGCGTCGGGGCGCGGCAGCGCGTGGAGCAACGCGCGAGTGTGACTGGGCCGATGCTCGAGGCAGGCCGGTCGGGGCCTCGAGTGGGCTGGCAGCAGCGCAGCAGGCCGGCTGGGCCTCGAGCTCGGGCAGGCAGGCCGGCGTGCACGCGCGTGCGCGCGCGAGCGAGCGCTTGCGTCGGCGGTCGAGCGCGCGGCTAGGCTGGGCCAGCGCGGGGGGGTCGATAGCAGGCATTTATATATACATACATTAAAATCGAATAAGAGGCGAATCAAACTCTGGTTATTTAAATGCAATGCTCGGGCTAACGTCGGGTGCTATTTGTGCATCTATTGGCGGGTTTCCTACATGACATCCACCATACACTGGTAAACTTTAGAAAAAATTTTGAAAGTCCGTATTTTCGATATCCGGATTTCTAGGGTTGTTACAGTCCTACCCCCTTATGAGAATCTCGTCCTCGAGATTCAAGAGTGTAACTTACTCTTCAAAAAGGTAGGGGTAGAGCTTCCTCATTTCTGACTCCTTCTCCCAAGTTGCTTCCCGTTCTGTGTGATTGCTCCACTGAATCTTCAGATACGGCGTGCTGGAATTTCTCGTTTCCTTGGTGGTTCTGTCCATAATGCGGACGGGGTGCTCTCTGTACTCCAAAGTGTCCTGAATATCGAGTGCCTCTGTGGGTATCGGATGCTCTGGCGGCTGCAAACACTTGCGCAGTTGCGACACATGGAACACTGGGTGTACTCCTGCCAGTTGAGGGGGCAACTCTATTCTGTAGGCAAGCTTGCCAATCCTTTCACTGATTCTGTATGGTCCCACATACCTCGGTGCTAGCTTTCCCTTTACATGGAACCTGACGGTTCCTCGAAGCGGGGAGACCTTGAGATAGACATAGTCTCCTACCTCAAACTCGAGGTCTCTGTGCCTCTTGTCGGCATAACTCTTCTGACGGCTTTAGGCAATTTTTAGATTTTCTCGTACCTGGGCGACTCCTTCCTCGGCCTCCTTAATGGTGGCCGAGCCAAAGAACGATCTTTCAACCGTTTCAGACCACATCAAGGGTGTTCTGCATGGTCTTCCGTACATAGCTTCGAAAGGTGACATCTTGAGGCTAGCCTGGTAACTGTTGTTGTAGGAGAACTCTGCAAAGGGCAAGCTCTTCTCCCAATCAGTCCCATATTTCAGAACACAAGCTCGAAGCATATCCTCAAGTATCTGGTTCACTCTTTCTGTCTGCCCATCTGTCTGAGGGTGGTATGCGGTACTGTAATCTAGCTTGCTGCCGATTGACCTGTTCAGGGCTTTCCAGAACTTGGACGTATACTGCGGTCCACGATCAGATATTATGCTCTTAGGGGCTCCATGCAGCTTGAGAATGTTCCCAACATACAAATCTGCTAGCTGGCCGACTCGGGCATCAGTCCTGATGGCTAGGAAGTGAGCTACCTTAGTTAAGCGATCGACTATTACCCATATGGCATCATGGCCTTTCGGGGTTCGAGGCAAACCCACAATGAAGTCCATAGAAATGCTATCCCACTTCCATTCAGGTATATCCAGTGGCTTTAACAGCCCTGCAGGTCTCTTATGCTCAGCCTTGACGCGTTTGCAAATGTCACATCTAGCAACATACTCTGCAATGTCTGATTTCATGTTCTTCCACCAGAATTTCTTCTTCAAGTCAGCATACATTTTAGTACTGCCTGGGTGGATACAATACTTAGAATCATGACCTTATGATAGGATTTCGTTGCGGATAGCTGGGTCGGCAGGCACACAAATTCTGTCCCTGTACCAGTAAGTGCCTAGCTCATCCTCACTAAACTCCGGGCACTTGCCTTGTGCCAGGAGCTCGTGTATCTCCCAAATTTCTAGGCAAAGGCGTTGGGCTTCACGGATCCTATCCATGAGGGTGTAGTTTACGCGAAGCTCATTCAACAGGCCATGAGATATCACCTCCATCTGTAACTCATCAATGCCCTCTTGCAACTCCTTGGGCAAGGCGGTGGTGAACAAGGCATGACAATGACTTTTGCGGCTAAGAGCGTCAGCGACCACATTGGCCTTCCCAGGGTGATAGAGAATCTCCACGTCGTAGTCGTTAAGCAGCTCGAGCCAACGACGCTGTCTCATGTTTCGATTTTCCTAGGTGAAAAAGTACCTCAAGCTCTTGTGATCGGTGTAGATCTCGCATCTGTTCCCTATCAGGTAGTGCCTCCAAATTTTCAAGGCATGGATCACAGCTGCAAGCTCGAGATCATGGGTGGGGTAACGCTGTTCATGCTCCTTAAGCTGGCGGGAAGCATAGGCAATGACTTTCCCATTCTGCATTAGAACACAACCAAGCCCGTGGCGAGATGCATCCTAATAGACCACAAAGTCCTGGTGGATATCGGGCAAGGCTAGAACAGGCGTTGTGGTGAGCTTCTCCTTCAGGGTCTGGAAACTTTGTTCGCATTGGGGCGTCCATTCAAACTCCTTGGTCTTCTTCAGGAGATTGGTCATGGGGCGAGCTATCTTGGAAAAGTTCTCGATGAATCGGCGATAGTAACCAGCCAATCCCAAGAAACTTCTCACATCAGTCACATTTCGTGGCTGCTCCCATTCCTTCACTGTCTCAATCTTGGACGGATCAACAGCTACTCCGTTAGCATTGAGCACATGTCCTAGGAAAGCGACCTCCTCAAGCCAGAACTCACACTTGTTGAACTTGGCATAGAGCTGATGTTTTCTCAGTTTCTCTAACACCATCTTTAGATGTTGCTCATGCGCTTCGGCGGTGGCAGAATAGACAAGAATGTCGTCAATGAAGACCACCACGAACTTATCCAGCTCCTGCATGAACACTTTATTCATCATGTTCATAAAATAAGCTGGCACGTTCGTAAGACCGAAGGACACGACGGTGTACTCATACTGTCCATATCTGGTGACAAATGCTGTCTTAGGATTGTCTTCCTCTCTGATCTTCATCTGATGGTAGCCTGATCTGAGGTCAATCTTGGAGAAGTACTTGGCATTGCGAAGCTGATCAAGCAGGTCATCTATCCTCGGCAAAGGGTACTTGTTCTTTATAGTTACGGCATTCAGGTTCCGGTAATCAACGCACATCCTCTACGTTCCATCCTTCTTCTTAACAAACAGCACAGGAGATCCCCAGGGCGAGGCACTGGGCCTAATGAACCCTTTCTCGGATAGTTCCTCAAGCTGTTTCTTAAGCTCCTTAAGCTCGTCAACTGCCATACGGTAGGGTCGCTTGGAAATCGGACTCGTACCAGGCATCAGGTTGATCACGAACTCAACATCTCTGTCCGGTGGCATTCCTGGTAGCTCTTTCGGGAAGACGTCCGGGTACTCACAAACTACAGGCACTTCCTCAAGTGACTTCTCTTCCAAGGCACACAGCATGGATATATCTGTCCCTTTGTTTGGCTCACATCTGATCTGACGGCCACTTGGATGGGTTATATCCACAAATCTGGGTGAGCAAGATATCACCCCTTTGTTCTGGGTTAACCAATCCATCCCTAGAATGACGTCTAGGCCTTCGAAGGGTAGCAAGGTAAGATCAGCAAGAAAGGTAAGACCCTCGATGGTGATACTTACTCCCTTACACATTTTGGTACAACAAATGTTGCCCAAGGGTGAACTGGTGTATAGAGTTTCTTTTCGTGGAATGACAGATATATGGTGCTCTCGTGCAAACTTGGAGGATATATATGAACATGTAGCACCTGAATCAAACAGCACGGATGCCTTAACTCCATGCACTAAAAACATACCGTACACCACGTCGGGGGCACTCTGGGCGGCCTCTGCTGAGATGTGGGTGAGGCGGCCACGGGGCGCTCCGGATGGCATCTGCTTGTGCGGGGTGCCTTGGTTCTGCCTGGCGGGCGCTAGTGTAGCTGGTGCAGCCTTGTTCGGGCACTCGGCTGCCTTGTGACCTGGCTGGCCACAAGCGAAGCAAGTGTAGGTCATGCCGCATGTGGGGGTTGGCGCAGCGGACCTCCACGTGCTACCTCCAGGTGCAGCACGAGCGTATGCTTGGCGGTCCTGAGCAGGGCGGGGGTAGTTGCTGGTGTGGGTACCACCGCCCCGGCTCGAACCGTGAGCCGCTCCCTGGGCGAAGCGAGAGCGGGGAGGCTGAGAGGTCTCACCACGCGACCCCTGTGGGGCAGGTGCGCGGGAGGTGCCCTCAATACGGCGCTTCTTGTTTTTGCCAAGCGCTTCCCTCTCCGCGAAAACCTCATCACGGTCCTTCTCAATCTCCATGCACCTGTCAATCAGGTCACGAAGGGTGTGGCTTTTGGTGCCTGAGAGTGAGAGCCTGATACGACTAGACAAGCCCTTGCGGTAGTAGTACATCTTCTCCTTCTCAGAGTTCACCACTGAGACGGGTGCATAGCGTAGCAGGTTGGTGAAGCAGGTGGTGTACTCATGCACCTTGTCAGCTCCCATGGAGATGTTGCGAAACTCATTTTCCTTCTTCTCCAGTGCACCTTCACGGATGAAGAATGCACGGAACTCGTCCACAAACTCATCCCAGGAGATGTTGGCGGGGTCTCGGTGGGTTTCGCAGAGGCTGTCCCACCAAGATCGTCCAGCACCCATAAGCTGGTGAGCTGCCAAGCCAACGCACTCCTCGTCAGTGCAAGTGGTCAAGTCTAGCTTCTTCTCAATCTCCTTAAGCCAATCATCAGCAGCGATGGGATCGATGCTGGTGCCGTCGAACGTCGGGGGCCTTAGCTTGAGAAAGAACTCCAACTTCTTGTAGAAATCATCGCGGGGCTCCCAGTGCTGGGGGTGCAGCACGCTCTCAGCTAAGACTCAAAGAAGTTCGGTCTGCTGGGCCATCACATCCGCCAAGAGTGGCACGGGAGGTGGTGGTGGAGCTGCATCTCCTCCTACGGCAGGCTTGGGCTCAGCAGCAGGCTGTGGCTGTCCTCCAACCGCGCCTCCGGCAGCTGGTTCTGGCTCAACTACCGGTGGTGGCGATGGGTGTGTAGGTCGTGGGGTGGCAGCGCAGGGTGGCTCCTCAAGGTCAAGGGGTATGCGACCAACGCGTGCACGACCACTTCTGCGTCCACGGCCCCTGGCGGGCACGGGTGAAGGAGAGCGGTTTCTCAGGCGGCTGGCACGACGATTGGACAACCTGCTCAACATAAACCTCAGATTAGGGCATACGTGCTTAATATAACTTTGATATTAAAGACATACTTATTTTAAAAAAATAATTTTAAAACATTGTTAATTTATCTAACACTCAGATGAAAAGCATGAAGATCCAATAAGATGCGATAAAAACCAAATCATTCATTACATCAGGGGGGGTTACATGGCGATGTCTTTAGCGGCTACGCTTGGAGACTCGCGAGAAACGTACTACACGCAGGTAGTCTAGCAAAAGGGGTGGACAACTATTCAGCATCATGGTGAGTCTGGTCACTTGGCCATACAGGGCCCATCATCTCCTGACCTGATATTACTCTAGACCATCTCCAGAGGCTGGTCCAAACTGTAAGTTGTGGGAGGTATACTGATGCCAGATGCCTGGATCTGCTCGTCGGTCATCTGAAGGCGAGAGACGTAGCGATGGGCCTCCTCGAGCTGAGGGGTGGACACTGCCTGTCCACTAAGTCCAGTGGTGGGACATCCCCTCAAGTTGAGGCGAGATTGCCCCAGCTCAAATGTCTCAACCCTGACCCTCTTACGAGCACGTAAGGGAAGCTCATCCTGCAACTCCTCGTACTCTCTGACCCTCTTACGATCTGACCTCTTCCAAGCTTCCATAGTGTGTTTGAGCTTATCCATGAGGTATGCCGTCTTATGGACATAGTTGATCAAGTGTCCCTGGTTGTAGCTAGCAAGGGTGTACTCCTGTAGCAGCTTCTCACATTGAGCCTTGCACTGCTCACGGAGCTTGTCCCTGTAGGCAGCATCTTGACTCTTTTCCTGGAATCTTTTTGCAATGTCTTCGTTCTTCTCAGCCATAGTGGCCTCAAGCTCTCAGATATTCTTGTTGAGATGACTGTTGTGCATTTGAAGCTTATCCAACTCGCTCATCAAACTAGTAATCTGATCTTGGTGAGTATGCTCTTTGCGTGCTATCTCATGCTCTAGATCTGCAATCTTTTGCTTCCATGCCGCTTCCTTATCCTCTGACTTATGGATCCTCTCATCAACTTCCATCAGGTAGCGACGATCACGGCGTCCCTTCCGCTCCAACTCAGCAATGTACATTTCCTGGCACTGCATGTACATCATAGAGGCGCGGTGGCAGGGGTTGCGGTTGACTCTGGTATTCTGGTCGATGTAGATGACCTCTCCCCAAGTACCCTGCTGATCATCGAGGGCACGAGGAAGCAGACAAAATCGACTTTCCTTCAGATAGTCAGCTCTGTTGCGCAGCACAGTACGGAGTGCCTGGCGCGAAACGGTCTGAACACACATGTCGGTGTCGTTGTCGAAGGCGAAGTCAGTGAAGGCGGTAACTTCGGGCAGGTTTATGCTTGCAGGCACGTTGATGTGGACTGCCTTGTAGTCCTCGATGCCTCCTTCAAGGGTGGGCTTGCCATGGCAAAGATACTCGATGTTCTCCACGGGAACACCTAGCTCGGTGAGAACCTCGCGAAGCACATGAGCATAGCCTCCATGCTCCGTTCCATCGAGTCTAAACTCAATGACATCCATTGGCGGCAGCGGACCAAGCGGCAAGTTGGGATCCATCTGCAGGTGACACGAGAAAGAAATTAGAAAACTTGCAGAGAGAGGTAAGCCATGCATAAAAGCGTATGCAAAGGTCGGTGTATAACCGAGAGATTTCAAGATTTTTCTAATTCTATCGTCCAATCCTATGGGTCTCGTCCTAGGGTCAAGCATGGCTCCGATACCAACTGAAACATCCTCAATTTTCCGCGAAGGGAAAATACACAGAATGGCGGATAATATAATAGTTTGAAGCATCAAACCATCTCAATATCTCGCAATAGTCGATACAGGATCCATACATCGAACAAAAGAATACAATTAGAAGGGATTACATAAATAGTTACATCGCCACACTGGCGGGATCATCAGAGTAGCTGTAGCATCTGGAACAGCTGCGAAAGGCGGAAGTACAATAAAATCTCCAAAAGAAGCCTGAGCGTAGGAACGAGACATCTACTCCTCTTCGTCGTCATAGTCATAGTCGGGCTCACCTGCCAAATAATTTTCAGTACGGTTTGTACTGGCCACATCTCCCACCCTATGCTTTGCTTTTGCTATGTAGTATTTGGTGGGATGCAAAGGATATAATCAAATCGACCTAATATGTGGCTGTAGTTTCCTATGCAAACAGTGACCAATATTATATAATATAGTTCATCAATTTTAATCCATCTCATCCACACATCCAAACCCATTCCATCACCATCACACACATCTCACCCTCTCACACTCAGTCGACAGGTCCAACTCCCTCTCGGAGCCTGTCTCAGCGGCTCACAGCCAGAAGGGTAACACCAGGGGGAGAAATAGAAGGACTCCTCTCACTACTCCCAAGAAGCGTGGGTCTTAGGAAAGAGCCATACCAGTGGCCCACGGACTATATATAGATTCATAAACTCTGCAGAGCGTGTACTCCCGTAACCACAAGATCACTATCATCGGCGGTGCCCGGCCTAAGCTGATTCCGGCTGCTTTCTAACCGGTGCAATGCCACCCTACCACTCAGTACTGGGACATCCCGGATAGGTACCACCGGCACACTGAGACTGTGAGACATAGTACCGGGCCCCCGTGGTCACTATGCTGTCTAAGGAGGGTGTGGGTCTCCACGCCCGTACCTCTCGACACTTTCTGCTAACAACCTAGTAGTAGTGGCATCGTCCTAGCTAGTCAGACATCCGTCTCCCGCCCATTCAAGAGCGAGTGGTGAGCACGTAAGTCCCAAGGTTTCGGTCCTCAAGAGATATCAGGTCCTAGGGGGATCAGACAGGATTATCTTCTCTTTTGGGACTACAACAGTCCATGGTACAACAGCACCTCCTTCCCGGGGCTTCGGTCCACGAAGGTTCTCACCCCCGGGATCTCCTTATGCATCACAATGTGCCCGCCACAAGCACCTCACACGGGAATGCCCAAAACACATTCCCCGGCAAGACTCGCCCACATGGCTCATCGTAGAATCCTATCCGATCGACTCAACCCTCACCACACACCCAAGACGCACGCAGCACTCTCCCCGAGTAAAGTGGCACCACGTGCCTTAACCATATGACCATACTCTCCACCACGCATCATCATCACACAGATATAAGCGTAGTAGAAGTAAAGCATCATAAGAGAAATAAGCAAGCGTCTAGCCTATCAGCAGGTGTGCAGGAGTAAGGTTGCGACAAGGTAAAGGCTCATCAAGCAGTTCTATCATGCAACCTATCATCAGGTGATATTCACAATTGAGCACTAGCAACTAGATATTATGCCATGCGTAATAGGATCTACGAGGTTGGGTGGGGTGTGGCACCTGTGAAGTCGTCACCGAGCTCCTCCTCGTACTCGTAGTCGTCCTCCTCAAGCTGATCCTCCTCTGAAACGAGACATAATAGCCGCGTTAGCGGCTCCTATAGAGTCAACACAAAGAAGCGATAAAATTCAATAACTCCAAATGCACTCATACACAAGCCTATGACGTAGAGCTTATTTTTATGAAAATTTGGACACTTGGTTCATATTTTTCGGAGTTCGTATGAAGAAGTTATGAATTTCTGAAGTTTATTCTATTTTCGAAAAAAGAAAAAGGGCAGATTAACCTGGTGCTGGCACGTGGCAGCTCCTGATTGTGCCACGTGGCATGCAGGAACAGTGCAGCTGGGGATGTGCTGATGTTATGCTGACGTCAGTGTCGACGGTCCAGTTAGTGGCTGACAGGTGGGGACCACGGGTCTGGTCACTGACAGGTGGGGCCAGGTCAACGGTCAACGTTGATGGTCTCGACCGGGCCTCGGATGTCTGGACGGGGCTGGTTCTGGGCCAGGTTGGGTCGGCCATTGTGCACTCGAGGGGGGCGGTCCGGTCGACCCCTCGAGGACGGAGCTCGCTCGGGCGAACGGACTGGCCCCGAGAACGAAACCTCGCCTGGCGAACGGACTGGCCTCGAGAACGAAGCCTCGCCTGGTGAACGGACTGGCCTCGAGAACGAAACTTCGCTCGGCGAACGGGCATGACCTCAAAGACGAAACTTTGTTCGCACGAATGGGAGCCCTCGAGAACAGTGAGCCCCTCGAGACTTGAACCTCTGGCCTCGGGCGGACCCTCGACTTCGTCGGGTGGACCCTCGACGAATGTCGGGTCATTAGCTGAGCTACGTGGCTGGTCGGTTAGGTGCTCCAACTTGGGGAAATCGACCCTCAAGCCGGTGGCGGTCAGTGGCGTCTGGCGACGGCGAGGCCAAATTTGCCGGCGAAGCCGGGCGTTGGTCTCCATCTTCCTTCTTGCCCTTCGATTGGAGATGCTGGGATCTCCATGAGCTAGCTACCGGGGCTAGTCGAGGCACGATGGCGCGTGCGCGGCTCGGCGGCCACGGCGGACGCTCCGACGGCCAGAGTCCGGGGAGGCCGGAGCTGCTAAAGTGCATGGCTCCAACTGTGGCCCGTGCCAGCTCGTAGAGGTTGCCAAAAACGTGCTCTAGACTACGGCAAAGCTATCGGTCGTGGTAAGGAAAGAAACAGGGGTAAGGGGAGCAAGAACGTCGACGGTGTACTGGTAATGGCCATGGCCGAGCAGGGCGAGGGCGGGGATGCTTACCCGCGTAGCGACGGTCGAGGCAGGTGACGCGGGCTTGGTGGCGGCTCGGTGCAGGGAAGGCGAAGTCGGGGTGTCGAGGAGGTTATGCAGCGCTCCCAGGTCCTCCTCAGCGCGCGAACGGCGGCGGCGGCAGCAGCGCTCTAGCTCCGCCTCCTTCCTGCTCCTCCCTTCTTCTCTCTCTCGCTCGACTGATCTGGCGGCGGGTCTCCACAAAGACGGCGGGGCGATGGGGAAACCCTAGAGGCCAGGGTGCTCCTCTTTAAATAGGCACGGCGGCCGGCCATGGACGGCGGAGGCAGAAGATGCCCATCGGGCGGCTGTGCGCGGCCACGGTTAGGGTTAGGGTTCGGTGAAGCGCGTTGCAAGCAGGCGGTTAGATGGACGGCGCGGGACGCGGCCGTACTCAGGCGGACGGCGGAGGCGCGCGGTGCATAAAAATGGTGCGACAGACACGACGCGCGGTCGACCAGAAGTAGTAAAAGGTAGGAGCTGACAGGTGTGGCTCGTGTGTCAGCAAGACGGGGCGGCGAGCGGCGGAGACAGGCCCATGTTGGGCTGTCCTGGTTAGCTGGGCCGCGGCAGCGCGCGAGCGGGCATCAGGGCGCGGCAGCGCGTGGAGCAACGTGCGAGTGTGACTGGGCCGATGCTCGAGGCAGGCCGGTCGGGGCCTCGAGCGGGCTGGCAGCAGCGCAGCAGGCCGGCTGGGCCTCGAGCTCGGGCAGGCAGGCCGGCGTGCACGCGCATGCGCGCGCAAGCGAGCGCGTGCGTCGGCGGTCGAGCGCGCGGCTAGGCTTGGCCAGCGCGTGGGGGTCGATAGCAGGCATTTATATATACATACATTAAAGGTTATTCAATTTTATTAACATCACATAAAATCGAATAAGAGGCGAATCAAACTCTGGTTATTTAAATGCAATGCTCGGGCTAACGTCGCGTGCTATTTGTGCATCTATTGGCGGGTTTCCTACATGACATCCACCATACACTGGTAAACTTTAGAAAAATTTTTGAAAGTCCGTATTTTCAATATCCGGATTTCTAGGGTTGTTACAGCAAGTTCCCCACCACCGATTACCATGAGGCGCCCCAGGTCCTCCTCGAGGAAGGGCCACCCTAATTTAGTGTGTATTCGTACTCTTGTTGACTATTGGTAACCCGCTTCATGTCCTCATCGAAGAAGCGTGGCACTGACGTCCAGTCACGGGAGATTGGCAGTCCTGTCGTTGCCCTCCTGCACACCGTCTACAGCACTGACACTGGTCTCCCCATCATCCTTGATGACAATGTTCACTACATCAGAAGTGGTGGCCCGCTCACCACCGGTGCTCCTGGTGCAGTCCTCCTCGCCGTCGCCACCGTCCCCGTCGTCGTCTCGCTCTTCGTCACCCTCGACGATGGCATTGGCACCACCGGCAGCATTGGTTCGGTTGTCAACACCGCTCCGGCAGCTGCGGTTGGCCTCCTCATCATCGCAGTCCTGCTCGCCAGTGCCGGATCTGATACTGTAGGAGCGTCATGGTGGAAGCTTGTTTCCTCAATCATCTCTGTCCGGCTCGTCGTCCATCTTGGCCATGTCCAGGGAGTGCTCTCCATTGTACTGTCTTACGATGGACTCGGAGGATGATCATTGTAATGGGTACGCAACTCGTGCCCCCAAGGAAATGAAGTTGGAGATAGGCGCCCTGGTGTGCCCCTCCTGCCCCAACACAGAGCCCCATGTTTATTTGAACCAGGACAAGATCATGAAGCATGCGTTGTCGAGGGCCAAAAGCCCCCTAGAAGGTGAGTATACCATCATCAAGAACATTTGCTGCCTTCACAAACTGGCGAGGATCTAGGGCTGGAAGTACACTACTAAAGGGATCCTCAGGAGGGACCAGTGGAGGCGTTGGATTTTGTTTGTGCCTGTTGGCACCCTCGTTTCATGTGACTCACTTAACATAGAGCTGTGTCCTGTGGGATGGCACATTTCTCCTCTTATTATATAGATGATGGCATGGTTATTATGTATGTCTGAACTCGTAACATTGCTGTAATCCAAATTGATATCTCCCTCTATTCCTGAATAGTACATATATTTCTCGAGTTGTGGTAAGTCAAACCCCGACGGGAAGGAGTAGACTACACCCCCGCCTTTTAATTTAAAGATGATGTAGGCTCGAACCTAGGTCTCTGGACTGACGCAAGCTCTAGTTTCCAGTCACCCAAAGTTTGTGTCAAATTAGTATCATTAGAATTAAAATGAAACATTTTTGCTATTCTCTAATTATGCATGTAATGTGCGCATTTGTAGAAACAATTTCACTGTAGAGAGTAACGTTTAACATTCTTGAAGAACACGTGATTGTCTGAGCACTGCAGATCAATGCCTAGTCAGATGTACCCATGTTATCATAAAGGGTAACTTATTCCATATGAACACTTCCGTTTGTAATTCGTTTTAGGTACGCAAATTTCTCTTGATACACGCAATTAGTTTCTCCATGTGTTGCTCTCTGAAGGCGTGGTCCCGCCATCGTCCTACATCCGCTGAAATTACCATCAGCAGTGCTCGTTTCCTTCTATAAAAACCAAGGAAACAGGGGGGATGGTATAGTTTCCTTGTAGCATTGCGAGCTCACATTTTCCTGCCCGCGGCCTCCGCCCTACCACCTCATTCTTCAAGATTCAACCAAGGCGGAGGGACTAGCAGAGGTGGAGAGGGTGTTCGAGGCCCCTCCGTGAGGAGAGCTGGGAGGCAGAGGGGTCATGCATCTGCACTGTTATACAGCACTTGCCGTAGTGGTAGCAGATAGGGAGACGTCCATGGTTGATGCCGCAGCAGCTGAAGGGAGAAGGCACAGCTCGCTGGTATGGCAGTGTCATTACCATTTTTTCTTTTTTATTTTTATTTGACTGGCACCGTACCGTGTTGGCCGGGTTTTCTCATTTTTCCTCATTTAGCCATCCAGGAGCAGCTAGCCACCACGTAGGCCAACATGGCAGATGTGCCCCGGACCAAACGAAGGTCTGGTTCAGCAGGCGGCGGAGGCGACGCTTCTCCACGATGAATCATCAGAGGATAAGTTTTTGAGTTTCTTTTCTTCCATTTTTTAGAAGGCGAGGCGATTTGCCCATGTGAAGATTTGAATCATCCCGTATATTTGGGACCGCACCTAGGTGTGCTGCCAACACACTTTCAAAAAAAAGCAATGCCGCCAACTTGCTCTGAAAATTGGATGTCTCAGTTTTGCCCTCGAAGGAGGAAATAGGTTCATCACAACATCGATTTTAGCCAAGGGCATTTGTGGTATTATGGTGGCCTCCAAAAAGCGTGAGGAGTCGCCATCTCCTGCCTCCATCCCCATTCTAGTTTTGGCATAGTGTCTCCCGCTTCAGCCACCCCTCCTAGATCTGCTCCCTCTCTCTCTAGATCTACGATCTCTAGCCGCCTCGTTGATCTGCCACCCCACTCTGTTTCCTAGGAGCCATCAGTAAAGCTGCTTTGCTCCCTATCCACTCTCTAGCCGCACCCTCTCATACCATTCTCAACCCTTGCCGTAGGCAGATCCCCTTCCAGTTCAACAGCAGGTCGGCTCAAGGAGGAAGTATCGGCCTCTACGATGGTACAGGCAGGATCCGGTTCCCTACCTTGGCACTGTTGTTGAACCCTAGCCAGATCCGGATCTGGATCTGTTACCCCAGCGTCAGTGACTACAGCATCATCTCTGCGACCCCGATGGCAAGTGTATCCAGTGAATGCGGGGGAACTGTGGGGGTATTAACCCCTATACCCTCACGGCCCACCTTTGGGACTGCTCGGGATCGAAGATGTAGCCCAGGAGACGAAGCCCAGTCAAGGCCTGGGTCTGGTCGGATGACTTGAAGACCAAGCGATGAGGGGCCTGATGGCTAAGGAAACCTGGTCGATAGGAAAGATATCAAGATAATTTGAGATACGATCTCATGTAATTTTTTTCCCTGCATGTTACCAATCATTCCGAGATACTCAGATCTGTAACCCTGCCCCCAATCTATATAAGGCAGGTAGGGACCCCCCTCAAAACTCATGTCGCATACCAACTCTAATCAATCAGAGCATAGGATGTAGGGTTATGCAATCTGTGGCCGGAACCTGGATAAAACTTGCGTCTTGTGTCTCTGATTACATCTAGTTCATCATCTTAGCGTGCCTCCACCAATAATCTACTATCATAGGTATACCCTAGGTAGATTGCCGCTGATATTTCGTCGACAGTGGCGCGCCAGGTAGGGGCTGCGCATGAAGATTTCAAGATAAGCAAGATGGTTTCCTTCCCGTCTTCCATGAAGTTCAATGCCAACATCAAGATCAACTTCGGCTCCTTTGGCTAGCCTCCATTGGAAGACACCGGAGACGTCATCAAGGAGGTTCGCCGTGTCCCTTGATCAACTTCTCCAATAAGGGCTTTGACCGACTAGATGTCAGGACTGTCCCTAGGGCTATCTGCACCATCCTCCCGACCTCCACTTCCTCGCTATCAAGGAAGGCACATCGACAATTCAGATCTGATCAACCTGATCGATTGCCAAGGTGAGGGGTTATCTGAGATCCTTTCCTTCATTGAATCTATGCAGCAGTGCTTGGTGATGCTCAGGGAAGACGATGGCTTCACCTCGTGCAGCGCCGTTGATGTGAAACTGCTCGCTCGGATCACTCAAATTTAGATCTGGTCAGATCCGGACCCTCAGGACAATGCCGTGTCCATCACTCCCGTTCGTCTCATACCGATCAAAGACTAGGCGATCAGGAAGCACATACACTGCCAAGGCTAGTATCATTCCCATACGGACTGAAGAACACCACCTCATCCTATGCAGAGCAGTTTCCCCTGATGTTCAAGTCAGCCATGAAGCACGACCGCATGTCATGTCGGTTCCTAGAGAAGATCCCACACCCTCCTGTTCAGGGTCACCTTGTCAATATATTATGCCTCGAAGATATCGTCGACGCGCCATGGGAGGAAGCTGTACTAGATCTGGCTGACTTATGCATCAATAATGAGTTGGCACACCCAAGAAAGCCAAGGATCCCATTGACGGATCTGGATCTGCAGCGTTGCTGACCATGGAAGACCTCTCCAAAAGTGGAGGCGGCACTCGAAGCCGGGTCCCCCGCCCAGCTTCTTACTATGCTTTAGTGTGGATTTTCAGCCACTGTTGAATCTCCAGATCCCTCGTCGATGCAAACTTCTCCATCGGCCACCGATGCCGACTAGATGGTCGTCGATGATTAGCCAGGGGCTGAGGACGCCCCAAATGCTTCCGGTTTAAGCACCACTAAGCAGTCGACTACGATAGCTGACATGGAACTTCAAGACACCGACCACCTCAAATATCCTCTAGAATTTGGAGGAACTCTATTCATGGTGAGAGCAGATGAGCCCACCATTGACAACAAGACCCCCCAGCAGAGATGAGCCCAGGTTGGGCGTAACACCGGGCGCGCCACCCGCCATGAGCGAGAATGCCTTGAGGCCGAGCAAAGGGCCAAGCATGACCAACGGCTCTACCATAATTTGGTGGAAGAATTTGATCTGGTTAACAATCACCAAGTGCCAAAAATGCTGAGCGCCAACATCGCGGTCGCCAAAATTAAGTTGGAAGCTTTGGCTGTGACACCGAAGATGCAAGAGGTGCTCGATCACCTAACAGCGGCAGCGGCACAGGTCAATCGGCTATGTGAGGCACTAGCACAGTCATCATCATGGGGTTGGTAGCATCGTGGATCCAATCCGCATGGGGTTCCACCGAGAATGACCATTCCAGTCATGGCCCAGCACATTCCTCCAACCACAGTAGTGGAAACGACTCTCCTAACCACAAGCGGGGCGCTCGGTCCCCCAACCGCAACAGAGGCAATCGATCTCCAGATCGCTTTCGCCGTGACTGATCTCTAGAATGCAATCCTGGAAGGGGTGGTCAGCGAGCAGATAGTTACGATGAGGTGGTCGACCAGCGAGGACGGGGAGACCGTCGCCATAACTATGATGACAGGCGTCAGGAGCGATATGACATCCCCGAACCCAAACCTTACACCAATCAGCTCGGGAAGTTGCCTGGCCACAAAGCTTCAAGATCAACGTCAGGTGCTACGATGGACACACCGATCCAGACCAGTGGCTATTCCTGTATGAAACTGCCATCCGAGCAGCTGGAGGTGACGAACGCGTCATGGCAAACTATTTGGTGGTCATTTTGGGCACTTCTACCACTCAATGGCTCATGCACCAGCGCAAGGGATCCATCTACAGTTGGCCCTAATTATGACAGATGTTGGCCAACAACTTCAAGCCAACGTGCCAATAGCCCAGCACCAAGTATGCATTAGGCCAAGTCCACGATTACCCAAATGAGCCCTTACAGGATTATATTCGGCGTTTTTTGGACGTCTGGAATACAGTCATTGACATCACCCAGCCAAAGGCCGTCAAGCTCCTCATCAACGAGCTAACACAGCCATGCAACCAGAACCTCAAGATCAAATTCCTTCATTTCCAGCCTAAGATGATGACCGAGATCCTCAAGATCACGCAAGAATGGACGCGAGTGGACGACGCTCTCCATCCCAATCGGGACGACGGTCCCTCACGCCGCAACCATCACCGAGACGACGACGACTGTGACCATGACCAGTATCATGGAGGATGCAACAATGCATGCAGGGACGACCAACGTGATGATCGTCGTGACCGTCAGCGTGATGACAGCCGCGACAGTGACCGGCAGAGCAGGAAACACTGTCGGTAGGATGACAATCAGCGCAACCGTGGAAACCTTGTGAACATTGTGAAGAACAGTGACAAGCTCTACATTGACGACTATGACAATATCCTTAGTCAGGATTGTCCTTGCCACCTGAACAAGGGGCACACATTCGCAGAATGTTGGGGCTTCACCAACATCTTTAACAAGGTGGCCGCAAAGTGGCAGTGCGGCTGCAACAAGAGCAGAAACAAGAACAGGAATGCCGACAAGGAGGTTAAGGAGGTCATGGAAGAAAAGAAAGATGAGGACCACACCTCCGACGATGAAAGGCACCAGGAGTACAAGGAGCCTGTAAGGCACGTTGCAGCAATCTTTGGCGGCAAAGTCACCCTAGAGACCCAAAGGGAGAAGAAGCTGCTCCGGTGTGCCATCATTATCATAACTAAGTCTGATCAAGACATTGTAGCCGACGTTAGGGCTCCAACATGGTTGGAATAGCCCATCTCCTTTAGCCGAGCAGACATGTGGGCAAGGGGTGAAGAAGCCGGACTCTTCCCTCTTGTCCTCAACCCGGTGATATAGGACTTCTGATTTGAGAAGATGTTGATCGACGATGGCAGCGCCCTCAACATCTTGTTTCTCCAAGCCTTCAAAGAGCTCGGCCTGAAGTAGGAAAACTTCTAGCTGTACGACTCTCCATTCTGGGGGATGTTACTGGGCAAACCATCAATGCCGCTTGGGCAAATCAACCTCCGCGTCCAGTTTGGAACCCCCAACATTTCCACATGGATTTCATCAACTTCATAGTTGCTGATTTCGAGGGTGTGTATCATGCGATCCTTGGCCATCCAGGAATTGCTAAGTTCATGGCGGTCCCTCATTACAGATACATGGTGCTCAAGATGACGATGGAGAAAGGCATTCTCTCCTTGCACAACAATGTACTCATGGCGTATACCTGTGAGACTTCCGCATATGCAATGGCAGAAGTCGCCGACCTCCGAGCAAGAATGGCGGGCATAGTCCTCGAGCCAGGACCATCCCTCTGGCCGACCTCCAGATACCTCTCAAAGAGGCCAAGCGCTCTTCCCAGAAAAGCAAGGAGCACAAGAATATCATCCTCATTCCTGGCAACAAGGATAAGATGGCTCTCATAGGAGCCAACCTCTCCACCAAATAGGAAGACGCGCTTGTCCAGTTCCTGCGGGATAACATCGGTGTTTTGCATGGAAACCAACAGACATGCCTGGCGTACCTAGGGAACGGGCTAAGCACTTCCTCAACATCTTGAAGATCACCAAGCCCATCAAACAGAAGCTGTGCCAGTTTGCTCACAATAAGAAGGAGGTGATTAGGGTAGAAGTACTTAAACTCTTAGCCGCAGGCTTTATAAAAGAGGTGTATCATCCGGATTGGCTAGCCAACCCGGTTCTTGTATGAAAGAAGAATATGGAATGGAAAATGTGCGTTGATTACACTGATCTCAACAAACACTGCCTAAAGACCCTTTCACTCTACCACGCATCGATGAAGTCGTTACTCCACCGCTGGTTGCAAATTGCTCTCTTTCCTGGATTGCTATTCCAGCTATCACCAGATAGCTCCAGTGGTAGACGACCAAATTAAAACCTCCTTCATCACTCCATTCGATGCTTACTGCTACATGACTATGTCCTTCGACCTTAAAAACGCCGGTGCGACCTATCAGTGTACCATACAAAAATGCCTACGCGATGAGATCAAAGATCATCTAGTCGAGGCATATGTAGACGATGTACTAGTCAAAACTCCAAAATCAGACACATTGATCGCTGACCTCCAGCGAACATTCAAGGCCCTCAATGTTTTCCAGTGGAAACTAAATCCCACCAAATGTATTTTTAGAGTGCCTTCCGGCATATTGCTCGAAAATGTCGTAAGTCAGGACGGCATACTTCCAAACCCTAAAAAAGTTCAAGCAGTCTAAACATGCAACCTCCTAAGTGTGTCAAAGACATTTAAAAGTTGATAGGCTGTATGGCAGCCCTAAGCCGATTTATATCATGTCTCGGGGAAAAGGGCCTTCCTTTCTTCTGATTGCTAAAATAAAAAGAAAAGTTTGTGTGGTCGGATGAGGCCGATGCTGATTTCGCTTAGTTAAAAAACTACCTCAAATCTCCATAGGTTCTCACAGCCCCAACCGATGGCTAGGAGTTGTTACTTTATATCACAACCATCGATCGAGTGGTAAGCATGGTCATGGTTGTCGAACACGAAGAAGCAGGCCACACCTATCCGGTGCAACACCTAGTCTACTACATAAGCGAAGTGCTCAATGACTCCAAACAGTGATACCATCATGTAAAAAAACTACTCTACTCCATCTTGATCACCAAAAGGAAACTCCTACACTACTTCCAATCCTGCCATATCACGGTGGTCACTGACATCCCGCTTGGTGACATCCTTTACAATAGGGACGCGAGTGGTTGGATTGTCAAATGGGTGCTTGAACTAATGGCATTTATCATAAAGTTCAAGGGCCACAGCACCATAAAGTCTCAGGCTCTAGCAGATTTTCTCATCGAGTGGTCAAACATGATGATGCCATGGCAAGACACCAGTCACGAGCACTGGGAAATGTATTTCGACAGATCCTTAAACATCGATGGCACGGGGGCCGAAGTCTACTTCATCGCCCCTTCCGAAAACAAGCTGCGCTATGTCCTACGCATCCTCTTCAAAGCATCCAATAATACTGCCGAATATGAGGCTGCCCTTCATGGACTGCGAATTGCTATAGAGCTCGGTATCAAACGGCTTATGGTGTAAGGTGATTCCCTCCTCATAATTAACAAAGTAAACAAAGAATGGGACTGTTGACAGCATTTTTTGGCACATGTCAGTAAGAATTGGAAACTAAGCTAATCGGCAAGGGATTGGTTATTATTTTGTCTTCGGCATTGCTTTTGATGTTGCCGATGAATGGTTGCCGATGAAGGGTGGATTGGTCTGAGTTGTTACCGATAAGGCTGAAGAGCTGTTACCGATGAGACTGGCAGGAAGACAGAGGATTGCTGCCGATAAAGCTGAAGAGCTATTGTCGATGAGACAGGCCAGAGATTAGAAGATTGTTGTCGATGCCAGAGAGTATGCCCATGGAATGATAGCTTCATCATGATGAAAATAGACAGAGGATCGGCATCATGTGAGCTTCAGATTTTCGTAGTGTAGTCTGAGTCCAGTTCCTATACGAGTTTTATTTCTTTCCTTTAGAGATAGAGTTCGTATAAGGAGTAAGTTTATTTTTCTATATTTAAGCTTTTCGTATTCAGTTAGGATTCTTCGAATAGTAGAGTATAAATATGTGTCAAAGGGCATGGTAATGAATATCCAAGCATTAATAAACAAATCTACTTTTTATTGCAATTTACTTCTACCAGCACTTTACTTTTCGACGACTTCATCAAGTATTTTCTCTTTTTCAATGAGTTCTTTCAAGAATCGACGGGCTGCATCAACTTGATCTCCAGTGATCTTGCAAGTTCCGCGTCTACCGAGCATGATTTAGGCTTTGACTTTCGAGTGTATCATTGTTGTCTTGTCTGATCTGTTCAAGAGTTATTGAATATATTCTGAGCTTTGACGTCCGGGAGTATCACGTCGTCTCGTTCGGTTTTTATTTAAGTTATCATCCTTGTCGATTAACTGGTCAAATCTACTGGCTCGCTTCGGATATAGAATTTGGGTATTAGCTCGGTGTGTTTGCAGATAGAACTTTGCATCAACACATCTTCTGGCACGCCCGGTGGGACCAAGTCAACAGATTTATCATGAAGAACCCTGCTCATATCAATCCAGAGAACATCATCGAGATATTAGAGTCAGATCTCAAGGAAGATCAGAAGCTAGCCAAGGAAAAAGCTATGGAGGATTACAGGCAGGTCTGCTTGAAATCTTTCAGCAAGAATAGGGGCGGAGAAGTAATCTAGAAGCAAGATCTGCCGTTGCCTCGGCAGGTAACTTTTGACTCCAACCCTGGTAAATTACAGGAGATGGTTAATTCTGCATTGAATCATGCTTTGATCAACCACTCCACCGTGCTGTCCAATATTGTTTACAATGCTATTGTGAAAACATTAAGAGAAGGACAAGCACCAGGTTATGTCGGGCTAGCATATCATCAGCCTGGATCGGCATCTGTCAGTACTCCATCCGCAATTCCAGCCGTTGAGAGTATAGAAGCTCCTACTCCTCCAGCTTTATCAGGATCACCTAACATTGAAGCCATGCCGATAAGATCAGATCTAACATCCCAGGAAAGGCAGATCACTCAATTGGGTACAGATCTATCGGCATTAGCAATGTCAGGTCCTTCAGATCAACACAGCCAGGTTGCTGCTAATTAGTGGGGATATGGGATTCCTCCAGGACCATCTACCACCAATTCTGGATTGCCTCAGGTGCATGGTGTAGCAGGAAAGAGTCCTGCGGTATCGGCTACTCTGGTCCGACCGATGACCCAGGTACCACATTATTCTACTACACCTCCTGCTATACAGCCATTGTCAATGGGGTTCCACGCGCCTCCGCAGCAGACATCTTATGCGAATCCATTGGCAAATTCCCCGCCAATGCAATAGAAGGTTTCTACTACAGGACAACCCATAGTGCCGTTTATATCTCAATCTGGGTTACCTGCAAATCAAGACAATTATGCTGGTTATCATCCAATCATACAAGAGCATCAATTGTCAGCAAGCTATTAGCCATCAGCAAGTCAGATGCCGATGAGTTATAATCACAATTGGTCAGGGCAAGCGCCAGCTCAGCAACATGCTATTCAGCCAAGTTACCAAGTGATGGGGACTCAGTAGTATTGTCCACAAGCAGCTTTCCAGGATCAAACATCGGCAAGACAGCCAATGAGCTTTACTCTGCAGACCGATACTGTGAATATACCGATTCCTCCAAACCAATTACCACAAGGATACGTAGAAGCATATCAGCCAGCACCTCCAGCAGAAATTCAGCCAGTGAATCGGCAAGATCAAGATGCGTTTTGGACCGATAAGATTGTGGAAGTGATGAAAGAGCAATTTGGGATTCAACCCAAGATTAATACTTACTCTTATCGGACTCCGTACCCTCCAGCATATGACTCAATTCCTTTTTCAAATCGGTATAAGGTACCAGATTTTACTAAGTCCTCTGGACAGGACGATACATCAACAATGGAGCATATCAATTGTTTCATCATCCAGTGCGGAGAAGCAGCTAACAGGGATGAATTGAGAGTTCGATTATTCTCATCTTCATTGTCTGGATCGTCATTCACATGGTTTATCTCATTGCCGCTGAATTCTATTCATACTTGGGCGAATTTGGAGAGACAGTTTCACAAGTACTTCTTTGCTGGTGTCCATGAGAAGAAGCTTACCAATTTAGTGAAATTGAGACAACAAAGTGACGAATCGGTGGAGAGCTTTGTGCAAAGGGTACGAGATATGAAAAACAGATGCTACAGCTTGGTGCTTGATGATCGCCAGTTGGCTAGTTTAGCTTTTCAGGGTCTGTTACCGCACCTCAGAGACAAATACGATTCTCAGGAGTTTGAAAGTTTAAGCCATATTGTGCAGAGGATTTCTGACCAAGGTGCTCGAGCTCTAGAACCTAGAAAGACTTGGAATAAAAAGGTATCCTTTGTAGAAGAAGTAGAGAAATCAGACTCAGATGAAGAACCAACTATCGGCCTGGCTTAGTGGGTGAAAGGTAAGAAGCCAATATCTTGTCCTTTTGGTCAGAAGGAGCCAGAGAAGTTCACATTTGACATCACGAAGGCTGATAGAATATTTGATCTACTCAAGCTATCACCTAATCATGTGATCCCATTGATAGAAGAGCTGAAGAAAATGAGGTACTGCAAATTTCATAATGCAACTTCGCACAGTACCAATGATTGTAAAGTATTCAGGTAGCAATTGCAATTGGCTATTGAGTCCGAGAGAATTAAGTTTGATAATTCTAAAGCTCAAAGGCTAATGAAGACTGATCAGCACCCTTTCCCAGCAAACATGGTGGATGCCGTGAGCAAGACCAGAGTATTAACATCAGCAAATGCTAAGAGGAACGCATCGGTGGATCCCAGAAATCAAGTAACCACCGATGACTTAAGAGGAAAAAGAACAGTTGAAGAAAGCAGCAGTTCTAGAAGACCTTCTAGACCTGCTCCCTATAGAGTTTTAGGTGATCGCTATCGGCAGCGATAGGAAGAGTTGCGTCGGGAAGAATGGCATCAGCACGAAGATCATTGGAGATGCCTGTTCTTCATTTATTGCGGGGAAGAAGACATTAAATTACCTACTGTTGATAGCTGCCCTGAGTGCAATGGCTATGATCGAGCTGATCGGACAAAAAGAAGACAGTATTATGGTGATCGGAGATGGTGCGTCAATGAACCGATCAGAGGAAGGGCATCAGTGCATGATCGACTGGGGGGCAGAACTAGTGTACATGAAAGGTTGGGTAGGCATGATGACTGCTTTTTGATGGATCAGGAAGAACTCGAGGAAATGGCCAATGCAAGAGTTCCCGATGAAGCAATACTCTGCAGAGATCCCAACATAAACTGCCCAGATTTGAATATGAAATGTTATCAGCCTGTCTGGAAGACAAAGCTTCCTCAATGGTGCCCTGAAGGTCTAACAAAAACTCAGAAGAGGAAGATGCAATGTGAGCGCAGAGAAGAAAAGTCGCGTGGGGTGAAGTCTCAAGTGTGGCAACCAAAGCGCAAAGATGAAGGCCCATCGGCAGATATCAACATGGTTTTCATGTTGCCGATAGAATTCCTAGCACTTACCGATGATGAAGAAGAAATTGTTCCTTCCGAACAAATAGCTCAGTTGACCTTGGATCCAATGATGGCCGTTTTTGAGAAGCCTACCGATGATGAGAGACAGCATCTCAAAGCTTTATTTGTCAAAGGCAGAGTTGATGGGCATCCAGTATCCAAGATACTCATAGATGGGGGAGCTGTAATTAATATCATGCCATATGTCATGTTCCGAAGGCTTGGAAAAGGAGATCAAGATTTGGTCAAGACTGATATGAAGCTCAAAGACTTTGAAGGTAATATATCACCAGTTAAGGGAGCGCTTTTCACTGAGTTAACCATCGGCAGCAAAACATTGCCGACCACATTCTTTGTCATCGGCGGTAAAGGTGCTTATAATCTGCTATTAAGAAGGGATTGGATTCATGCCAATTGCTGCGTTCCTTCTACAATGCACCAGTGCCTCGTACAATGGGTGGAAGATAAGATTAAAGTAGTCCCTGGTGATTCATCTTATATAATAGTATCGGCAGAGTCAGAAACTTTTGAGCGGTCCGAGTGTATATCAGGAGAAGCATGGGATTCAGAGTTTCTCAGAATTGCCAATTATGAGCTGCCACCGATCCAAGTAGTCGAATCCGAAGATGAGTCATAATGGATAGGTTTGCCAATGATGGAAAATTGGGCCATGGATTTACATCGGCTGATGACTTAGTAGAAGTAGACATTGGTGATGGCGGTAGGCCGAGGCCAACTTTTGTTAGTGCTAAATTAGATCTCCAGAGCATAGAACAATTGATTGCTTTATTGAAAGAATATAAGGATTGTTTTGCTTGGGATTACACAGAGATGCCCGGGTTAGATTGATCAATTGTTGAACATCGGTTACCTATCAAAGAAGGATTTCGGCCACATCAGCAGCCAGCATGCCGATGCAATCCTAAAGTGCTGCCTAATATTAAGGCCAAAATAACAAGGTTGATTGAAGCAAAGTTCATCCGATAATGCCGATATGCTGAATGGATTTCTAATTTGGTTCATGTCTACAAGAAGAATGGGAAACTTCGTGTCTGTATTGATTTCAGGAATCTTAATAAAGCTACACCGATGGATGGCTACCCGATGCCTGTTGCCGATTTATTAATTGATGCTGCTGCTGGACATCGGATTATTAGCTTCATGGAAGGGAACGCCGGATATAATCAGATCTTTGTGGCTGAAGAAGATATCTCCAAGACTGCCTTCAGATGTCCAGGTCATTTGAGGTTATTTGAATGGATAGTCATGACTTTTGGTTTGAATAATGCCGGTGCTACTTATCAGAGAGCAATGAATTACATTTTTCATGAGTACATCGGCACATTGGTTGAAATTTATATATATGATGTGGTGGTTAAGTCTAGAGACTTCGAAAATCATCTAGTTGACTTGTAGAGGATATTGGAATGCACAAGGAAACATGGGTTGAAAATGAATCCCGACAAGTGTGCATTTGGTGTATCGGCAGGACAATTCTTAGGCTTCATGGTGCATCAGAGGGGTATTGAAATAAGCAGGAAGTCCATCGATGCCATCAATAATGTGATTGCTCCTACCGATAAGACCAAACTACAGTCTCTAATCGGCAAGATTAATTTTATTCGAACATTCATATCTAATTTATTAGGAAGAATCAAAGCTTTCAGTCCATTGTTGAAGCTGAAGGCCGATCAGGAATTCATGTGGGGAGCAGAACAGCAGTTGGCTTTAGAAGAAATTAAGAAGTATTTGGTGAATCCTCCAGTGCTGGTTCCACCTCAACACAGAAAACCCTTCAGATTGTATCTGTCGGGTAATGATGAAGTCATTGGGTCAGCTCTAATCCAAGAGTTTGAAGGGGAAGAACGTGTAATCTATTACTTGAGTAGAAGGTTGGTAGATGCTGAGACTAGGTATTCGGCCATTGAAAAGTTATGCTTATGCTTATATTTCTCCTGTGTTAAATTAAGGCATTATCTGTTAACGACCGAATGCACTGTTATATGCAAAGATGATGTGGTCAAATATATGCTGTCAATGCCAATTCTAAATGGAAGAGTCGACAAGTGAATTTAGCGTTATCAGAGTTCGATCTGCGTTATGAATCGGCTAAAGCAGTCAAGGGGCAAGTGATGGCCGATTTTATTACTCAGCATTGCGGCATGGTAAATTCTTTAGAGATTGCTCCATGGGCACTTTTCTTTGATGGTTCTACATGTGGAGAAGGAGCAGGCATTGGCATTGTGTTGATATCACCTCAAGGGAAGAAATACGAATTCTCATTGCCGATTGCTACCACATCGACAAACAATCAGGCTGAATATCAGGCTGTGTTGAAAGGATTAGAGTTACTCAGGGAAGTCTGTGCTGATGCTGTTGAAATTTTTGGTGATTCAATGCTAGTTATTAATCAGCTAGCTGGAATGTATGAGTGTCAAAGTGAAGTTTTAACTCGTATTATGAAAGATGTCGACAATTATTGAAAGAGTTTAAAGATTTCTGCCTTGAACATATCTCCAGATTGCATAATGAAGAGGCTAATCGGTTAGCACAGCATGCTTTGGGGTATCAACAGATCCAGGAAGTGCTAACATCGGCAACTGACGCCGATGATTGGAGGAAAGAGATTTCCCATTACTTGAGGGATCCATCTAAGAAGGTCAAAAGGCGTATAAGGTTTCAGGCTACTAAGTACGTGCTCCTAGATAATGAGTTATATTATTGAACAATGGATGGAGTTTTGTCAAGTGTCTTGGTGAAGAAGAATCAAAAAGTTTAATGGGTGAAATTCATGAAGGAGTGTGCGGGGCACATCAGTCGGCTTTCAAAATGAAGTGGATGATCAGGCGAAACGGATTTTATTGGCCAACAATACTTGAAGATTGTTTCAAGTATTTTAAAGGGTGTCAGGAGTGTCAGAAGTTCAGCAACATCCAAAGGGCACCCGCATCGGCAATGAATCCCATAATTAAGCCGTGGCCGTTTCGAGGATGGGCTATTGATATCATCGGTCAAGTTTATCCACCATCAAGCAAAGGGCATAAATTCATCCTTGTTGCCACTGATTACTTTACAAAATGGGTTGAGGCAGTTCCTTTGAAAAATGTGACATCGGCCAACATGATTGATTTTGTGAAGGAGCATATTGTGTATCGGTTCGGTATTCCTCAGACCATTACGACCGATCAAGGAACCATGTTCACTTCAGGAGAGTTTGATGGATTTGCCGATGAGATGGGAATCAAGGTTTTAAACTCTTCTCCTTATTATGCTCAAGCTAATGGTTAGGCCGAAGCATCTAATAAAGGGATTATTAAACTCATTAAGCGCAAGATTAAAGAAAATCCTAGGAGGTGGCACACGGTTTTGAACGAAGCCTTATGGTCGTATCGAATGGCCTGTCATGGTGCTACTAAGGTGTCGCCTTATCAGTTGGTATATGGACATGACGCGGTTTTGCCTTGGGAAATAAAGACTGGTTCGAGGCGGATATTTCATCAAGATCAACTGTCGGCCATTGATTACAATACACTCATGAAAGACGAGTTGGAAGATTTGGCGGGTCATCGGCTAAAGGCTTTACTCAACATTGAAGAGAATAAGAAAAGAGTTGCTAGGTGGTATGACAAGAAGGTAAAGGTGAAGGAATTTGTTAATGGTGATCTAGTCTGAAAACTGATTTTACCGAATGGGACTAAGAGCGCAAAGTTTGGCAAGTGGTCTCCTAATTGGAAAGGTCCTTATCGAGTAAATCGGTCTGTTCCTGGTAATGCTTATATCCTAGAAACTCTTGAAGGAGAAATATTTCCAAGGGCGTTGAACGGTAAATATCTGAAGAGATATTACCCTAGTATTTGGATGGATGCGTGAAGAAACAGATATAATACTTGTTCAATAAGAACGTATCGGCGTTACGTTAATATGAAGTTTTACAAGTTGCCGATGCACTACTTTACCAATGGAAAAGAGGTTTACAAGTTCAGCAGTGAATGAATGGCCGATATCGCACGTAGGCGAATCTGGTTGGCTTCCTCTATTGTCTTTACGTAATCATTGGCATTACCTTCCATTGGCTTTATTTTCTTCTTAACGGCCAGTGTCTTGAGGGCTTGGTTGTCCCTTTCCTATTGAAGAATCTTGATAGCATCAGGCATTTGGGCTTTCTCTTGAGTAACTGTATCCAGGGCTTCTTCAACCTTTTTCAGCTCTGCTAATAAAGCTTCTCTTTTTGCCGATAATTGGGAAATCTTCTCTTCCAGCTCCATATGGGAGGCTTCCAATTTGCTAATGTCTTTGTGTTTCT
The DNA here is from genome assembly GCA_023333625.1 of Bothriochloa decipiens. Lineage (NCBI taxonomy): Eukaryota > Viridiplantae > Streptophyta > Magnoliopsida > Poales > Poaceae > Bothriochloa > Bothriochloa decipiens. The sequence continues at coordinate 30,605,373 of CM041645.1, forward strand.
CATCGGTAGATTGTTTATACTTCATCATCTCCTCCTAGAGTCATGCCTGGGTAGTCCTCTCGGCAATACGTATAGCAGCTTTCTAATACTGAAGTTGCCGACTCTCTAGGTGTGTGGCTTGAAAGAGTGTCTCTTCAACATCAGCAGGGATCTGGCCTTGGATTGCCTTGAAAGTTGCCCTAGTAGAGTCAGAGTCCTGGATTAGCTGAGATGTTTCCTGTTGCAGCAGGGATAGCAATGTCTCCAGCCTAGACTTGATTTCGGATGATAAGGCTTCAGAGGCTGGAGCAGAGCTTTCTTCATTCTCTTCATCATCAGGAATATCTCCAATAATTGAGAAGGAAAATAGGCTATCAGGGGAATCTTGTTCCTGGAAGGGAAGAGGTGTTAGCTAAAGGATATAAGTGTCAAAAAATTGACTAAGGGAGTTAACTTACTTGTTTTAAAGCAATTTCTTGCCTTTGGCTAGAAGAAGCAACCTGAGGAATGATTACCAATGGTGTCTCCTGCGTTGGTACATCGGTTGGTTGCTGCTGTAATGCCAATGCCGATGAAGGGTCTTGTACGGATACAACTGCCGATTGGAGAACAGTTGCCGATGGGGAAGTCTATGCGGGAACATCAGGCAATGTCTGGCAGGGCGAGGATGCCGATGATGCAACTGGAGCTAGTGTGAGCCTCGCCCTCTTTGATTGGGATTCTTCATCCGATGAAACCTTGCGCTTGTGATGAGAAACGTCAGCGCCGGATCGCTGGAGGGCATCGGCAATGGGTGGATGAGATGTCTGCGCACTTGGGGCAGTTGCCAATGCGACTACTTGATGCTATGAGAGAAGCAGGTGAGTAAAAATGCCGATACGATGGTCAGAGTTTAGTTTGAGGGGTACCTCTGGAGAATCGTCAAGGACGACAAAGTGTGGCGATGAAGGTGCAGCAGGTGGAGATGAAGAGTGAGTGGCCGATGAGGATTCAATAAATGTAGAACTTGCACCCTAAAATATGAGATCAGTATATCACGGCAATCAGCACACACAGAAGAAAATAAGACAGTTATCTGGGATGTCCGTGCTGAGAGTACAGCCATGTTCGATGGAGCAGCCATACTTCTGGTCGGTTTTGATTTAGAGAAGCTGTTCTTGGAACGACCGCAGCACGTCAGAGCATCTAATGAGGGAGCTCTATGGCCGATTATGGATATTGGGGATATCGGCCGCAGCCTTATAACTTTGCCACTCTTGCTCAATGTTGAGATTGGATCATCAACCTGTTGAGAAGGAGTTAGTTGCCGATAGACTGAACCAAGAAGGTATCGGCCAAGAGGAAGTTTGATGCCATTAGCTAACATTTCTATTGCAGATAGATACATATTGGTTGGTCCAACTATTCAGCCATAGAAGATGAACTTTTCTAGCCACATATTCAGGAAAGCTGAATGCTCCCTCTGACTGACCGATCCGGATTTTTGATATTCCTTGATGTACCCAGTCCAGCCGCCGATGTTTCGGGTAGTCAGTCGATATTTAGGGTTCCTTTGGAATAGAGTGTTATCATTGGCAGTTGATATGTCCAGGCCAGTGAGCATAAACACATCGATAAGAGTTGGAGTGAGTGGTCCATGTTTGAATATGAAGGCGCTCATGGCATCAGACCAGAAGTAAGAAGCAGCAATCAACATTGATTCTTTCCTCTCCATATCGGCAATGGAGAGTCTAGTGCATTGATCTCATCTGCGTTCTGCCCAGTAGACCTCCATTGACCTGGCAACCCTCAAGTACTAGTCTTTCCATCCTTTGGTGACCTTTGGCCAGGATCATAAAGTATCAGTCCAAAGTTCTAAATTAAAATTTTGAGCTCTGAAGGGGATGCGGTTGGTTTCTGCGTTGATGATATCAGTCGGATCTAGATTCCCCATTGGGCCTAGGAAAATTATTTGGCCTCGATGCATGGGGATGACGAGCTTATTGCAAAGTACCTAGATTAAAGGTCAAAGAGGAAGATAAAGAGGAGTCCTAAGCTATGCGAAAAAAAGAGCGAAGAAACATCAAGATATGAATAAAGAAGAAAATTAACCTTGGAGAGGTCAAATTTGACAGCCATGGCCACGGATGAAGCCGAGAAGAGCGAGGAATGCTAATGGAGATTGAAGACTACCGCTAAGAATGTCACCAGTCGAGTTCACCGAAAGACTGCTTGCTGATGTCGCCGCCGGAGAGAGAAAATGCTAGGGTTGAATCGAGAATGAAGGATGGACCACGGCGGAGGAAGTGTTTTATGGGCCCATTGATACAGGGTTTTTATTGCAACACGCGCAATATTCGAGGGGATGTTCAGGCGGCTCGGCAGTGGGTAATCATGACTTGGAGGAAATTTTGGTGCATAAAGTATTTTATACTCCAAAATTGGGGGGCATGTGTCGACACCGTTTTTCAGCACGTGTCAGTAAGAATTGGAAACTAAGCTAATCGGCAAGGGATTGGTTATTATTTTGTCTTCGGCATTGCTTTTGATGTTGCCGATGAATGGTTGCCGATGAAGGGTGGATTGGTCTGAGTTGTTACCGATAAGGCTGAAGAGCTGTTACTGATGAGACTGGCAGGAAGACAGAGGATTGCTGCCGATAAAGCTGAAGAGCTGTTGTCGATGAGACAGGCCAGAGATTAGAAGATTGTTGTCGATGCCAGAGAGTATGCCCATGGAATGATAGCTTCATCATGATGAAAACAGACAGAGGATCGGCATCATGTGAGCTTCAGATTTTCGTAGTGTAGTCTGAGTCTAGTTCCTATACGAGTTTTATTTCTTTCCTTTAGAGATAGAGTTCGTATAAGGAGTAAGTTTATTTTTCTATATTTAAGCTTTTCGTATTCAGTTAGGATTCTTCAAATAGTAGAGTATAAATATGTGCCAAAGGGCATGGTAATGAATATCCAAGCATTAATAAATAAATCTACTTTTTATCGCAATTTACTTCTACCAGCACTTTACTTTTTGACGACTTCGTCAAGTATTTTCTCTTTTTCAACGAGTTCTTTCAAGAATCGACGGGCTGCATCAACTGGATCTCCGGCGACCTTGCAAGTTCCACGTCCACCGAGCATGATTCAGGCTTTGACTTCTAGGCGTATCACTGTTATCTCGTCTGATCTGTTCAAGAGTTATCGAATATATTCTAAGCTTTGATGTCCGGGCGTATCGCTGTCGTCTCGTTCGGTTTTTATTCAAGTTATCATCCTTGTCGATTAACAGGTCAAATCGACTGGCACGCTTTGGATATCAAATTTGGGTATTAGCCCGGTGTGTTTGCAGATAGAACTTTGCATCAATAGGGACACTAGCAGCAAAAAGATGGAGGCCTACGTTGCAGAAATCCAAAAGTTGGAGAGCAAGTTTTATGACCTCGAGTTCATCCATGTGGTGCAATCCGAGAACAAAGCCACCAATGAGCTTTCCAAGCTTGGCTCCTCAAGGACAATAGTGCCACATGACATGTTCGTTCAGGATCTGTTTGAACCCTCCGTCAAAGATGAGCAAACAGCAGTCGAGAATTCCCCCACCACACCGTCCGTCATTGCAAGCGAATGCAAGCAGCAATGCTTCGACCAGCCTACTACCATGGTTCTTGATGATGCCGCCTTAGTCAAGCTAAGTCTCTCCAATGAAAACAACACCGACCAGGACTAACCCAAAGATGACACCTCACCAATGCATATCGACCAACCAATGATCGACCAGCCGGTGGTATAGCCAAAACCTCCCTAGCCAGACTGGCGGATTGAGTTCATTCACTATCTTGTTGATGAAGACATGCCTAAAGATAGGATTCTCAAGGAATGTCTCATTCGACGAAGCAAACATTATATCCTCATGAATGGCAAGTTGATGTGCAAAAACGCACGCCAAGAAATCTTGCAAAAATGCATCACACAAGAAGAGGAGCTCGAGTTGCTGGATAAAATCCACTCTGGTGAATGCGGCAACCATGCAGCATCCCGTACACTAGTCAGCAAAGCTTTCTAAGTAGGTTTCTATTGGCCAACAGCCGTCACTAATGCAGAACAATTGGTACGTCACTGCAAAAACAGCCAATTCTTTGCAAAGAAAATTCAGGTACCCGTGCACGAACTACAAACCATTCCTGCGTCATGGCTGTTCTCGTGTTGGGGACTTGACATGATCGGCCCATTCAAGAAAACACCAGGTGCCTTCAAATATGTCTACATCCTGATAGACAAGTTCTCCAAATGGATTGAATACAAGCCTTTGGTCAAGGCCACCGCAAAGAAAGCTGCCAAAATGATCGATGATGTCATCCACTGCTTTGGCATCCCTAATTCTATCATCACCGATCTAGGCTCCACCTTCACCGGTAGCGACATCTTCGATTTCTGCGATGACAAGTGCATCAAGGTGAAGTATGTTTCAGTGGCCCATCCTCACGCCAGCAGGCAGGTGGAAAGAGCCAACAAGATGATCCTCAAGGCTCTTCGCAAATGTCTCAACCGTGACAAGGACACACACCTCAGTCGATGGCTTAAAGAGCTAGCAGCAGTTATTTGGGGCCTACGGACCCAACCAAGCCGCAGCACTGGCGTCTCTCCTTACTTCATGGTATTCGGATTAGAAGCAGTCCTCCCTAAGGATATAGCTTTCTAGTCACCAAGAGTAGAAAACTACGATGAAGAACGCTCCAACGAAGCCAGGAAGTTCGACGTCAACGCCGTCGAGGAGCGGCGCCTTGACACATTTGCACGGACAGCCAAATACCTCACCTCCGTACACCACTACTATAACCGCAATGTCAAGGATAGATATTTTGTGATCGGCGACCTAGTCTTACGACGCAAGCAGAACACTGAAGGCCTCCATAAACTCACCTCTCATTGGGAGGGACCATTCATGGTAAAGGCCGTCACCAGATCGACCTGTTACAGATTGTGTACCTTGGATGAGCCTCCAATTGATGTACCAAATTCATGGCATATCGACCTCCTTAGGCAATTCTACCCTTAACAAGCTAGTACTTTTTGTAACACGTATCTGTCTTATATACTCTCGATACAAGTCGATTGAATAAAGATTGTTATTGTTTCATCCTCAATCAAATAAGTATGAATCCATTGTGTTTCCTAATATGACGCTTATTGGCCTACACATGATTCATTGTTGAATACAACAAACTATTTAGCAACATTTATACAAAGTATTAAACTTGTGACACTTCATGTTATAACGTCTTTGGGGTAACGCTACTACGCACCACCTTGCGGGTCACATGATCAAACAAAGTTTTTTCATACAAAAGGCACCCACACGTGCCAGCAACACAACAAAAGAAAACACATCTAAGTTACTATGTGAATGTCCTTCACCATCGCCTTCGCCGTCACCACTGAATCAAGCTTGAGGTTCTCCGCGATAACCTCGTCAGTCTCGGCGAACACTCCCTTACCCAACCGGACTAAATCCACTTCTGGATAGTGGGAACGTACCACCGCCAGCATGTGCGAACCCACATGCTCCGTAGCCTCTTTGGTAAACTCCTTTAGACGCAGCTAGGATGCTTTACAGGCACTGATAACAACTCCCAATGGCATTGACGGGGCGATGTCATCAGAGCCATCCTCTGCGAGCACCTTGAGCACCGGAGCAATCCCGCTGATCACCTCAGCAAGTTGCCCTTGCATCTGTGTGGTCTCCATGTCCAGAATGCGGACTTGCTCCTAAGCCACATGGAGACGCTCTGTACCACAACTACAAAGTATTCAGAACAAGATGACATGGCACTACGGTACACCACGACAAGCACTACTTCTTACCTTGCATATCCTTCTCTTGGCAGCATGCTTCACCACTAGCTTGCCATTTCACTCCTGCAGCTGCATGATACGCTCTTGGGCATTTCTCTCCCGAACCTCTATCTCTACAACCGCAAGGGAATGATGACCTTCAAAATAGCACAAAAACCACCATGGTAATTAAGGCACATACCTTCTTTTTGATGCAATAGCAAGGTCACCTGCTCAGCCATCCTCTCCTGCTCTGCCACTCGTGCCATCAGTTGGGCATTTAGACCTTGGGCGGTCAACCTCAATTGTTCCACTTCGCTGCGTAACTTGGCGTTTTCCTCCATGACGGGTTTCACCTGGTCGAGCGCTTGTTTTCGCTGCTCGGCGACCTTGGCGATATCCTGATGTACACAATGACATAGGCATCAATGCTTAACAGGACGACAGACACCATCCATACGCTCAGGCTTTAACTCACCTGGGCCTGACGGATCAAGTCCACAACTGTCTGCTGCATCCTTGTGTGGCGTCATCAGTGATCTCCTCCACCTGCACTCAACAAACTCCATGGGCCTGTGCTGATTGGCCCAAGCCTGAGGTTTCGACTTGTTTGGTAGTAGCGGGACATGGTGGTGGCGCTGGCAGTGGTGTATACACCACCATCTCCCAACTGGCGGCAACAGAGATGACGTTGTCATTTTCTTCAACAACCCGGTCCATGCCCAGTCCTGCTTCGACACCCGTCATTTCCTGTGTGGCTCCTGGCATCACGTCGGACTTTGAGTTGTAGTACAACATGAGGGCACATTAATTTACAAGGTTACCCAACTTCGAATTTACCAGAATACTACATCATACATACATGGTGGAACGGCTGAAGGCCGATTAAAAATATCCACGACGACGACCTCCTCCGGTCGCTGCCTGTCGACCGGCATCGTTGGTGTCGCCCACTGCCTCTATCTCTACTATGGCCGCTATAGTTTCGCATGTGTTACCACCACCTTGGCCAACTTCTTGCCCTGCTGCTGGGTTGTCATCACCCGGGGCACTCACCTCTGGTAGGATGGGCGATGGTACAGGTGGCGCAACAGCAGATGGTAACTGCTTGGGCAGACTTCTTGGTTGCGGCGACGATGGAGGATGGAGCTTAGTTTCTTCTGCTGCCAGCGTGGCTCCCATCGATGGCTCCACGACCAGCGGCGACGTTCGTTCTTGATCACTGACCAGCCCACTTATGTCCACAGACTACGCTGACCCATGAGGATTGGTCGGTGCCGTTACATCTGGTATACATGGCGGAGAAGATGCTTGCGGGGGCGTCACTTGCCGTGGTGAACTCGGTGTGGACGACCTTCATGGTTTTTTCAACCTTTGACTCAGAGGCACATTATCCTCGGAATCACCTGATGACGAGGATGATGAAACCACCGCACCCCTTGTCTTCTTGGTCGCTATGCCTTTCTTGATTCTTCGGCCACCCCCAGCGGATGGACTTGAAGTATTGCCCTTCAAGGGAGACGTACGAGACTCTGGATATTTTGCCGCCATGCGGCGTTGCGCCCGCTGGGCGCGAGGAGTTGTTTCTTGCTCGGATGCATCTGCTTCATCTTCTTCATTGCTGTCTTCATCAACATTGACTAACTAATCAGCCAGATCAGTAAGGGTGTGCTCCCAGTGCACGGCTCCCACACAGGGCCAATCTCTAGTCAGGACCGTCGACATGAACACGACGCGGTCCTATCCACCGATATGATGTCTTTGGCACAGAAGGCCCTTCACGAGAAGACAACAATGTAGCAATTGGATGACATTGGATGCCTGAGTTGAGACGGCTTTGATCACATGTTGGCAGTTCTTGGCACAATGCTTCCGGAGGGTCACATGCTGCCAAAGAACACGTACGAGTCACAGAAGCTCCTTCGTGCACTTAAGATGTCGTATGAGTCGATCCATGCTTGTCCTAACGGGTGCATCCTATTTAGGGGAGACCTTGAGGAAGCAATGCACTGTGCAAAGTGCAAAGCCTCTAGGTATGTGGAGGTAGACGGTAGTGATGGCAAGAAAAAATAGTCTAAGATCCCCGAGAAGGTCCTACAGTACCTTCCTATCATACCAAGGCTCCAACGGATGTACATGACAGAGGAGTCCGTGAAATAGATGATATGGCATAAGAATGGCAAAAGATACAGTGACAAGATGGTACACCCATCGGATGGTGATGCATGGAAGTACTTCGATCACCAGCATCAAGACAAAGCTATGGATGCTCGAAATGTACGTGTAGCGATAGTAACAGATGGGTTCAACCCGTATGGATGATGGTGGCCCCATACACTTGTTGGCCCATGTTCGTGATCCTCCTCAATCTTCCCCCCGGCGTCATGTTCGACAGGATTTCGTATATACTGGAGAAGATGTCTATATTGTGGCTCAACAGGCCACGCAAGTTTATTATCTCCCATGGGCGTGCCAAAAAGACGAGAGACTTAAGGGTTGGTACCTTGTGCAATTGGTATCGCCACGCGGTAAAGCACCTGTCCCAAACGATGATGATTACAATGAGTACACCGGCTACGCCCTGTCTCACAAGGACAAAGCGACATATTTGAACAACATCTAGGGCCGACGCGTACACGAACCCGAACACCTATGAGAAGATGGTCCAGTATACTGAGGCGGCTCGCTAGCGCCATGGTGAGAGCTATGATCCTGCCACCTAGCCCCTAGATACAGACGTCCTGATGAGGATGGGAGGAGGAAAGCAGCACGGCCGGTACTTTATTGCCCACAACGCAATCGACCCGGCCACCATTCCCACCCTTTGTCAGGTTCGTCGATCAAGCAGCACGACCTCCAATGACGTTCCCATACGACCTCGGCAGTCGAGCTCCACTCAGATGTTGGTGGCGGTTCAGGTAACTATAGTTTTATTCGTCGTTCATTGGTTTTACATATGTACCAACTCTTTTGCATTGTTTAAACATCACGGGTGTAATATTGCAGTCCGAGCTGGCCGAGTTATGGGCCGCGCAGGAGGCCCATCGGCAGGAGATGGCGGCCCAGCTGGCGGCCCAACAGGAGGCCCATCGGTGGGATATGGCACGCCAGATGGAGGCTGTCCAGTAGCACTCGTAGCGTCAGATGCAGGACATTGCCAGCTACTTTCAGAGAATTCAAATCCCTGGTGTTGTCCTACCTGAGTTGCCCGCCTTGATGTTCGCTCCACCCCCTCTTCTTGGCCTTTTAGGGACTCCGGTGAGTATATATGTTTATCTATTGTTTTGGCTTGTGTGACCATTCTGCAGGAACTAATGAGATCGCTTCTCCTTTGTGCAGGCACAGTCAGCTGGTTCGAACCCGACTCCTCTAGCTAGCCCTTCTCCAAGTCATGAGTGGTCGTTTAGCGCTCCTCCTCCGCCTCCGTAGCATGGGTGGTCTCCGTGGTCAGGTGGCGCAACTCCTCAGCCTTAGCAGGACGGGTGGCAGGTGGTGCTCCTGAGCCTCAGCAGCAGCTCGGGGCCTAGACGTACTCCTCGGCACCGCCGCATGCCTCGGGGCCGCAGGGGTGGCCGGGGTGGCAAGGTGGGGGCTCTGCACACTCTAGTGGCATTGGGGAGCCAGGTCGTCGTAGGTACCTCTCGTTTAGCTTGTGATGGACTTTGTGATGGATGTTGGACATGATGCACTTGTTATGTATGTTGGACTTGGATGTGGATGGACTTGGACATGATGGATTTTTTTAACGTGTGATATATATGTGGACTTGTGCTTTATATGTGGATTTGTGCTTTATATGTGGATTTGTGTTATATATGTGTGTGTGTGTGATTTTCCTGCTGTGATATATATGGAAAAATAGAAAAAAGAAAAAATTTCCAGCTTTGCCGACGGCCACGGCAGTCGGCAAAGCTGGGCACCGAGCTGCACACGCACCAGCTTTGCCGACTGCCGGCGCTGGCAGTCGGCAAAGGCTGTTTTTAAAAATATATATAAAACCTCTTTGCCGACAACCAGCTCATGCAGTCGGCAAAGACTTTTTGAAAAAATAAAAAAATCTTTGCCGACTGCCATGTCAGCAGTCGGCAAAGAAGGCGCCAGACTGCCATGTCAGCACTCGGCCGCTTCCTTTACCGACTTTGGGTTTGGCAGTCGTCAAAGTCTTTGCCAACTGCCGTCACGTGGCAGTCGGCAAAGACTGCCGTTGCCGACAGATTCTTTGCCGACTTGCCTTTGCCGACTGCCACGTGTAAAGCAATCAACAAAGGATTTACCGACTGCATTCCGGCCTTTGCCGACTGCTTCTGGCAGTCAGCAAAGCCGGTGGATCCGGTAGTGCATCCTATTGTTAAGCCGTGGCCATTTAGAGGATGGGGATTAGATTTCATGGGTCAGATACATCCTGCTTCATCTAGGGGTCATCGCTTCATCCTTGTGGCTACATATTATTTTACAAAATGGACTGAAGCAATTCCTTTAAAAAAATATAACTCATAAAGAAGTGATTAATTTTGTGTTGGAGCATATTATTCATAGATTCGGTATTCATCAAACTTTGACTAGTGATCAAGGTGCTTCTTTTATGTCTCACCAATTTTGTAAGTTTGTTGAATCTTTTAGAATTAAGTTGCTAAATTCGTCGTCTTATTATGCTTAAGCTAATGGACAAGCTGAATCTAGCAATAAAACTTTGATTAAGCTTATAAAGAAAGAGATTGAAGAGCATCCAAGAAGGTGGCATGAGGCGCTTTTGGAAGCTTTGTGGGCTCATTGGATATCTAAGCATGGAGCAAGTCAAGTGACACCGTATGAGTTAGTGTATGGACAGGAAGCTATGCTACCTGTGGAGATTAATTTACAAGCTCTTAGAGTAGCCAGACAAAATGGTTTGTCGGTTGTAGACTGTAGTAATCTTATGATGGATAGAATAGATGAGGTTTCAGAAGAGAGATTAAAGGCCTTGCGTGAAATTGAAAGGGATAAATTGAGGGTAGCTAAGGCCTATAATAAAAGAGTTAAGGAGAACTCGTTTGAGATTGGAGATTTAGTATGGAAAATGATTTTGCCTCTAGGAACTAAAGATAGTAAATTCGGCAAATGGTCGCCGAGTTGGGAAGGACCATATAAAGTTGTAGAGATTGTTCCTGGAAATTCATATTTTGTGAAATCTTTGCAGGGAGAGAGATTGAATAAAGCATTAAATGGAAAATATCTGAAGAAGTACTATCCTAGTGTTTGGCAGGAGGCTTGATATTGCTGTGGCCGATATATTTCTTTAAATATCGCCCTAAGTAAAATATTTGGCCGATGTGTTCTTTGAGCATCGCCCTGAGCAAAATACATATTTGGCCGATGTGTTATCTGGACATCATCCTGAGCAATATATGGTTGATGGAGCTACAGACATCGTCCTGAGGTAAAACATTGATTCTTAGTATCTTCGGTAAATGCAATTGTACCGAAAACAGGGGGCATGTCTGTCGATAGCATAATTTGGCAGTGTTGTGTTCCTGGGCTACTGCAAGTATTTCTGTCAGGCCGATTGAATGTCTTGGTAGAATAAATCGGTTGTTGATTTATTCTAATCAATTTGTTAGCTACTTTAACAGCAGCATGCAGGAGGAGAAAAGTTCTTCTTGAATGGCGAGTGGTTACTGGTGGCGATTTGGCATCATGCTGAGCCATGGAAGATCACAAATGGATTAGCTATATATAGCGCTGGTGAAGGAGTATACTCAGAAACAATGCATGCAGCAGTCTTCGTTATTTTCATGGAGGCAAGCCAGACAAATCTCGGAGGAGGAAATCCAAAAGATTTGACGCCAATTATTCAGCTGGGAGAGTCCTATTCGGATTGGTTGGACGGGAGGTAGTATTTTATAGAAGCCTAACGAACTGGAGAATTAAAGGGAGCATTTTATTCATTATTATCTGCGTGCAGAATAGAAGATTGGATAAAATTGTAATTAATTGGGCTGTTTATATCCGGCCAATAGATTTCCGGTTAATATGAGCGAACGTGTATCTATGTTATTTAGAATCCTGGCCGGATACAGCTAGCTTGCCAAAGACCGTGGCATACCCATGTATATAAATACTAGGTACATGGCCGACTGCTTTTCTCTCTCTGATCAATCGACACACAAAAATACATCTACTATTTTTTTCTACTTTCCAGTACGTAGCTTGTTGTTTTTGCCGAACCCCAGCAGCCCTAGGGATTGGTTGATCTTTGCCGTTTTGTCCTGAAAAACAGTTGGCTCTCCTCCACGAAAGCGTGGATCCTTTGTTGCTTTGCTCGGAAAGCAATCGCTCGTCGTTGCGTAAGTACGATAGTTATCGTGTTGTTGCGCGGATCAACTTCGTGTGCCAACACCATGCACGTGGTCGGATATCACCGCCGTGACTCCCTGCGTCGCTAACCCAAGGTCTAGCTTCGCCTGGCTCTCGCGTAGCCGCAGCGCGCCTCGCCTTGCCTTTCCGTCACCGGGAGTAGCCGCCGCGGCGACATGCATGCGCCGCCGCCCGCCATAGCCGCCGACGAGTGTGCGCAGGTGGGCCTTGGGCCCCATTAGCTAGCTAGACGGGTTCATCATGCCTTTGCTTTCTTCTTGTTGGATTGTGTTGCGTCCGCAGCATCGCGAGCCGAATCAACAGCTCATGGTAGATTGGAGACGGCGTGTCTAATTCACCTTCTCTCCTCGTAGCTCAGCTTCGCCAGATTTCGGGCACGGGACCGCATTTCTTGTCGCTGGCTGCTTCAAACATTACCCATTGATTTCCGCGTCAAAAATTCTACTTGCCTTTGAACTCTTCATCTTTTCTTCTCTTATTAAAAAAGCATTTTCTGCTTGATTACGCGGTATGGCAATTATCTTTCTGCTTACAGTATGATGATATTGCTTGTTTCTGATGATTTTAACTCCAGAGTAAGATTTTGTTTGGCACTATTCAGTGTACCAAGATTTTGTTTGGCACTATTCAGTGTACCCTTTTTATGCTAGCTTAGTGTTTCTTTTTCTGTTTTCCCTTGTAAAACTAGTTCAGTATTTTGGGTTGTAACAGTGAAAATCTGCTCCTTTCAGTTTTTTGAGGTGGGTATTCCCTATTTATATCATGGTTAAAAGCCACTGTTTCTTTATTTCTTAGCTCGAAAATTACTTTCTAGTAATATGCCAGTAGAATTGAGCCGAGTTACTAAAAGGTTAACCGGCGACTAAAGAAAGTTTGACTGTGAAGTCCGATAACTGCAGTCGTTGAACTCTATCTGCAAACGTTTACAGATTATTCTGACCATATTTTAAATTTCTTGATCAGATGTCAGAATTGCTTAATCAGAAATCTTCAGTCCAAGGAAAAGTTCCTTCAGGCTATTTTAATGCTCTCTTTGAATTAAGTGGAGCTTTGGTTGACTGATGCCAAAGAGACCAAGCATCTAGGATTCGATGGATATTTCATTTCTTTGTACAACTTGCATCTAAAGGCTTCTCCGTTAGTTCTTAGAGATGTAGTAGAAAAGGCTGTTCCATCCGAGTGGGATCCTGTTGCATTATCATGGTAAGACACTATGTTAGCCCTGTTACTCATAATTCGTTTTTTATTGTCATTCAAATGATATGATTTCTTTATGTTGTTATTATCATGCTCTCTGAGATTTGCCTATCATTTTCTTTGCCATGCTGTATTTAGATCGTTATATGTCAGTTTTTTACTTCCGTCCTACGCTCCTACTCATTCATAAAGCTATTTGTTTTTCTCTATAAAATAGGAGGCATTAATTAACTAATGAAAAAATGTCATCCATAGGTAACTAATTGCTACCTTCTGGAGACTCACATATAAATAGTTTCAGATCAGATTATTTTCTAAATTTCTAGTTTGCCATATTTCTTTATGTTAGTTTTGTTGACACCAACCATGAGTCTTATATACTCGTCTGCAATATTGCAGTTCTTGTCCAATAGAATACCTTGCTTAGATTGTTATTTACTGAGTAAAATTTTATGATGTTTGTTTTCCCAGATAAACCTGATCTTCAAGACTTACAATATTTCTTGGAGTTTCAAGTTCCTCTGCAATGGGGACCTTTTTTTTTTGAGAAAAAGAGTCAGCTTCCATTATATGTCATCATAAGCGGTACATACTCCATCAGGAGGCAAAACAAACCAAATATATCAGCCTACCATAAAATTAACATAGCTCCTAACTAAAAAATGAGCATCAGAATTGGAGCTTCTTCCTCCATGGACGAACTCCACTCTTGCGAATCAGTCCTTCTTACTCTTTATCTCCTCAACGATAGGGCCATGCGTCCCAAAACCTTGTCCATGGATGCTCCTTATTGCATTGGCGCAGTCACTTGCCACCCGAAAAGTTTGGAGACCAAGGTCACTGGCTAAAGCCAAGCCCTCATGGCACGCCACCACTTCAGCAATTTTCGTGTCAGTGCATCCCTCTAGAACCAACGCCGATGCCCCAAGGAAGTTGCCTTGTTCATCTCTGGCCACCGTGGCCACTGAAGCCATGCCCAAGTTTTTAGAGATTGCGGCGTCGACATTAATTTTCTTGAAGCCCCTTGGCGGTTTGATCCAGCTCTGTTGATGTAAAATTCTATCTGCAAACACACCGGGCTAATACCCAAATTCGATATCCGAAGCGTGCCAGTTGATTTGACCTGTTAATCGACAAGGATGATAACTTGAATAAAAACTGAACAAGACGACAGCGATACGCCCGGACGTCAAGGCTCAGAATGTATTCGATAACTGTTGAACAGATCAGACGAGACGACGCGATATGCCCTGAAGTCAAAGCTTGAATCATGCTCGGTAGACGCGGAACCTGCAAGGTCACCGGAGATCAAGTTGATGCAGCCCGTCGATTCTTGAAAGAACTCGTTGAAAAAGAAAAGATATTTGACGAAGTCATCGAAAAGTAAAGTACTGGTAAAGGTAAATTGAGATAAAAAGTAGATTTGTTTATTGATGCTTGGATATCCATTACAATGCTGCTCAGCATATATTTATACTCCGCTAATCGAAGAGTCCTAATTTAACATGCAAAGCTCAAATAAAGAAGAAATAAACTAATTCCTTATACAAACTCTATTTCTTGAAGAAAAAAGAAATAAAACTCGTATAGGAGTTGGACTTAAACTATAATACAAAAATCATATGCTCTGTGTCGCTGATCCTCTGTCCGCTTCCGTCATGATGAAGTTATCTCTTCATCGGCATATCCCTGGCATCGGCAACAATCTTCCAGTCTCCCTGCCTATCTTATCGACAACAGCTCTTTAGCTTCATCGGCAATGTACGAGATCAAGATGTCCTTCATCGGCAACCACCCATCGGCAACTCGGAAGCAATGCTGAAGACAAACCACCCTCTTGCTGATTTAGTTTAGTCTCTCGATCCTTATTGACACATGCCGAAAAATGGTGTCAACACATGCCCCCCAATTTCGGAGTATAAAATACTTTATGCACCAAAATTTCCTCCAGGTCATGATTACCCAAGCCGCTTGAACTTCTCCTCGAGAGTTGCGCACGCTGTAGTGAAATCCTGTACCAACGGGCCCATATAATGCTTCCTCCGCCGTGGCCCATTTTTCGTCTGCGATTCAACCCTAGCTTTTCTCTCTCCAGCGGCGACATCAGCAGGCGATCCTCGGACGAACTCAATCGGCGCCACTCTTAACGGTGATTCTTAGCCTCCATTAGCATTCTTCGTTTTCTCCATCTTCGTCACGGACATGGCTATCCCCTTCGACGTCCCCAAGGTTAATCTTCTTCTTTACCCGTCCTTTGACATTTCTTTTCTCCTTTTCTGCGCAATTCATGACTCCTTGTCTCAATCTTTAACGTTAGAAACTTTATAATAAGCTTCTCATTCCAACACATCAGAATCAATTTATCTGCCTAGGCCCAATGGAGAATCCAGACCCAATCGACATCATAAACACAGAAACCAATCGAATCCCCTTTAGAGCTCAGAATTTTGATTTGGGATTCTGGACTGATACCTTTTGATCCTGGCCGAAAACCACTAAGGGATGGAAAGACTGATATTTGAGGGTCGCCAGGCCAATGGAGCTGTATTGGGCAGAACGTAGATTAGAACAGTGCATCAGACTATCTATTGCCGATATGGAGAGGAATGAGTCACTGTTAATCGCCGCATCCTACTTCTGGTCTGATACTATGAATGCCTTCATCTTCAGACATGGACCAGCTTCTCCAACCCTTGCCGATGTGTATATGCTTACTGGCTTGGATATCTCGTCTGCCGATGACAATACTCTATTTCAGAGAAAACCTGAGCATCGGCTGACTACCAGGAACATCAGCGGCTGGACCGGTTATATCAGCGAGTATCAGAAATCCGGATCGGTCAATCACAGGGAGCACTCAGCTTTCTTGAACATGTGGCTTGAGAAATTCATCTTTTGTGGCAGAACAGTTGGACCGATCAATATGCACCTTCCTGCAGCAGAAATGTTGGCTAACGGTGTCATACTCCCACTTGGCCGATATCTCCTTGGCTCAGTTTACCATCTCCTTCATCAAGTGTCACAAAGGCTACTGCAAGGCAAGTCCATCGGCAATCTGTGAGGTCCTTGGTGGTTCATCAATATGTGGTTGAACGCCCATATGCACAAGTATTTCCACATTGATTTGTTCGCCCAGCGGTTCCCTCGGAATCTTCCTAAAGATTATCAATTCGGGGAAGAAGAATCGGCAACACGCCCCCCTCTCAACTTTGGAGAAGCACTGGCAGTATTACCAGGGGCGGAAGCAAACAGAGCTCAGATCGGTAATCTCTTCCACAGATTCTACATAGGCATATAATTATGTTTCAAAAGATTCCACAGATTCCACAGATTCATCTCAAATGACCATAATTATGTTTCAAACGAGATTAAAGTCATATAAAATAAATCATGAGTTTACATCTCATCACAATTGAAATGTTCCATCATCCAATGTTTAGCTTTCTCTTTGGAGTCATCTTTTTTGGTGGCACCGGGGTAGGCATCCTCATGGGGCTAGCATTGTCAGGTCATGAAGATGTGCCCTCTCCTAATAACGTCGCTAACATCCTGCACATAAATATCATCGGTAATTAGATGTATAGAACTATTATTGTGCGTACAATAAATGTGTAATATTCCATACGTTCTAGTTACCCTTCCTGGACTATCCCGTAGGATTTCTTCCCTAGTCGGCCTCCGTGGGGTGCTAGGTTCTGTCGGTCTTTCTTTTGTAACATTCTTCCTAGGTTGCCTACGCTTCCTACAAGTGATAAAAAGAAAAAATAAATATTGACATTTTAATTCAAGTTCCTTGATAAAGAGAAACAACAAATACCCCTTTTTGCAGTCCCATTGAGTGGGCACTTGGCACTAGCTTGCTTGTGACCTTTTAGTCTGCATCTTTTGTAAGTCATAAGTCCTCTGATCATCTTCTTCTCCTTTGCATTTTGTAGAGAAACACCGCACACCCAATAGGGGGTGACCTTTCATATATATAGCCTGGAAGGCTTGCAGTACATGTACAAGTTACAATATGGTACTAATACAAGTCAGACTAGGAGTACAAGGCCAATGGGCCGTAAGCCCAATATGGGCTGTTATAATTATACTCTAACACCCTCCCTTAGTCTAAGCGGGAGTGTCACGAACACAAAGACTGGATCTAAAGTCAGTGAATAACTGGACAAGTAACCCTTTGTTGGCTTCGTCAGCTACTTCAGGAGCTCCACGCACCCATATCTTCGGCAACGATCATCTACTGCGACAATGTTAGTGTTGTCTACATAAACAATGTGGTACTAATACAAGTCAGACTAGGAGTACAAGGCCAATGGGTCGTAAGCCCAATATGGGCTGTTATAATTATACTCTAACACATTTGTTGGAGCAGTATCGTTGTCACATTCCTTCTCACCTTCACCCTCATTGGTATACTTACCTTTCTTCCTGTGTCCACCTTCATCCCATCCTTTAATTCTTAGTTTCCTCTGTCTTCCAACATATAATTTAGCCAGAGGTGCACCGACTAAGAATGGTAGGTCGACTTGCAGCCACTGTGTTTTATCTGTCATTGGTTCAATTTCTCTACCATAAGCAGCCCTGAATCTATTCACAGAGTAGTACTCATGCACGAACTGTTCTAGATCCACTCCCATTTCGCGGGTTACATAGGCCGGTACATGTTGACATGGCTTACCTGTGTGCTGCCAATCAAGACAATTACATGTTCTCTGGTGCAACTTGATAATATGCCTCACAGAAACATCACCGCTATGGTCCCACACCTCTGCACTCTAGTTAGAACATGGTACAATCTTTAAGTGTCCCAAACCTCTAGTGTTTGCCCTTAACTGAACCATAATAGCTGGGAGTATCCTGCCTTCAGGTAGCCTATATGCAATAATTCTTCTCTTACTCCACAGTACCATGATCATTTCTCTGATCTTATCAGCAAGGTCAGCAACTGGTAAGTCCTTATGGTCTCTAATCTAGTTATTAAATGACTCAGCAATGTTACTAGTTATGTAATCATATTTAATTTCTGGATTGAAACCACACCTATACCATAATAGCTTATGATTGGTCCGTAACCATTGCACTGATGCTGCTGATTCACTTACCATTTTTGCTATATTGTCATAGAAAACATCCTCTCTGTAAGTCCGTGCAGCAGGATATATCTGGCCAAACCCTCTAAATCTCTTCTTGAAGTTTCTAACCATATGATAAAAGCATTCCCTTTGATCTGCCTTGGGGAATACATTCTTCACGGCATTCTCCAAGCCCTAGCAAGCATCAGAACAAACAACAAGGAGTGGGGGCTCACCTATAGCTTTCTTCAATTGCTCCATGAACCATGTCCAGTTGTCTGTTGTTTCTGAAGCCATAAAGCCATAAGCGACTGGATACATCCAATTGTGACCATCAACCCCTACAGCTGCAGCCAAATGACCATTCCACCTACCATTAAGTGTTGTAGCATCTACGCTCAAATGAGGCCTACAGCCTTCCAAGAAACCATCGATGCATGGTTTGAGGGCACAGAAAAAATGGTGGAAATATACCTCACCATCCACCTCAAGAACATCAATCTCAACGATACTCCCAGGACTCCGCTTAAGCATCTCGGCCTTCCACCTGAACAGTAGCTCAAAACTTTCTGACCATTTGCCATAAACCTGGTCAAGAGCTCTTTTCTTACCTCGCCATACGGTGTCATATGCAATTGTACACTTATTATTCAGATCATTCTCCAACCTCGTTTGCAATTCCTTAGCACCAATGTTTGGTTCAACTCTAAGGATATCCATAGCCTTGCTACATACCCACTTGCAACTTGGAGTTGTAACCTGCATCCTCTGGCAAGACACACATTCATGTTTATCAACTAAAGCAGTTACCTGAAAAACAAAAAAAATTGGTATTAGTTTACATAACAAAAAGAATGAATGAGGTAATCAAAATAATATTCACCTCCACAGTGGCATTGCCATCCAATTTCCTGCCATTTATCCTCAAAGGACAAGGGCCCGTCGATTCATCACCGGACTTACAATAAGCCCTATATATCTTCTTACCCAACTTCTCCACTCCTAAATGGAACTCCTTCTTGATGGCAAATTACCGAACTGCTAGCTTCAACTACTCTACTGTAGGGTACATTGTCCCTACCTCCATTGATGGGTTGTTCTTATCATATGTAATGGTCATCTCACCTAGTACGATATCGTTAGTAGGAATGGCAGCACCATCAATATCTTGCCCAAGTTCATTATCATTCTCTTGTCCATCCATTCGGCGATCAAAGCATTGTTTGATGTGCCCTCATCTGTCAAGCCTAAAATGTCACACATTTGACTCTCGCTCATTACTTCAATTCGACCTTCATCATCATGAGTTTCCACGATTTGTAATGTTGCCCAATCAACTTTTTCCATGTTTTGAACATCATCTACGTTGGACCTATAAACAAGTAGAAAGCTTGCATGGTTTACTACGTACTGTACCGTACTCGTAAATGAAAAATGAAAAAAGGAATCTAGTGCATCCAATATGTACCTTTCCACTTGGACAACCGGACTGTTGTACTCTATTGCCGGAAGAGGAGTGGTAGGCAGCAGTGATCTTGCTAGGGCTACAGCATCCACGGGGGCCTCCACTGCTGCATGTGCATGCACCTAGGGCACCAGCAGCCGCGGCCATGCCACCAAGAACTATAGCCAGCCCTCCATGTGCCATGGTGTGGCAGAACCTCCTAAATCATATGGCCCACACACATGATTATTATCTAAACAGACTCCAAATAACCATGACTGTGTTCCATACGACTTAAAAAGTTTGTCGGGTAAATCCCGAATCATCCACGATTCTCCGAGCAGGATCAATCGTTATAAAGAGGCATTGCAGTATTATAATAGTTTGATATAAATAATATACATCGGAGTAAAGTAGCGAAAGACTTACAATAACATAAGTTTAAATTGTATAAACCATAATAGAAGTGGAGTAGCAGTAGATAACTTTATTACAATACCAAACGATAAGCTCTGCCCAAGAGCTAAACATCTTACTCGTCGTCACTTTCCTCGACGACTGTCATGCAGCAGGATGCGAAGCATTCCTGCCCATGATGCTCACCTGCAACAAGGGTTCAACAAACCCTGAGTACAAAAGTACTCAACAAGACTGACCCGACGAAAAAGAGGGGTGAAGACTCAAGAAATGCAGGCTAGAGGGACAAGGTAAGGCTTATAAGAGATAAGAAATTTTGTGGAAAAGCTTAACAGAAAGAAAAGTTTGCTTGGATCTAGCTCCAATTACCAAACAACTTCATTATTAAACCTTACTCATTGTTCAAGTTGTTACTACGATGATGAACACCGATCGAGTCTTCTTCTCTGAGAAGCAACGGTGATTCAAATCCATTTCCATACCCAGCTGGGACCTAGGTCACTGGAATACCGGAGACTTTAACTCCGATGCACCCCAGATGAATCGATATACCGGGATAACAACCGCAGCCATATATCACCACATGATACACCTGAGCGCTTCGGCCCCGTGTGCCGAAATACATGGGAACTTAAACCCACAGTATAACACGCTATGACAATGTGGGGACTTTGGCCCACTATATGTCACTCCATGATAAGCGTGGGGACTCTGGCCCACTGAATACCACTTCATGCATGTGGATTTCTAATTTCTAGATATCACCAGTTCACCAACGGACGGGATCTAGGGCATCAACAAACGAAAACACTACAGAGGGACTCCATTCCCAGTGCAAGTTAGCCGTCCGGACTCGATTTATTACTATCATTAAGATTCCAACAAGTAAAACCAATCTCATCTTTTTCATTCTTTTGCTTTTGAACACTTAATTAATTAAGCAGGGCTAAGCGTTACTACTTATCTTCCAAAGCAGGTAACAAGAAATAAGGAAATAAGACAGGTAATGCAATTTGGTGGGTTTTCACTCAACTCCTATTACTTAATGCAACATATCATAGTTGAAGCAATAAAACTTTTATAAATAGAATAGGGTTTGAATGCATCCGGGGTTTGCCTTGGTATTCAGGGTAGACGTTCTCAAACTCTGGATCAACTCCTGATTCGTGAATCTGCTCTTCCTTCGGATCTGGGCGACAACGTTAACTCTCCGTTAACGAAAACTATTCGATAATTAATATGCTTTAACATGATGGAATAGTAAACATGATGCTTGATGGATGCATAATCAGATTAAGGGCTTGAGGACAACTTTTCTTCATGATAAAGTTGCAAGCCAACAAAACTTTGCTTATCAAGCTCATTAGGGTTAACTACACCATTTAAGAAATTAATTAAACACATAAAATAACGTTGATTAAGCCCTAATGACATGATTAAGGTAAGCGCAAATAATTAATTAAAGTGCTAAAGGTCATTAGGGTTAATGACCCAAGGTCATCAATCAATCCCAAAGTCAATCAAATCCTATAATGATTAAACTTAATTAAAGAGATTAATTAATTATTTAAAGGCATAAAATTAAAGTTATCAAATTAAGCTCAAAATTTTATTTTGGAAAGCTCTTAGCCTAATTAGATGGCAAAACAAATTTCAGAATTAAAAGCCATTTATTTTATTTATTAAAAATCATTAAAGGTCCATTTTTCAATTAAAAGGGCTAATTTTAACATATGCAAAAAGTATTCAAATTTGGCATTTCATATTTTTTTTAGGTAGATGACATTATAAAGAACACACACAAAAATTTTTAGAATTTTTGGAGCTATATATGAATTACTATGATTTTTCAAAGAAAATAGCATTTAAATCATTTTCTGAAAATAGAAAAAGAAAAATCGACACAGTACTCCCGCGCTGACCGACGGCCCGCCGGCGGTTGACCGGCGATTACTCGTCGGCGGCGAGGTCTCCAGCGATAAGGTTTGTCCCTCCAGGCTCATCTCGACACGACGAGTCGAGTGAGGTAGCTAACGGTGCGGCGGGGCGATGGCGGCACCCACGCCGGCGGCCATGGCAACGACGCTCACCGGAGCGGTTTTCGGCGACGGCGAGCACTCGGGCTTACGCAGGGCACTCAGGCGAACCCGTTTGGCAACGAGATGACACCGTCCCCTGTCCCTAGCCAAAGGGGCAACGCTCGCGGCGGAGCGGCATGGCTATGCCGGCGGCGAGCTACGGTGACCAGCGGCTACGACATGGGAATGATAAAATTGATAGCACAGACAGCTGCAGGAGCTCACCACGGTGCTGATGCGCACGTTAATGAAGGCCCGGAGTAGCTGAATCGAGCTGCGGACGGCGGCGGTGATGGTGGCGGTGGCGCTCCGATGGCAAGGTCGGCGTCACCGGAGTTCCTGTGGACCATCAAGCCGGCCAAGAAGCGCATGAGGGGCAGGATAGCATGGAGAACACGATGAGAGGGTTAAAGGGAATATATTTTCAACCTTGGCGATGGTCGACGGCGAAAAAAGCTCGCGGCGGCTCAGCGGCCGGCCGCGAAGAAAATGACGGCGCGTGGGCAGCTCGGGCGAGGAGAGCAAGCACGAGCTAGCTCAAACTGACCGTAAGGATGTGGCGGAGCTAATGGCAAGAGCAATCGAACAGTGATGAATCAACGACGGCAAAATCGAGCGGCGGAGTGAGGTCGTCGGCGACGGCGGCGGGGAGAAGGAGAAGAAGTCGGCCACGGCTGACCTATTTATAGGGCGGAGGCGATGTCTGGACGGGCGACACGATGAAGACGAAGCTTCGCGCGTCCAGGAGCGCGCTGGCCGTCGAGCAGGTGCGGCGGTGGACGGCGGCGCGGGTTGAGAAGCCGGCGATGGCGGCCGACGATAGGTTTTGGTACTGTTCGAGATAATTACAGAATTACCATTCGTTTGAAAATACAAATTACTCTAAAATTTATATAAGAACTTGAAAATCTCCAAAAATATCATTTGCATAACTTTTCAAGAGCTACACTTTTCCTTTAACTGGCATCATTAAATTCTGTCTAGATTTTAAAATTTGAATTCAAATTCAAAAAGGGAATAAAACCCTAGAAACAAACATTTAAAATTACTTTTGATTTTTCAATAAAACTTGAAAATATTCAAATCTATGAAATGCTCAACTTTCAAAACTAAACCTTTTTCACATACAAAGTTTTCCAAAATTATGCATAATTTTTGAATTATGGTTTTAAAATCAAAAGGGGACAAATGTTGGAAAATGTTTTTTTAAATTCATTTGAAATTTCTTTTGGAAACTTGAAAAACTTTATATACCAACTTTGTATCTCTTGTCAAGATCTACAAACTATCTTTTTATAGTATCTCAAAATTCTTTATAGATTTTGAATTCGAGAAAAAGAGGTAAAACTAGGTTTTAGAATAAAGGGTTTTTGAAATAGAATTCAAACTCGATTTAGTTTCTAACTTAATTGATTGGTCATTAGTGATCACAAACACCATCCAAGAACATTTTTAGGTCATTGACCCAATGACACCCTTGGTTGGCCAAATTGACTTTCGAAAAACACTTTATAGCTTTTTAAATTTGAATTTAAATTTGAATTACAAGGCTTAGGAATAAGCTTTGAAATCCAAATTCAACTTCAAATATGAAAATAAATTTTTAAGGGTTGAACTTAGGTTTATACACTATGCTTGACACTAGTGTAAACACGGTTTACACCTCAAGTACATAGAATATAACCCAAGTATTTGTGATGACATTCAAAAGTAGGGTTTTATTATTTCATGTGACAAAACATTCCCGAAACACAATCAACCTATCAAATGTAAACTTATTTTAGTTAATGCACATTAAGGTTGACTTAAACATGAATGCTTTGCAGTGCATATGATGACATGGCATGTTTTAGTTAATATAACACCAGAGGTGTTACACGTGGCCTGGCCACCAGACGCTGCCGAGGCCTGAGCTAGGGCACTGGAGGCCTCCTCGACGTCCATGGCCCGGCGAGATGAGGAAGGAGGGGCGGGGAGGTGGAGATCACGGGCGGCGGAGTGGCAGGCGGCGTGTGGCGTCTCGCGTACTATGGAGGAACGTTGCGACTTCCGCAGAGGTAGTAGATGAAACTACCAATAGATGATTATTGTACAGAAGGGCAAAGCATTCAATACGGAAATATACATGTATTTTTAATTTCCAAATGAATTAAATGAATCAAAATCATATGTATTCTGAAGTGTCAACGATTGGAGTCATATTTTAGCGAAACAACGGAAATCCTATTTTTACGAATCCGCTTCTTGGGAGTCATATAATAACAAATTTCTGGTAAGATTCCTACTAAATAAAGGTCTACATGGCCAGTATAGCTAGTTCAATCTATGGAGGTGAAGCTATGGCTGTCCGGAGGGTCCTCGATCTCTGCTGTCACCTCCTCGTCGTCTTCATCGTTGCTGGCGCGATTGGAGGAGGAGCAGCTGCTCTGCTTCGCTCCTCTTTCAAAGATTCCTGCGACAGGAGGTGCGAGGTGCTTGGCAATCATTGCGATGCCGGGCGGGAGCGCTGGGCGCCGGTGGCTGAAGACGGCAACCCATCTAGCGGCTTCCTCTTCTCCGGCGCCGAAGTTGTTGCTGCTGCCGGTACCGGCGACGGCGGCCCCTGCTCCGTGCTCAACGACCGCGGTCCACGCCGTCACCCCGGAGCAGGAGCTCCACACCGCGCGCCCGGACACCGCCACGGTGTACCTCCCGGCCCCGCCCCGGGAGATGCAGTACTACGGGCGGTGCTTCGCGTACGCCTACATCACCCCGACGGACGAGGCTTGCAAGGCGGAACCGGCGCCTTTCGTCCGCCGCGCCATCCACGGCGCGGTCCCACGCGCGCGCTTCGAGCTCCGGGGACCCAGCCACGGGGCGGACCGGACGGTGCGCCTCGCCTTGCCGAACGACCGGGAGCACACCGACGCCGTCACATCACCAGCCATGGTCTCGTCGTCGAGGGAGGCATCAGTAGCTCGCGAGATTCAGATCCCGGCCGCCGTCTCCGCCTCGTGGTGGGGCCCACGTCCTGCAGAGTGGGGCCCGCAACATGCGGTTTGGAAGATGCAGCTGTGACGCGTTATGCATGCAAAGCGATGTGCTGTGTGGCCCCGAGAGCTCCATGTCTCCCACGTCAGGCAGCTGCATGCTGTGCTGTCCTGTGGGCCCGTAGCGGTAAGTCCTGCACGCTTCCTTCGTTTGGAAGGCAACCGGACGGTGGTCAACAGAAATCAAGGGAGCAACGTGGCCTTCCGTGTAGGAGGGGGTGGCCTCTTCTTACGCCGTGATCCAGCCCATGGTGGACCCCGGCGGTCTTCAATTGGGCCTTATCCCCTGCAGTGGGGACCACATATTTTGGAGCTGGAATGCATGCAGATGCTCTTCGTGGAAGGTGCATATCCATCTTTGGTCTGGCCACGTCACGTGTCCTCAAGGTCCAATGCTTTCTCCCGGTGATGTCTCCGTTCAGCAGCCTTGGGTCCTGTTAACCCCTATTCTAACTAGACGAGTACTTTCTAGGTGTTTTTCCGACGAATCTGCTCTCAACCTGTGTTATTGGTAAGAGCTTCTTCTGCCTCTGGCGACATTTTCAACAAAATCCTTCGGTTACCGGCATGTTTCTCCTTCAACGACTCCACCGATCCACTCTTCACCGACGCGATGCACGATCAGTTTATCCGGGTGCACGCGTCTTTGATGCCCTATAACATCCTAGATGTTAATACGTAATTAAAACATTAATTATATGTATTATCAAGCATAATCATTAAGCATCATGGCATAAATGCATTTATGTTTAATGTTGTCTTTTATATGATGTTTTGTTTTATACATAAAATGATGATGCTTAGGGTTTATTTAAAGTTTCTTTATTATTTTATGTGATTTTGTAAATATTTAAAAACAAATTAAAATTTACTTTGTCTTCTCATGCTTTGCTAATCTTGTGTATTAGGTCAACTATGATATGTCTCATCTAAAACAAGTTTACATTTATAGGTTGGTTGATAATTTAAAAACTATTTTTCAAATCCTATTCTACCCCTTTTGTATTATTCAAAATCTATAAGTAATTTGCAGATACCCTAAAAAGAAAATTTATAGATCTTGACAAGAGCTACAAAGTTAGTATTCAAAGTTTTTTAAGTTTCAATATAATTTTGAAAGTAATTTTAAAGATAACAAATCTACGGTTTTAATCACTTTTGTTTTTGAATTCACATTTTAAAATCTAGACAGAATTTGAAAATATTTGTTAAAGGAAAAGTGTAGCTCTTGAAAAGTTATGCAAATTTTGTTTTTGGAGATTTTCAAGTTGCTATATATTTTTGGGAGTAATTTGCTAAATTCTGAATGACCTCAGCTGCTACAGTATCGATGACGTCATTATCGTCCTCCTTACCTCACTACTCACCGATGCCGCCGTGGCCGTTCTCGCGTCTTCGCGCGCGCGTTCGAGCACCTGGCCGCGTGGACGAGTTCGCGAAGCCGTTTGCCACCTCCCCAGCTCGCCCGGCCGCCTATAAAAACTCGAGCTGCGCCGTCATCTTCTCTTTCTTTTCCCCTACTCTATCGTCGCCGCTCTGCTGCTGTGCACCACCGCTACATCCCCGCCTCCGGCGAAGTCTTCCCTGACCGGCAGCGATGAGCTCTGCAAGTTCCTCTGTTTCCATTCGCATCAAGGACCTCGCGCAAGAATTCGACGAAAAGGAAGGGCCTAAGTGCAAAATCTATGACTTAGGTGAATAGTGCTCCAAGGACCTGTTTATGAATACTTTTCTAAATCTTTAAAAATTCGTATCTAGAGTTTGGTAACTCCGTTTTGGTGAACCAAATTTTATTACTCTCCTTGTGATGTATAGTTTTTTAAAAAAAATATGAAACATGCCATGGTTTGTAGAAAAATAATTAGTTATATTTTATGCCTTTTATTTTATGTTTAAAAAGAAAAGGAAATTCATATCTCTTGTTACGTAGCCCCAAATGACTCGAAATTTTGATGGTGTGTTTCTAATGCTATGTTTAGGCTATAGTTTAATTTTTAAGTGTTGGATGTTGTATGATTTAGTTAGGAGTTTCTCTTGCTAATAAATGATTTATTTTGTTTAATGCTTTTATATAGTTTATGATTAGTTAATTAATCTTATTATGCTTTAATCAATGCATCATCATGCATCATGCCATGAGCTCATCATACTAAAACTTGCATCATTAAATATGTGTAGTTTCGAGTGTGAGTCGGATCGTGTTGATCACCGTTTAAAAAGATACCATCTGACAAGAACGTTCGAAAAGGTGCCATCAATCAATGATGTTGAAGTCCTTATCCATGGTGTGGAGTCACCCATCCCTAATGTTGATGTTAAGTCTAACATCTGTGATCTCGACGAGAACTAACCACCGATGCAACACAGGCAAGCCTCAGATGCATTTAAACCCTATCCTTGTTTTATAAAAGTTTTTATCACTTCAGTTATGAAATGCTGCATTAGAAAATAGGAGTTGAGTGAAAACCTACTAGTTGCATTACCTGTCTTATCTCCATATTTCTTGTTACCTATTATTTGAAAAATGCTTAGTAATGCTTAGCCTTACTTAACTAGTTAGGTTTTTAAAAAAATAAAAGAATAAAAAAGATGAGGTTGGCTTCACCTGTTGGAATCATGATGATAATTAATAAATTGAGTCTGGACGGGTAACTTGCATTGGGAAAGGAGTCCCTCTGTAGTGTTTCCGTCTGTTGATGCCCTAGGTCCCGTCCGTTGGTGATCTGCGTGTATCGAGACTAGAAAATCCACATACAATGGTGTGGTATACCGTGGGGTTGCTTTCCACGTATATCGATACACTGTGGGTCAGAGGTCCCATGTGTATTGTGTGGTCGATATACTTTTGGGTTGGTGCCCACGTATATCGTATGATCTATTATGCATGTTGGTTGGAGCCTTATGTATATCGAGATCTAGGTCCTAGCTGGGTACAATCGATTCGAATCGCCGTTGCTTCTCGGAGAAGAAGACTCGATCTCTGTTCATCATCGTAGTAACAACTTAAATGATGAGTAAGAAATAAGAATGGAGTTGGTTGGTAAGTTTGAGCTAGAGCAAGACAACTTTATTTTCTGTTATAACTCATGATGAGTTAAAACTTGATCCACAAAAGCTTTTCTACAAAAATCCTTTTCTTGCGAGCCTTACCTTGTCCCCCTGGCCTGCATTTCTGAGTCTTCACCCCTCTTTTTCGTCGAGTCAGTCTTGTTGAGTACTTTTGTACTCAGGGTTTGTTAAACCCCTGTTGCAGGTGCTAATTGGTGTTTGAACCAAGTTCATGTCGGTGGGCTCGATGTGATCTGGTTGTCTTCTCCCGACTTAGGTGCTCTACCTAAGTTGTCTTCTGTTGTTCTACTCTGCTTCCGCAATTGAAGTTAAGTTGTAAAAGTTAACTTACTCATATTTTATAAATTTTATGGTACTATTCTTCCACACTCTGATGTATATTTTATAACAAATATTGTAATGTTGGAGTTACTCCTTTGTTGATCCTGGTATGAGTTGTAAAACGTGGTTTAATCGGGGTTCTTTGAGGACACTCGACAGGGCTTTCTAGGTTGTATGGAACACGTGCATGACTGTCAGAGGTCTTCGGGACAATGATAGGTGTGTGTGGGCCATATAATTTAGGAGGTTCTGCCACACGTCCCTGCGTATACCCCTCGCTGGCAGAATCGTCCTTTACACCTTAGTCGACGTTGTTGTCTTCTTTTATGGTCACAGGACCTTGTTGTAATTAGGTCTTTCTTAAAAGACCTATTCTATGTAATCGGGCTGCTTTAATATATAAGATATGTAGTTGTCAAAAAAAAGTGTTGGAAAAAATAGAAAATATTATATCTTGCTGGATTTTCTTTTCTAAATCAGGATTATAAGAAGCGACTTTTAAGCCACCTGCTGAAGTTCAAGACACATCCACTGGGCTCATGTGCATAGATATGCAGATGATTCCATAACACAAGGTGCACTTCTTCCTTTTCATGTGTAATGGAAGTAGCAGAATAGATGGTGCTGGAGGAAGCAACAGGGGTTTATGCATATGAAATTGATCGCCACATACACATTCAGGCTATGCACATAGGAAGTGGAGGCATGACCCTTGCATGATCGATGCTCCAACCTCTAGTGCCAGCAAGGACTCAAACTTTTCAAGAGCAAACAAAAAATGGATCCTGTAATGGCATACACACACAAAATCTTGGCAGTGGCATGCAAAACATCTCTAGTAAGCATGACTTGGTGCAATTATACAAAATAATTTATTATTAGTAAATCACACACAGAATGGGAGAACAACTACCTGTAAAATATGATATTTACGCTCTAGATGCTGTAGCTGAGTGCTTTAAGATTGAGTTGTTTTGAGTAGCGTTGTCCCTCAGCGTTCCGACAAACCTAGAGTATAAATGTGATACGGAGCAACAACATGTTATATCATGAAGAGATATCCATAGTGTTTCTAACATGTACGATATGTCAAAAATGTAATAAATGGACATGTAACAGCTTCTGTAATTGCTGCTAACCTCAACTGGAAAGAACATTGGCATTTGATTAGTACCCACTTTCAAGAAAGGCAAATCAGTGCGTTTAATAGTATAACCATATGCCTCCTGGAAGTAATCAACAGATGTCTTATCACCACGTTGGACACTGTTCCATGACGAAACATCAAAGATGCAACATAATAGGCTATCAATTTACATGCTATCTACAGAAGCATAATAGAGGTGAAAGAAAATATTCGTATGAGCAAGAAAACTGCATACCAAAACTCACTTGTCTCATCTTCGATGAGCCCAAGCACACGATAACTTTTGCACATACCCACAAGCGTGACCAGAATCATCACACCTTCAAGAGCCTTCTTTATCTAACCATAAGAGAAGAATATCCAAGTTAGGAAGTGATGATTGATTGCTAAATTTCAAATAAATTACTATAGTCAAGACATTCTTTTCCCTCGGAAAGTGGCGGCTAAAAAAAGATAAATAGTATTTTCAGTGTCTTACTCTTCTATTCCTCGTGATATTTTCTTTGAGGTGGATGTTTTTAACTTAATCTTAAAATTAAAGACTTACCGTGTTTTTAGGGCATGTATATATACTGTTGTCAATATTATAGTTGTTACTGAATTGTTAAATGGTTTTACCAAATTGTATATGAATTTTTTTTGTATGAGATACTATTAGTTAAAATTCTAAATTTGCCGCTTGTTTTACCAAACGTTTTCTTAACCTGTAAAATTGAAGAAAGAATTTAGGTCGTTTCAATGAAGAAGTTATAACTAGAGCTAAGGGTGCAAATGATATAAAATTTTCCAAACGTCGAGTCCAAATCCATTTAGACGAGTCAAGATCCATTCCTATCAGTCAAAATGTCAATTTGTACCAATAATTATTTACATCAATAGATAAATATCATAATACATATTAGTGGATATTTTTGACACTTTGACTTGGACAACTATAAAAAGTATAATATATATTAATAAATGATATGGTTTGTTGTTGTGAATAGCTTGAGTGGAGATATAATGAGATACTCTATTTGTTTTGCTGCAAAGCCATGCTAAAAAGTATATTGTTTGCTAATTTGTTGTAATAGAAAAATATTGTATCATGGCTATTAAGTTCAAGTGCCTATATATAAAGTTTATAATAAAACAAGAAAACTATTGTTTTTCTTTTAATATGTATGTATCATTTCCTATAAACATATGCAATGGCGAATTCTCCACCTATTTAACAAGATGGTCCATGAGGATATTTTTTTTGAGCAGAACGAACGTAGCTTAACTATATGCACTACACAGGCATGTATGCATGCATCTGGCCTTTATTGGAATTTTGGTCCGCCTCCGGTCGTTTAAGTACCGTATAACACCAACGGACTTTTTTTTTAAGTAACACCAACGGTCTGGAGGTGTTTTGAAATTTAGATGCAGGCGAGTGGAACTAATAAAAGGAAATGTTTATATAAAAAAGGTCCGCAGGTCCACCCTTTCGATTTCGGATCCAATTCGCCCACCAGGCTCCCCTTTCCGTTTAACTCCGCCGCCGCCTCATGTTCGATTTCGGAAAGTCTCCCTTTCCTTTTTATCCGCCGCCGCCGCTGCCTCGGCCTCCTGATCTCGAATCGAATTCGGAACCGCCCTCTCGCCGCCTCCGCCGCCGCCTCTTCCCCAGTTCTCCCCAAGCCCCGACCATGCCGTCTTCGCCACCCCTCCTCGCCTCTCCGTTCGGCCGAGTCCAGTCTCCAGTCCGCAACGGAAGGAGAGGAGGCGTCGACCGCGCAGCTTAAGCGCGTCGAGGGAAAATCGCACGAATCGTCGGAGGCGGCCGGGGCGGAGGAGCTCTGGAAGGTGTGGGAATGGCGACGGGGGTTGCCATCGCGGCGGCGCCTCATCATGTTGTTTCGGCCACGGGATCGGGGACGGTGGAGGAGCAATCCCTCCCCCTCTCGCTCCACGCCGACGCCTCCGCGCGCCTGGCGCTGCCTCCGGTGCACGCTCTTCAACCCTGACTTCTCCGGCACCTGCGAGGTACGCGAGGCCTCGCGCCCAGTGGAGGTCGACATCGACAGCCCCGTCGTCGTGGGCGCCGCCTCGTGTTGGCCTCGCCCGAGCCGAGCCGGAGGAAGAAGGAGCGCAGTACGCCTCGCCGTCCTGCTCCTCCTCGTCGCCGCCTCGGACCAGGCGCGCGGCGGCAGGGTCGCCACGGAGCTCGTCACCCCGGACCTCATGGCGTCGTTCCTGCTCTTCCAAGACAGCTACGGCGCGTTCCTCGCGTCATGGAGCGGCGCGTTCCACGCCGCGGTCTACAACCCGGGGGAGCAGATGGAGCGATTCTACCTCGCCGTGCTCCACGCGCCGTCCAAGACCCGCGTCTGGGTCGCCAACCGCGCCGTGCCCATCACCGACCGCGCCGCGCCGCTGCAGCTCACGGCCAAGGGGATCTCCATCGAGGACCCCCGACGGCACCAGCATCTGGTCCACCCCACTGCGTGAGTAGATCATCCCTTTATTACTACCTCAGTTTTTTCTCTCTCCAAATTGTGTAGTGGATTATACCCTGGGCCCATGAATCTGAGCAACCCTAGTTTGCTCCTTCGGTTTGCTCTCCCATCAGATGAATTCAAGCCTTCCATCGTCCTCTGAGTTCAGTTAGTTGTGTATTTTCTTGCTGCCTGAGAAGTCTACTGATCCAACTCATCCCTCTTGGGTTGATTAGTCTACTCGTGTTATGCACACATGATCCATCTCGGTTGGCACTAAGACAATAGGATCAACCAACCTCAATGTACAGTTGCAGCTTATTTCTTCCATTATTTTTCTGGGTTCAATCAACTACTGCACTCAAGTCCGAGAAAATTTTAGTTTGGAAAAAGCTTCCTATGTGTACTAAGATGTGATGCTTTTTGGGTCTTGTATTAAGTATGGTATAGCTAATGCTTTGGAGGTTGTGATGCCTAGCTCTGCTGTTTGGATAGATGGAGGTGCCAATGAACTCCACGCAATCAGATGCTCACTTTCCTGTGCAGCATCGGTCCCTCTCGTTAGGCATCAAGGTACCTGTCTTGCTGCAGAAACTTTTGATTTGTTTTGCATTTAGTCAGATTAAGCGAATATGATGAATATAATGTACAATAGAATATGATAGTTTTCCTAGACTGAAGACCTAATAATATCTGCTTTGTATGATTATTAGTATCGAGTTAGTATTGGAGAGTATGTTTTGCTTTCTTAGAGTTTTCTGAATATGAAGATAACTTAATTACCTCCTTTTGGATTTTCTAGGGAAACAAAACAGATATTGTCATCAGTAAATATGAAGATACCTTTCTGGTTAGTTGATAGTGTTGTGTTGGTCTTTATTCAGTTGGCCTCTGATTCTCACATGCCGAAGATGTTCATCTTTATTAAATCTGCAGGTGATCGTGACACAAATCGGCTGCATGGGAACCATACTAGTGCCAAGTATGCTTATTTGTTTCCAAACTTTCCGATATTATTAGAAGAAATGTTGACACTGAATAAAATTAATAGAATTAGTTCTAGGCACTCTGGATAGTTCCCAGTTGAAATCATTAATGTTGAGTCTGACAGCAAACTATATGTCTGATTACTGATAATTTTGAACTTTGCAGGGAACACTTTAGGATATCATTGTATCTGTGATTGAGAATCGCCTTTGGTGATGATCAAATAGCAGAGCTGGGTATGGGATTGGCATATTCAACCCATCGATAAAGATACTGTTTAGCATTGTGCAACAGGAGCCATCGTACGTCAACAACCAGCTTGGGGGAGAGGTATCCCCATTTATCAAGATAAGTATTTCTTTTCCTTTTTTCTTTTACTTTTTATTTTGGCTCTATAGTTAGTTAAAAAAGATGCATAACCAAAAAAATAAATAGTTATCTCTATATTAAAATGAAATCAAAATAAAAGAGTGTGTTTATAATTTGCTTAGTCTTTGTTTTAAAGAGCTGATAAGAAATAAAAGACAACTCGGTGTAATCTCTAAATATGGAAATGATGAATAGTTGCTCTGCTGTAATTCCTTTGAAGTACCTAGTTTTCAGCCTTGAATTCTCTCCGGTTTTAGATAAAACTGTTTTGATATAAAGATTTACTCAAAACTTGAAACTTGTGGGTAGCGAATGCTTGATCTAAGTCTAGGTAATTGATGGATATGAAATGAGAAGGTCTGAGCTACTGTTTTATCTTGTTCCAAGTGACACTAGAGTTCTGGAGATTTATCTTTTGAAAAACTTAAAAATGCCACATGATGAGTTCCTGTATGACGAGAGTTTGAATTCCTACCACAGCTATATATACATGCTTGATGGACTAGGAAAATCAGCTCATAAGCTGCTTGCTTTGTTTTGAGTTTGGTCAAACCGTGTGAGACCCTTGTCGAGAGGATGGTCATGCCCCCAAGATCAAGATCACTTACACCCACATATATTCTGCTGCTCCTACCCTGGGAGTACGCAAAAACATGCCTTTCCGCCCAAAATCTATCTCCTACACTGGGAGAAGATCTAAAAAGATTGTTAGGTTCCAAATAAATGCTCCAAGATTGTGATACCTTCCCAAGTTTATTGTATTCCAGGCAAGCGGCATGAGGCTATGCAAAATAAGCACTGAAAGAAAAATAAAAAAGAGAGGAGAAAAGTCCCAGTATGCAAAAAACCCTCAAAATGATAGCTCATGATCTCTGTGCCTGAAGAAGGTCTTCATATCATCAAAGAAGGAAGAAAATATCCCAAGACGTCCATGGCAAAGTTCTTCATAAATTCTTCGGTTGGAGGCGGTCTCTCTAGGAGCAAAGGTAGAATTAGGTTAGCCACCAAATATTTCCACACACGTGCACATCTTGATCTATGGGTATGACATTCCCTCCTCGGATCCCGTTTTGACTGGGCAATACATGCAAGGTAAGCATGCTACATCCTTGAAATACCTTCAACTCCATATAAGCCTATTAGTTGTAGGGTGAGAGAAAGAAGGCGCATTGTTACTTTGCCTTATGCTAAAAATACCACATATATTGAGAGAAGAGAGAAGGCAGGCATCATCATTGCCTTGGTAAGGACCCATAAGTAGCACATATGAGAGACTTGAGAGGGTCATACAAAGGAATATCTGAGTTTTATTTTGAAAATCTACAAAACTCCGGAATAAAGGTTGATCGAAGAACTCGAGAAATAGTGCTTGACTTGCTCGTTCTGTCTTTCAATTGCTCAAGATCCAAGTGAAGGCTAAAAGCTCCATGGTTGAAGGTAATATGTGTAAGTTTGAAAGTCAGAATAGTTTACGAATTCGGAGGAGAATTTTTGTTTGAACGCATGTGTGCTTTTGAGGCATGAAAACATTGATGCAACTCCTGATCCAAAGTTTATTCACCAAGGCAAAACAGTCTTTAGACTATATAGACCATATCTCTTGTTCTCTAATCTGTTGCCAAACCCTTCAGTGTTGTGGTCTGTTGGTTTAGTACCTTCTTAAAGATGAAACATGTGTATTTATGTTTTTCTTAGGAATGTTTTAAATCTGAATTGTTTTATTGTCTACTTATCTTTACTCTCTTCTATCTTGAAAGGTTAAGAACAAGGTCTGAGGCTCCATATTTGTAGGGAGTTTGATACTAATCTCTTTTAGTAATCGCTGTGGATTTCAGGTGAGAATCTGAGTCCTTACTTTTGAACCTAAAGAAAATACTTGTTACGTGCTTTGTTATCATTTAATGTTAAAAGTTGTACCATGCTGATTGTAGATTTGTACAGGGATGACTGTTGGCTATTTTCCCTTCCCCAGACCCCGCAGTGCGGGAGCCTATGGCACTGGGTACGCCCTTTATGCTGATTGCAGATCCATTTCTATTTTCAGTCATCTTAAAAAGTAGAACCTCAATTGCTTGGCTAAACAATCAGTAGAGCCTCATTTGCAATGCTTTCGACTAATCCATTCCTGGTTACAAAGTGACTGAGTACGTTGTTTGCACCAGCCTATTGTAGTGTCTTTCTTGAGCATGAAATTAATTTTGGGTGCCATGGGGACACAAAATTAATAGTAAGTGGCAGGTTTAGTGTAATTGAACCAAACTTTGAAACGTCTTATGTATTCCAAGGTTTTCCTGTATTGCCTGATCTTTAAATATAACAAACTTGATAATTATCTTCTGCATATTATGAGTACAATAGTTTCGGTACAACAAAAAAAATACGGTGACATTAGTGGCATGCT
Organism: Bothriochloa decipiens; assembly: GCA_023333625.1. Classification (NCBI taxonomy): domain Eukaryota; kingdom Viridiplantae; phylum Streptophyta; class Magnoliopsida; order Poales; family Poaceae; genus Bothriochloa; species Bothriochloa decipiens. The sequence goes on from CM041645.1 coordinate 30,641,506, forward strand.
GTTATTAAAGAGGACCTTAATCACTATATATTAACTTATCTAGGCGGTTTACATATAATGTTTTACATTAGACTTTCATTAGTTTCTTCAAAATAGGTGGTTTTTAATCTTGGGCTATACTTTTAGGTTACCATGTTGGTCAGTAGTTGCCTCGAAGGTTCTGGACTCATGTGAGATGCGAGAGTGTCATTGATTGCTGCGGTCATGAGTACCAAATAGATATTGCACAAGTCGTCCATGCTACCACTGGAACCACCAGACATGTAGGCTGCCTTCACTGGCTACATAATGTAGCAGCCCCAGTGCTCAGTGGTAGTGCCAGGCAGCAGGCAATAAGAGTTCCAATTTATTAGCAATAAACAAGGACATTTAAGCAAAGAAAGGTAAATAAATGTAACTCTTTTTCTACCAAATACTTTCTTCCTGATGTGTATTTCAGTAATTATGACTATTGCTTTACCTTCTTCCATCCTATGTTCCTCTCCGGTAGCTCTTCAGTTTTCTATGTTAGTTTTTTTTCCTACTGAATCTAATTTTGTTGGGTTTTACTTTATTTCTTGCAGCCGGTGTGTAAGCACTGATGTTTCTTGCAGTTCTGCTCAAGAAAAGGTATGGTGCTTTCTCAGAATAGTGCTCTTATACAATGATCCTGCAGTGAAGCTTGCATCTTTTATAAACAATAGGGGTCAGGGCTGTAGTTTTGTTGAAATCAAAGAGTAGGTGTCAATGGGGCTTGGCAATTTGAATATGCCCGTGAACAGTTGGTTCTTAGTAAAATCCAGTATTCAAGTCCTGTGTTTTTTATACGCTGATTGTCTATGGCATTAGTTTCGGAGTGTTTTTATGAGGCCCACCTGTTTCAGTGCAGTCATCTAGATTTCTACTCATTCTCTCAGTTTTTTAGGGACATTTACTTAATTGAATTGTCAATATTGGTGCCACTTTTGTTTCATGGTTTTGTTGCAAAATTAAACTGTCACAAATACCACATATATTTAGAGACTCGTAAGTGTCATACAATGGAATCTCTGAGTTTTATTTTTAAAACTTATACAAACTCTAGAACAAAGGTGGAAATATGAACTTGAGACATAGTGCTTGACTTGATCGTTCTATCTTTCAATTGCTTATAAGAGTCTTAAGACCCAAGTGAAGGCTAAGAAGCCCCATTAAAGTTGAAGGTAATAGGGGCGAGTTTGAAAGTCAAATCAGTTTATTCTGAGCCGGAGGAGAATTTTGTTTGAACACATGTGGGTTAAGCATTGATGCAACTCATGATCCATAAGTTTAGTTTTTGCTAAAGGGTTAAGCTTCGGGGAGCTTGTTATGATAGTTAAAGCTCATCATAAACCATCAATGTAAAAATAGGAGTTTAAACTGACAATCTGTGTTTGCTTTACATGGACTACTCTAACACTATAAGCGCCACCTGTGTAGGTCAACAACGTGTTCCAGGAAAATGAAGACCGCCAACAAAAGGCAAATTGCTGGAGTATTGACAAAATCTATGTGAAGAAGGTTGCCAATTGAAATTGTTGCAGGGAAGAGAAGGCCAGAGAAGCCAATGCTGCTTGAAAGAATTCATGGGCAAGTCATTTGTAGGTAAACTGATACCTTCCTATCTATTTCGTACCTTCAATAACTCGCTGTATCGAATGCTAAGAGCTAAATCTGATGGGTGATTGACTTCTGCATGTTAGGTTGGTAGTTGATGACATGCATAAGCCAAGAGTAGATATTTGTTGAAGAAGTACTGCAATGGTATATTGGCTAATGAAGTCAAAACAACTTCCCCTGTTCCTGGTCTTACTAACTAGCAGTGGCTTGAACTCATACTGGTGTGGTCTAGTGTCTTTGAGCGTTCCCATTCACAAGTACATAGTTCGTATATAGTTAAAACATCGAAGTTCGAAATAGAGTTATTATAAATCAAGTTTAATTTCGAAGTAGCGGAAGCGATTAAGTTCAAATACCACATACACTTATTTAAAATACAGTGCCAGTCTCTTAGTTAACATTCATCAAAAGCATCAAGTAGAGAAGAATGACCATGCTTAAGGTCTAGTCATCTCCCAAGGCGGGATAGAAGCAGTTCTGACAATAGCCATAAAACATCTCACCATCTGTAAAAACATAGGAAATAAAACCCTGAGTATGAGGATGTACTTAGCTAGACTTATCTGTCATAAACTAAAAATAAATTGACTCAAAATAAATTGACTTCAAGGCTGTGTAAGAGGGATAGCTGACTCATTTAATTGTGAAAAAGCTTGCATTAAGAAGTATGCAAGGCTGTGTAAGAGGGATAGCTGACTCATTTAATTGTGGAAAAGCTTGCATTAAAAACAATTAATAAGAACCTTCTACACCTGTATTAAACATCTGTACTAAATAAGTATGGTAATAATTACCAATCTGGTTGAGTATCTTTCCAGTTAACCAATCCCAATCCGGTTGAATATCTTTCCAGTTCGAGAGCTCAAGTTCAAGTTCTTACTTCTTACTACGATATCGTTCGCTGCTCAAGTCAAGTGTTCACTGTCCAGGAACGATGACGATTATAATCGATTACTAACTAGCTGACGGGTATTCCTCACATAAACCACACTCACCAGCCACGGTGAGCTACAGGTCATCGACATCCAATTCGGGGAAAAGCGGGAAAAGCACTCACCAGCCACGGTGAGCTAATTCGGGGAAAAGCGGGAAAAGCGCGAGATTAACAGGTACCATCGTATCCAGGAACCGCCCGGCTGCCTTATTCAGGGCGACCTTGACTTCGGACTTACTCTCCGCGTAACCTGTGGTCCCCCATCTTCACCAAACCAATACGATGCGTACAACAGGTCGACTCCTGGCCCAAATCAAAATTAGGCTTCGTGGTCAGAACGACTTATCCTTCCAGCTAAATTTGAGGCATAAATTCAATATGACTTGAGGACGTATAACGGACGGGGTCCTAGCTCGACACAGACGGGATAACCACACCAAACCTCCAGTTCAGTCTCAACACCAATCCCGTCCGGTCTCGATTTATTATCTCCACATGGTTATCCAAGATAACAATATATTCAACCATTCTAAGTCACCACCTATAACTCGCGGAAATCACCCGACTTCTACCGATCTAGTTAAAGCAGGGCTAAGCAAATAATCGTACCTGAACCTAACAGGGTTGAAGTATAAATAGTGGCAAGAAATATAAGTAATACAGCAACGGTATAAAACAACGCCTATAACTTAATGCATCAAACAAGTAAAGGACCAAGTTAGATATTTTTGTAAACCACAGGGAGAATGTTCCGGGGCTTGCCTTTTAGTAAAGAGGTTGGCTGGTGGTCGGAACACTCTAGAAGATCAACTTTGGGATCCTCTTCTGCTGCTACTTTCCGCACCAAAGCTTCCTGCTGGCCTTCCTCTCCTTGTCTTCGGGAACTACCGTTTATGATCCTGTATGATGCATAGTGCGTATGAATACCATGGATACATAGAAATACAATGCTGATACTGATGGTAAATTAATGCTCAGCTAAGATGAATGATATGATATTTAAAAATATGTATGATAAGTACACGTCATTTGCATTCTCTTCTACCGATAACTCTCCAAACAAGCTTCGTATTACAATTTATTCGCACACTATAAGAAATTATAAACAACCATTGTTTCACACACTAACCAAAACCAATAGCAGATCACACATATCACAAATAGCATAAAAATATTTTTACACATGAAATGATAAATTTAAAGCATTATTTATAATTAAAAGAAATCAGGGTATAACTACAACATGACTTTAGATAATTCTGTAATTAAAATTACAGGAGCTTAATCATGTCTAATAAAAACTACCATAAAAATTTTAGGTCAAAACAGTAAGTAATTTATCCTACATAAAAATGATAAGGCAGCATAAATCACTGGGTATAAAATACTTTGTACATAAAAGTATGTCAAACAACAGATCTCAGAACATCATTAGCACTAGATTGACATAAAAACACTCTTCAAAAAGTTTCATGCACAAATTCCTTATATATTACTTATTATGAATTATTTATCACCTAATGGAAATAGGCACCACAACTAAACAGAGCAAACTTTCCACATGACATAACCTCATAACATTTTTCAAGAAGACTAACAAACTTGGTCTCATATTTTTTTGAGCAATAAAGAATTACTTATGCATTTTCTAAGATAAAAGCAATTAATAGAGATAAATAAATCTATACAGAAAAGTATCACAAATTTCAGATTTCATATTTTTCATGCATAGAGCTTCTCATATTTTTCATGCATAGAGCTTCTCATAAGAAAAATACTGCAAGTTGAACCAACTCATTTGGATGAAAAATGAAGAAGTTATAGATTTTCAAAGTTTTAACAAAAATCTCGAATCAGATTTCTTAAAAGAAAAAGGAAAACACTTTTGCTCCGGAGACCCTGAGGTTAACAGAAATCCACTAAGCCCAATAAAGTTTCTTGAGTCTGGTAGTTATGCACGAAGCACCCTGACTTTGTTTGAATTCAAGGACAAGGTCCTTGCACCGGGGAAGAGGCAACCCGATGGCGTCGGCGCGGCGTCGCCGGCCGTTGCCGCGGCTCCCCGACCAAATCGACTCGAGGGACAGCCAGAGCGGTTCAGGGCGAGTTGATTGAGGGTGCTATTGCGGGCGGAGCAAGGCCGAGGCGGCTTCGGCCAAGTGCGCGGGCGGACGGCGGCTTCCCGTCGGCGGCACAGCCGAAATTCCGGCGAGAACCGACCCGCATTGGCTCCATTAGCTAGGGCTACAGCTGCTACTCGATGAGGTGCACCTAATGCTGGAGGAAGGGAAAAGAAATGTCGACCGAATCGACCGGGACACGGCGGCGGCGGTCACCGGATCGCCGGCCGCGGGGAAGAAACTCGCGATTGGGGGTCTTACCCTCGGCGAGGACGGCTGATAGGGGGCGCACGAGCACGAGCAAGACGAGGCGAGTCCGGTGGCGTGCTCGGAGAAGAAAATGAGCGACGGAGGTGGCTCGGCGACGGCGGTGCAGTCGGCGGCGGCGACGGCGGGCTCGCGGAGCCGGGAAAAGACGCAGGGAGCGAGGGAACTGAGAGGGGGAACAGAAAGGAGGGAGCGGCCGCGGTCGCTTTAACGCGGTCGGGAGGGTTGTTGCCGCCCCGGACCACCGGTGGACGCGCGCCACGCGGAGCGCGCGGGCTGGGCGACATGGGCAGTGGCCGGCCATTTCCTTTGACCAACCGTCACCGAAAAGCTATTTCCATGATCGCTAACACAAACTTTTCTGTCCTATAACTTTCAAACCAAGCCGAATTAGCCAAAACTTATATTGAAGAAAATGTAGCTCTAGAAGAGTAGAACATTTCATCTATACGAAGTTTGGCCAGATTCTGCATAGATTTTGAAATACAAAAATCCAAAGAAAATACCCCTTAAAATTCCCTAAAATGGAAAAACAGCCCCCAAATCTGCCTTTTTTAACATTTTTAACATCCTCCAGGCATTTTCATTAAAAGTGGTAATTACAACTTTTGTTTCTTATGAAATTCTCTACAAACTTTATTTAGAGTGCACACACATGCAAGCACTCTAGCTACCACTTTCAAACCAGTCAAACAAAACCACTTTCATGGTCTACCTTGATCAACCATGACAACAAAGCTTAATTAACCAAAACCATGAACATAAACCTAGGTTCATCTGGTGTCCTAATCATGTCTAGGTTATTTTAGAGGTCATCAAACACCAAACACTCATACCACTTATTCAAGTCATGCGAAATGCAAACATAATTTGAATAATCAAGCATGATACATGGAATGACAATCAATCTTTTTATCAATGCTATGCATAATGATGCTTATGCTTAAGAATGCAAGTGATTATGCATGCTTAACACCAGAGTGTTACAGCCCTGCCTCCCTTAAAGAAATCTCGTCCCAAGATTTAAGTAGACTAACCATTCTTTATGAAAATCGGGATATACTTCTTTTAAATAGTCCTCCGTTTTCCAAGTGGCATCGCCATCATCATGATTACTCCAAGAAACCTTGTATTGCCTGACCACGCGATTTCTGGTCACTCTGTCTTTGACATCCAGGAGTCTCATAGGTTTCTCTTCATAAGTTAAATCTGAACTCAGTTTAATGTCTTTACCTTTAACGGCTTAACTTTAACGGCTTCTTCGTCGGTTGGAACACGTAGACATTTCTTGAGTTGGGATACATAAAAAACAGGAAACACTGCACTCATCTCTTCAGGCAGTTTGAGCTTATAGGCCCATAATCCCTTCCTTTGCACTATCTAATACGGACCGACATAACGAGGTGCTAGTTTTCTTTTAACACCAAAACGTTGCACTTTCTTCATAGGAGAGACCTTCAGATACACATAATCACCAACATTAAAAGTTAGAGGTCTTCTTCTCTTGTCAGCATAACTTTTCTGACGAGATTGTGCAGCTGCTATGTGTTGTTGAATTGTTCGAACCTGCTCTTTAGCTTCTTTAACAAAGTCAATACCATAATATCTTCTTTCTCCAGGTCCTACCCAATTCACAGGCGTTCTACACTTTCGGCCGGCCATACAGTGCCTCAGAAGGAGCCATCTGTATACTCTCTTGGTAACTATTGTTATAAGAGAATTCTGCCAAAGGTAACCATTTCTCCCATGAACCCTTGGATGATAAAACACAAGCCCTCAGAAGATCCTCAAGAACTTGATTCACTCTTTCTGTCTGGCCTGAAGTTTGAGGATGATAAGCTGTACTATGATTCAGCTTTGTCCCCAAATCTTTCTGCAAGTGTTCCCAGAAATGAGCAGTAAATTGAGATCCTCGATCACATACAATTGTCTTGGGAATTCCATGTAAACGGATAATCTCCTTGAGATAAATAGCGCACTCTTGGTAAGTCGATCAACGATTACCCAAATAGAGTCATGCCCTTTTTGAGTGGTGGGAAGTCCGGTAATTAAATCCATACTGATATCTTCCCATTTCCATTCAGGAATCGACAACGGTTGAAGCATTCCGGCTGGCTTCAAATGAACAGCCTTTATGCGACAACAGATGTCACACCGTGCGACATAAGCTGCAATCTCCTTTCTCATTTTGGTCCACCAATAGTGAACCTTCAGATCATGAAACATCTTACTACCGCCAGGATGAATAGATAACTTTGATAAGTGAGCTTCATTCATGATTTGGTTTCTTAGTTCTCTATCTTTTGGTACGACCAGACGATCATCAAACCATAAGATTCCCTACTCATCTACTTGAAAATGCTTGAGCGGCTGTTTCAACATCTTCTCCTTGATATGACCTATACCCTTGTTAGTTTTCTGACCTTCGATGATCTTGCTTTCAAGCGAGCAACTAATTTGGATATTACGCAGCACAACAGGATGCATGAGGCTAAAATCATCTGCTAACAAAGGTTGAATAGCATGGCAATGTGATTTTCGACTCAACGCATCTGCGACGACATTGGCCTTGCCTGGATGGTATAAGATCTCCATATTGAAGTCCTTAATAAACTTCATCCATCGATGTTGTCTCATGTTCAACTCGAGTTGAGTGAAGATATGACTTTTGTGATCAGTATAGATTTTACAGAAGTTACCCAACAAGTAATGCCTCTAGATTTTTAGAGCATGCACTACAGCTGCTAGCTCCAAATCATGGGTTGGATAATTCACTTCATGCTTCTTTAACTGACGTGAGGCATAAGCTATTACTCTTCCTTCTTGCATAAGCACACATCCTAAGCCTGTTTTTGATGCATCGCAATATACATCAAAAGGTTTCCCCAAATCTGGTTGCGCAAGAACAGGAGCAGTGGTCAACAATTTCCGCAAGGTACGGAAAGCTGTTTCACACTCCTCTGTCTAGACAAACTTCTTCTCTTTCTGCAACAGATTTGTCATAGGTTTGGCAATCTTCGAGAAATCCAGAATGAAACGACGATAATATCCGGCTAGACCAAGAAAACTCCGAACATCATGCACAGAAGTTGGTGCTTCCCAGTTCATAACCTCTTGTACTTTGCTCGGATCTACTGAGATTCCCTCATCAGATAGGACATGGCCAAGGAATTGAACTTTCTTGAGCCAAGACTCACACTTGCTAAACTTATCATACAGCTTATGTTCCCTAAGCCTTTCTAAAACAATCCTCAGATGCTCGGCATGATCTTCTTCATTTTCTGAGTACACCAAGATGTCATCAATAAACACCACCATAAACTTGTCTAGCTCCGGCATAAAGACCGAATTCATTAGATACATGAAGTATGCAGAGCATTTGTTAAGCCAAAAGACATAACAAGATACTCATACAATCCATATCTGGTAGAAAAAGCGGTCTTAGGCACATCTTCCGGCCTAATCTTGATCTGATGGTAACCGGACCTAAGATCAATATTGAAAAACACTCTCGCCTTGGACAACTGGTCAAAAAGAATGTCTATACGGGGTAACGGATACTTGTTCTTAACGATCACAGCATTGAGTGGATGATAATCCATGCACATCCGTAGAGATTTGTCCTTCTTCTTCACAAAGATAGCAGGACAACCCTATTCTGACACACTAGGGCGAATAAGACCCTTGTCCAACAATTCTTTCAACTGATTTTTAAGCTCTGCCAATTCATTTGGCGGCATCCGATATGGCCTCCTAGAAATTGGGGCGGTGCCAGGCAGTAACTCTATGCGAAACTCCACATCCCTATCTGGTGGAAGACCCGGAAGCTCTTCAGGAAAAACATCCGGAAACTCACGCACGACAGGAATTTCGGGAAGAGGGGTCACACGAGTAGAATAGGATACGCTCTCCAACTTAAACTTTCGGGGTAATGGCACTTGAAAAGTACCCTCCCCAAGAGGATTTCTGATAGATAGCATCCTATTACCTGTATCGATCACAGCACCCCAGAATTTCATCCAACTCATTCCCACGATGACATCCACTCCTAAGCCAGGTAGAACTATCAAGTTCAACCGAAACCTCCACTTATCTAGGTCTAGGGTTGCACCTTGAACTATCTGCTTAGTAGTTATATCAGCCCCAGCTGAACTAACCTTGAATTTAATGCTCAATTCAAGTATCTTTTGATCATGCTTCTGTGCAAATGCTTGACTCATGAAAGAATACGATGATCCAGAATCAAATAAAACAGCAGCAGGGATTTGATTCACAGAAAACATACCCGCAGTCACTGGTTCACCAGCAAGAATCTCCTCAATCGAGGTGTGGTGCACGCGAGCTTGATACGGGGCCTGCTGCTTCTTGGAAAAAGGGCAATAACGAGCAAAGTGCCCTGTCTGGTTGCAGTTGAAGCAAGGTCCATTGACAGGTGTCTTGTTAGCACCGGTCAAGTTGCCCTGTCCTGGTTTTCCCTGTGGAGCAGGAACTTTGAATGCTCTGTGATGCTTCTGCGGATTCTGAGCTGGATAATTATTATGCCTTTTGTGCTGCGGGGGCCTGAATCTCGCACCAGACATAGGTGGACGATACGGAGTACGGAAAGCAGTTGGGGCTCTTGCCTGAGAAGAACCACCTCCATCATGAGCTCTCTTGCGATTCTTGGTGGCAGCATGAATGTTGTTACTGTTTTCTTGCATAATACAATCATTCAAGAAATCATTAAAAGTAACACGGGCAGAAGTGCTCATGGTCTTCATCAACTCGGAACTCAAGCCTCTCTTGAAACTAGCTATCTTGTTCTCATCAGTGTCGACAAACTTAGGAGCATAGCGACTCAAAGTATTGAAGGCGTGCAGATACTCCTTCACATTGCGAGTTCCCATAGTGAGCGACAGAAACTCAGTCTTCTTCATAGCCATCAAACTGGGAGGAATGAAATTCCCCGGAAAGCACATGCAAAGCGGTTCCAAGTAATAGGAATACCCTGCGGAAAGGTGGTGCGATGTTGCTTCCACCACGTCCCTGCTTGTCCCTCAAGTTGATGGGCTGCATACTCCACTTTCAGCTCTTCTGTTAACCTTAGAAGACAAAATTTATCTTCCATGGTGTTGAGCCCTTCATCTGCTTCAAGTGGTTCAGGAGCATATTTAAACACAGGAGGTTTAGTGTCCTGAAATTCCTTGAAGCTACTGTATTGACTTTGCTGAGGACCCTGACGAACATCACGGGCCAAGCTCTCGCGAAGAAGCTGCTCCACATTGCGCTGGCTTCCCAAGAACTGAGCAAACAGTTGCTCCGCATTGGTCAGAGGTGGGGGTGGCACACCATGTGCAGTGTTATCGGCACCCTTTTCAGATCCACCACTGCCATTAGCACCCGAACCACTACGGGTAACTGGCATCTGCATATTTCAGCAATAAGTATTTATCAGGTGAATGTTATCATAATAAGAGGTGAATGTAAAAATCATGCCAAACTGAATTTATCGAGGGAAATAAATTCGCACAATAAATAAAGGCACAATAATTCCAATTTTCACATCACAACATTACTAATAATATTACTTCGAACCATCGCAAAGCGTCTTACAACATCCACATTTTGCCAGTATACATACACTAGACTTTTAAAAGTTATACGGATATCACCACATCAAACACCATGTTCCAACATTACATCAAAGTCTCGATAGCGAGCAAAAGGGTTACATGACCACCCGACAGGAACGTAAAAGAACAACTAGAGACTAGTGATCATCAACAAGGCTACTCTCCATTGTTGCTACTCTCACTAGAAGCACTGTTCATAGCCCTCCTAGCTGCTGCCAAGGCTACTCTCAGCTGACGGATCTCCTCCTGCTTTCTGTGCACCTCCTCGTGAAGACTAGCATTGTAAGCACGAACATCCTCCACGTCCTCTAGCACCTGCTGCTGACGGATGCTAAGACGACGGAACTCGGACCAGGCCTCATCCCTAGCCTGAGCCATCTTCTGGCTCTCCAGCACAACCTTGTCTTGATGCTGAGACACACGGGCGACCTCCTCTCGTGAGCGCTGAAGCTTACGTGTCAACTCACGCTTCTCGTTGCGTGCATCAGCTCGAGCCTCCTTGAACTCCTCATTCAGACGAAGTGCCTTAGTCTCCATGTTGACATAGGCCCTCATCACTGCAAACATAGCACTCATGGCAGGCGTGCTGCTACCCTGCGCCTCCTCAGGACCTGCCTCCAGTGGGTTTCCCTCAGCATGTGGCCACGTAGAAAGGCGGTGAGCAAAGGGGAACACTCCAGGAAAAGCCTAGGCCAAGCTGGTGAGGTATCTCCTCCATCAGGTGCTCCACCACGTCAAAAGCTGCAAACGTGGCACCCGTCTTGGCAGTCCTGCCCGCACCAAAACAGCGCCACCCAACCCAGTGGGGGTCACCATCTAAAGGTGGGACTACTACCTCCACACGAGCCTCTCCATAGTTCACCAAGTCATCCTTGTCCCAGTAGTAGTGAGGCTCCATGCCCGCCGTGTACCCAGCGTTGGAGAGAATCCTCCAAACAAGGCTAGGCATGGCATGCTCCTCAAGAAAAGTGTCCACCTCCCTTGGTGCCGACTCACGGATAGCCACAGGACCACGGGGCACTCCTCCTCCAGTGGACTTGCGAGCAGTCTGCTTGGTTCTCGGCATCTGTCTAAAAGTTGTATATCCCATAAGTTATAATTTTTAAAGAAATGAGACAAATTATTTATAAGGAAAGGAACCATAAATGTATGAATGAGCAATTTTAACCTTGATGCATGCACGTTACATACGTCCTCACGAACTAATAATCTAACGCTCTATGCGGTGGCATACATCGTTCTCTCATTATACGTAACTACTTCGTTCTACCGTTCGCGTGTACCTGCAGAAAATTCATTTCAGCCCATATCCCATATGAATGCAATTCGACGTAAAAATTCACGCACCTTCCGAACAAGGTGAAAACACCGATTACTTACTACCCAAACAGTCGCACAGAAGACGACACCGCCAGAAGACGGTCCCAACATGGGATACCTTCATATAAACATGTGTGCAACATGTGAGTAATCCGGCATCAATAAGCACTCCCCTAGACTGGCATTGCATCCAATCATGCTCTCACAACTCACACTTACCAGGGCGTAACTCACACTTACCAGGGCGTAGAGGCAATTTGATCCATACATTACCACTCAAGTGAATGGCACCCATACGACTCCGTCATTGTATAGGCAACGATAAAACAGAAAATATGATGCAAAGCCACCTGAATCCTATTGGGCATAAAGGATATGACCACTGGCACACTCTAGTTTTCAAAACCATAGATTTGAACACCTATATACAGCTAGATTTTTTGTAAATACTTTTCGCAAACCAAAAACTCTTTTATTTTAAATACTTGTGAATAGTAACACGCTAAACCTGCTCCGATGCCAGCTGTGACAGAACCGACCAATTTATTAGAGCACAAGCATATAATTCGCCATTAGGACGACAAACTACATGATTGAGACCTAATAAACCCAGTAGTCATACCGAAATCTCGAAAGATTTCAAACTTTTCCGGCACGACCAAGATCATAATAGTTTAGCGTTCCCATTCACAAGTACATAGTTCGCACATAGTTAAAACATCGGAGTTCGAAATAGAGTTATTACAAACCAAGTTTAATTTCGAAGTAGCGGAAGCGATTAAGTTCAAATACCACACACACTTATTTAAAATACAGTGCCAGTCCCTTGGTCAACATCCACCAAAAAGCATCAAGTAGAGAAGAATGACCATGCCCAAGGTCTAGTCATCTCCCAAGGCGGGATAGAAGCAGTTCTGACAATAGCCATAAAACATCTCACCATCTGCAAAAACATGGGAAATAAAACCCTGAGTACGAGGATGTACTCAGCTAGACTTACCCGTCATAAACTAAAAATAAATTGACTTCAAGGAGTATGCAAGGCTGTGTAAGAGGGATATCTGACTCATTTAATTGTGGAAAAGCTTGCATTAAGAAACAATTAATAAGAACCTTCTAGCAATGTATTTTAATCTGATTAACCTTATCATGCTACATTAGCAACTGTACTAAACAAGCATGGTAATAATTATTCAACAAGAAAGTAACCAATCCGGTTGAGTATCTTTCCAGTTCGAGAGCTCAACCATCTCATCTCTTTGTTCAAGTTCTTACTACGATGCCGCTGCTCAAGTCAAGTGTTCACTGTCCAGGAACGATGGGGATTATAATCGATTACTAACCAGCTGGCGGGTATTCCTCACACAAACCACACTCACCAGCCACAGTGAGCTACAGGTTACCGACATCCAATTCGGGAAAAGCGCGAGATCAACAGGTACCATTGTATCCAGGAACCGCCCGGCTGCCTTATTCAGGGCGACCCTGACCTCGGACTTACTCTCCGCGTAACCTGTGGTCCCCTATCTTCACCAATACGATGCGTACAACAGGTCCAATCCTAGCCCAAATCAAAATTAGGCTTCGCGGTCGGAACGACTTATCCTTTCAGCTAAATGTGAGGCATAAATTCAATACGACTTGAGGACGTACAACGGACGGGGTCCTAGCTCGACACAGACGGGATAACCACACCAAACCTCGAGTTCAGTCTCAACACCAATCCCGTCCGGTCTCGATTTATTATCTCCACATGGTTATCCAAGATAACAATGTATTCAACCATTCCAAGTCACCACCTATAACTCACGGATGACAGGAAATCACCCGACTTCTACCGATCTAGTTAAAGCAGGGCTAAGCAAATAATCGTACCTGAACCTAACAGGGTTGAAGTATAAACAGTGGCAAGAAATATAAGTAATGCAGCAACGGTATAAAATAACGCCTATAACTTAATGCATCAAACAAGTAAAGGACTCAAGTTAGATATTTTTGCAAACCACAGGGAGAATGCTCCGGGGCTTGCCTTTCAGGAAAGAGCTTGGCTGGTGGTCGGGACACTCCGGAAGATCAACTTCGGGATCCTATTCTGCTGCTACTTCCCACACCAAAGCTTCCTGCTGGCCTTCCTCTCCTTGTGCTCCGGGAACTACCGTTTCGAGCTTTGATGATCCTGTATGATGCATAGTGCGTATGAATACCATGGATACATAGAAATACAATGCTGATGCTGATGGTAAATGAATGCTCAGCTAAGATGAATGATATGATATTTAAAAACATGTATGATAAGCACATGTCATCTGCATTCTCTTCTACCGACAACTCTCCAAACAAGCTTCGTATTACAATTTACTCGCACACTATAAGGAATTATAAACAACCATTAAAACCAATAGCAGATCACACATATCACAAATAGCATAAAAAGCATTTTTACACTTAACTTTAAAGCATTATTTATAATTAAAAGAAATCAGGGTATAACTACAATATAACTTTAGACTACTCAGAAAATTCTGTAAAAATTACAGGAGCTTAATCATGTCTAATAAAGACTACCATAAAAATTTTAGGTCAAAACAATAAGTAATTTATCCTACACAAAAATGACAAGGCAGCACAAATCACTGGGCATAAAATACTTTGTACATAAAAGTATGTCAAATAACAGATCTCAGAACATCATTAGCTCTAGATTGACATAAAAACACTCTCCAAAAAGTTTATCAATTATTATTTATTATGAATTATTTATCACCTAATGGAAATAGGCACCATAACTAGACAGAGCAAACTTTCCACATGACATAACCTCATAACATTTTTCACAGATGGAGCATGACATAAGAAGACTAACAAACTTGGTCTCACATTTTTCTGAGCAATAGAGAATTACTTATGCATTTTCTAAGCTAAAAGCAATTAAGAGAGATAAATAAATCTATACAGAAAAGTATCACAAATTTCAGATTTCATATTTTTCATGCATAGAGCTTCTCATAAGAAAAATACTCCAAGTTGAACCAACTCATTTGGATGAAAAATGAAGAAGTTATAGATTTTCAAAGTTTTAACAAACATCTCGAATCAGATTTCTTAAAAGAAAAAGGAAAACACTTTTGCTCTGGAGACCCTGAGGTTAACAGAAATCCACTAAGCCCAATAAAGAAGTTTCTTGAGTCTGGTAGTTATGCACGAAGCACCCTGACTTTGTTTGAATTCAAGGACAAGGTCCTTGCACCGGGGAAGAGGCAACCCGACGGCGTCGGCGCGGCGTCGCCGGCCGTTGCCGCGGCTCCCCGACCAAATCGACTCAAGGGACAGCCAGAGCGGTTCAGGGCGAGTTGATTGAGGGTGCTATTGCGGGCGGAGCAAGGCCGAGGCGGCTTCGGCCAAGTGCGCGGGCGGACGGCGGCTTCCCGTCGGCGGCGCAGTCGAAATTCCGGCGAGAACCGACCCGCATTGGCTCCATTAGCTAGGGCTACAGCTGCTACTCGATGAGGTGCACCTAATGCTGGAGGAAGAGAAAAGAAATGTCGGCGAAATCGACCGGGACACGGCGGCGGCGGTCACCGGCTCGCCGGCCGCGGGAAAGAAGCTCGCGATTGGGGGTCTTACCCTCGGCGAGGATGGCTGATAGGGGGCGCACGAGCACGAGCAAGACGAGGTGAGTCCGGTGGCGTGCTCAGAGAAGAAAATGAGCGGCGGAGGTGGCTCGGCGATGGTGCGCAGTCGGCGACGGCGACGGCAGGCTCGCGGAGCCGGGAAGAGGCAGGGAGCGAGGGAACTGAGAGGGGGAACAGAAAGGAGGGAGCGGCCGCGGTCGCTTTAACGCGGTCGGGAGGGTCGCTGCTGCCCCGGACCACCGGTGGACGCGCGCCACGCGGAGCGCGCGGGCTGGGCAACATAGGCGGTGGCCGGCCATTTCCCTGACGACTTTGACCAACCGTCACCGAAAAGCTATTTCCATGATCTCTAACACAAACTTTTCTGTCCTATAACTCCCAAACCAAGCCGAATTAGCCAAAACTTATATTGAAGAAAATGTAGCTCTAGAAGAGTAGAACATTTCATCTATACGAAGTTTGGCCAGATTCTAAATAGATTTTGAAATACAAAAATCCAAAAAAAATACCCCTTAAAATTCCCTAAAATGGAAAAACAGCCCCCAAATCTGCCTTTTTCAACATTTTTGAACATCCTCCAAGCATTTTCATGAAAAGTGGTAATTACAACTTTTGTTCCTTATGAAATTCTCTACAAACTTTATTTAGGGTGCACACACATGCAAGCACTCTAGCTACCACTTTCAAACTAGTTAAACAAAACCACTTTCATGGTCCACCTTGGTCAACCATGACAACAAAGCTTAATTAACCAAAACCATGAACATAAACCTAGGTTCATCTGGTGTCCTAATCATGTCTAGGTTATTTTAGAGGTCATCAAACACCAAACACTCATACCACTTATTCAAGTCATGCGAAATGCAAACATAATTTGAATAATCAAGCATGATACATGGAATGATAATCAATCTTTTTATCAATGCTATGCATAATGATGCTTATGCTTAAGAATGCAAGTGATTATGCATGCTTAACACCTGAGTGTTACAAAGATGACGTAGCCGGCGCCCTTGATCTCCACGGCAGAGGTGTCCCCGAACTTGACAAAGCCTCGAACGTCGGAGTCGAGCTCGGAGAAGAACTCCCGCCGGCCTGACATGTGGTGGGTGGCGCCGGTGTCGAGGCACCACCCATCGATCTTGCTGCCGCTGCCGGACCCGCTACTGAGGAGGGCATGTGCCTTGGGCTCGTCGAGGTGGAGAAGGGCTGCTGCAACCATCGATCTATACCTCTGCGGGTGCCGCCCTCGGCGCGCCCTTGCGCCCCGGCCTGGGCGCCTTTACGTGGCTTGCCGCGCTTGCGGCCGGCTGTTGCGGAAGAAGGCTCCCCTTCTTCTTGTCACCTTGGCCGGCAGCCCACTGCTCCCGGGTGAGAAGGAGCTTCCCACCAACGGTGGCAGGCCCCGAGAAGGGTTGTGGCTCATCACCGTCGATGACCTTGAGGCGACCTATCGCCTCTTCGATCGACATCATGGAGAGGTCCAGCAGGGACTCAATTGAGCGAGCCATCTGCCTGTACTTCTTGGGGATGCAGCGGAAAAGCTTCTCGACAGCTCTCTGCTCGCTGTAGGTGTCGTCGCCAAACTGCACCAACTTCTGCAACAGAGTGTTGAGACGGAGAGCAAAATCATCGACGTCCTCACCAGGCTTGAAGGCCAGGTTCTCCCACTCCTTGCGAAGTGCCTGTAATGTGGACTTGCGGGCGCGGTCGCTGCCGATGCGTGCTGCAGCAATGGCGTCCCAAGCCTCCTTGGCAGTCCGCTTGCTGGTAAGCGAGAACTGCATCTCGGACGGGCCTGCATCTCGGACGGGACTGCAGCGATGAGGGCATTCAGTGCCCGTCGATCCTGGTCGTAGTCGACGTCGCCGTACCGGACTGCCTCCCACATGTGCAGCACCTGAAGTCTCACCTTCATCACCGCAGCCCACTCAACATAGTTGGTCTTGGTGAGGGTAGGCCACCCACCACCGGGGCCAACGTCCCTGGCAACAGCCTGGTACCCATGGTAGCCATGGTACCGGTCCGGGGAGAGAGAGCCACGCTGCCTACGATGGCCGTGCTCTTCCTCGACCCGTCCACCACCGTGCCGGTTGCCCTCGTGTCCGACACGGCCGTGTGCGCACTGCTCCTGGCGCTCGAGCCAAGCGTTGGCTCAGCGTGTAGCACCCTCGTCCCGCTCGAGGAAGTCCTGCTCGCGGTCCAGTTCGGCGTCCAGCCGCGCAGCAGCCTCCCGCAGACGAATGGCCTCCAGTGCCCGCTCTTCGCGGGCCGCATGGTTGGTGTCGCGGTTCCCTGCACTCGGAGCGCTGCCGTCGCCGTGCGCGCCTCCTCCTGGAGCGTCGCCGAGCTCGTGGGCGCCTCCTCCAGGAGCGTCGCCGGGCTCGTGGGCGTGCGCAGCTGCCCACTGCGCCGCTCGCCCTCGCCCTGCCTGCCTCTCCAGCTACTCAAGGTCCGGGTCGGCGCTGTCATCAGCAGAGATGGAGCTGTTGTGACTGCCGCGCAGGTCCTCAACCTCCTCTGCGGCTGCATGCACTGCATCCACAGCTGTTGCTGCCTCCACCTCCGCTCTGGCTGCTGCCAGCTCCGCTTGGGCCAGCCTCGACACCCTCGCTGCTGCTGCAGCAGTTGCTGCCGCCGCTCGCCTGCGCTCCTCTGTCGCGGCGAGGTCGGCCTCTTGCCGACGCCGCGCGCTGGAAGCGGTCGAGTGCTGAGACTGCCCTCCTGTGGTCATGGCGCACTGCTGCACGAGGGGCAGAGGCTGCCAAAACAGCTGCTGCTGGCTACTGGGGCTGCTGCGAGGCAGGGAGCTCGACTGGAGAAGGGATTGAGCAGGAAATGCTCAGGCTACAGAATAGTATGGCTCTGATACCACTTGTTAGTCTCTGGATCCTTGCTCTAGGTGTGAGCAGGATCCTTACTCTCATCGAGAGGATAGCACACAGAGATCTCAGAGTTGAGGCAATTTTCTGGGTTTATTTCTCACACCATGCTATGCCAACCTTAGGGGTTGGGGATACATATTTATAGGCTGCTAACCAGCCAAGCATATGCTAAGATGCTAGTCCTAGATGCTGTCCTAGATGCTGTCCTAGATGCTAGTCAAGATGCTGTCCTTAAGATGCTAACTGCTGTCCTAAAAGCAGTCAAGGATGCTTTTACAAAGGACACAAGGACACAAGGACCATGTGCTCTTGCAGCACACACACACAGGGACTTATCCATCAATTACAAGCTCCTTGAGTTTGGAGGCCCCTACCGAGCACCAGAGCCCTCCCTTCGAGCTAATAGCCCTAAGGACATCCTGAACACTTGGCCTCTTATTTTCAAAGACATAGGTATTGCGATGCTTCCAAATCTCCCAAGCCACCAAAATTATTAAGGAATTGAGGCCTTTACGCACTTCCTTGGGGACTGCAGCAGTTGATCTCTTCCACCACCCTGAGAAACGAGTCACAATAGGTTGTGGCGCCAACTGCAACAGCCCTACATGTTGCAAAACCAGGAACCCGACTTGCCGAGCAAATACGCAGCCTACTAGCAAATGGTTTATTGTTTCATCCTCTTGGTCACAAAATTGAAGGGCGGCCCTGGTGCGAGCGGTAGAGCTTTACCGCCTGTGACCAAGAGGTCCCAGGTTCAAGCCCCAGCCTCTGCACATTTGTGCAGGGATGGCTGCCGGCTATTTTCCCTTCCCTAGACCCCGCAGTGCGAGAGCCTATGGCACTGGGTACGCCCTTTTTCTTGGTCACAAAATGGACATGCCTCAGGATGGGGTAGGTTTCTTTTTGCCAAACAATCAGCTGTCCAAACCCTGTTGTGAAATACCAACCAGATGAAGAACTTACAGCGCGGAGGAGCCCAGGTTTTCCAAATTCTTGTCCATGAGCCAAACTTGATGGATCCCTCAAAGAAGGCTGCATAGGCCGATTTACTGCTGTAGGCACCATCCTGTGTTAATTTCCATCTATAATGGTCTGGAGTCTCTGGATGCAAAATGAAACCATCCACAGCATCCCAAATCTGGAAATACTCAAGCATGACCTCAACTGTACGAGCTCCCTTAACATCCTGAGCCCACCTATTATTATGCAGAGCTTGAGCCATAGTTCTTCTTTTGGCCGTACGTTTTGGAACTGCCTTGAACAAATTAGGTGCTATTTCAGCCATTGTATGCCCCTCCAGCCATCTATCTGTCCAGAACAATATTTTCTCACCATTTCTGACTATGGCGTCAACACGTGGAAGAGAGCCCTGGCCTTATGAGGAACAGCAATAGGGAGGCCAGCCCAAGGCCTATCATCATCTGTCCTTTGTGCCCATAACCATCGGATCTTAAGTGCACAGCCAAGAAGCTCGAGATTATGAATTCCAAGGCCTCCATATTCAAGTGGTCTTTGTACCTTTTCCCAAGCAACCAAGCAATTGCCACCATTGGCCTGCTGGTGACCCTTCCACAGAAATCCTCGCCGCTTTTTATCCATAGCCTTAATCACCCATTTTGGCAAGTCCAAGGCAATTAAATTATATATAGGGACAGCCGTCAACACAACATAGTTTGGTTGCTCTTAAGATATGTGCAAGGAAAGGCCAGCTGAAAGTCCGACACCTTTACTGCTCTCGAATTTTTTCACCTCTGTGCTCACATAGTTTGGTTGCACCATCAAGTCTGTGCAGTGTGACAACGGGCGTGAGTTTGACAACATCGTGTCTCGCGCTTTCTTCTTTGCCAAAGGTGTCACCCTTCGCATGTCATGCCCCTACACCTCGCAGCAAAATGGCAAAGCCGAGCTCATGCTTCGCACCGTCAACAATGGCACCCGCACCTTGCTCTTCCAAGCATCCATGCCTCCACCTACTAGGCCGATGCCCTTGACACCACCACCCTCCTCATCAATCGTCTCCCAACCAAGACCCTGAACATGAGCACTCCTTTCTTTGCTCTCCATGGCACTCTCTCCTCCTACCATGACCTTTGAGCTTTCGGGTGCACCTGCTACCGCAACATCACTGCGACCACTCCTCACAAGCTCGCTCCACGATCTTCTTTATGCGCCTTTATTGGCTATTCTCCTGACCACAAGGGCTACAGGTGCCCTGAGCTCGGCACAAACCGCGTCATCATCTCCCGTCACATTGTTTTTGATGAAACAACGTTCACTTTCTCCCTTCGTCGACCTTCGCCACCCACACATGAGCTTGATTTTCTAACTAACGACAGAATCATCTCTAACACCTGCCCGCAGTCATAGCGGGAGGGGACTGGACACAGAGACTGGACCTAAGACTGGACCTAAAGTCACTGAACAATTGTACAGGCAGTCCCATTGCCACCTTCTCATGAACAAAGTGAATGTCAATCTCAATGTGCTTCGTGTGACGATGATGAACTGGATTGCCAGTCATGTAGATTGCATTGACATTGTCACAGTAGACAATGGTCGATGAAGGAATCTAGATATGGTGCTCCTGACAGCAACTGCATGAGCAACAACTCTGTACTCCGCCTCCGCATTGGACCGAGACACCGTGGTCTGCTGTTTTGAAGACCAGGAAACCAGGTTGTCTCGTAGCCCGATGTAGAGCGTCGAGAGTCTAGACAGCCAGCCCAGTCAGCGTCAGAGTATGTTGTGATGGATGACACGCTGGAAATGCCAAGGTGCATCGAGGGTGCGCTTCACATAGCGCAGAATGCGCTTGATGAGAGCAAGATGCGGCTCCCGCTGGTCATGCATGAAGAGGCAGACTTGCTGAACGACATAAGCAATGTCCGGTCAAGTCAGCGTGAGATATTGCAAGGCGCCAGCAAGGCTCCGGTATTCTGAAGGGCTAGGAACCGGAGCTCCATCGATGGCTGACAGCTTGGACTTGGAGTCAAACGGTGTTGCCGTGGGGTGACACTCAGCAAGTGACCGAGATGCCGAGGAAGCGGTGTAGAGCCCCAAAGTACGTCATTGCGAACTCAGAGCTAAGACGGTCGATGATGCACCGCAGAAGATCCAAAGTGGATGCTGTGAGGACGATGTCGTCGACGTACAGGAGCAAGTACGCCTTCTCCACTCCATCTTTGAAGATGAGAGAGAGGCATCAGACTTGGCTGCAATGAAGCCATGGTTGCAGACGAAGGTGGCAAACTGTTGATGCCATGCTCGAGGAGCCTGCTTGAGGCCGTATAGTGATTTCTGCAATAAACAAACATAGTCAGAGTCGACGGGTCAATGAAGCCAGCTGGTTGGAATGCATAGACGGTCTCCTCAAGGTCGCCATGAAGAAAGGCGTTCTTCACATCAAGCATCGGCCAGGATCGCGCGGCAGCAATGCTGAGCACAGTCCGGATTGTAGCAGGCTTGATGACCGGACTGAAGGTCTCATCATAGTCGACACCATGCTATTGAGAGAAGCCACGAACGACCCAACGAGCTTTGTGGCGTGCAAGGGAGCCATCAGCATGATATTTATGCTTGAATAGCCACTTGCCCGTCACATGTTGGCACCCAGCAGTCACGTGCCGTTGTTGAGGAGAGCCTGATACTCGTCCGCCATCGCAACACGCCAATTGGGATCACTGCGATAGTTGGTGGGCAGTGGAGATGCAGATTTTGCAGAGAGGCCCTTGTAGTTGACAGGAGGAACAACACTGCTCTGTGTGCGTGTCGTCCGGAGATGCAGATGTTGCAGAGGCCCTTGTAGTTGACAGGAGGAATAGCACCACTCTGTGTGCGAGTTGTCATGCGGTGAAGCAAGGGCTGGGCTGATGCAGGCCCCTGCATAAGCTGATGAGGAGTTCGAGGGGGCAACAGCAGCACAGGTGGTCGTGCAGACCCACCGAATGTGGTGGTGTACGGCAGAGTTGGCGGGTACACCTGCCCGCTGAAACACCGGTCAGCCAGCGCTGGTGCTGGTTCTGGAGCAGGCACCATAGTTGGTAAGTGATTCCAAACTGGGCCTGGCTGTAGGGTTATGAGGGTGCTACGCTAGCCAGAAAACAAAACTTTTCTACCTCATAAACCAGGATCTACTACCAGATATAGGTCACGAGATTACCACAAGACGCACAGGTGTAGCGGAAGACTCGATGTAGTCGAACACGTCGCAACAGTGCCGTGCAGTTGCGTGGTCGTCCGTCAAGTATGTCCTTCACTCGCGGATCATCCCAGCACGTTCCGGAGTAGATGCCGACCAGTACCGACCAGTCCTGACCATGATGATCGACGTGATCCGTCCTTGTGCAGCAGATGCAGCACCTCCGAGGTATCCCACACGTATGGGGAGAAGCGTTGCGCAACCAGACTGCTAGGTCTGCGAGGAGTGAAGGCGTGAGCGTGGGGTGGGCGACGACGGCTAAATAGATCAAGCGGATTAGTCTTGCCTCGCCGCTACCCCTTGCTTATATAGGCGTTCCTACGCGACCCCGACTTGAGGCCCATCAGGAAACCCTAAGCCCTGTCTAATTCGGGTCCAACCCGAACGGCTTTCAGCCCTTAAGCATGCGACCCTATGGGTTCACGCACACATAGACATGGGTCGAGTACTTCTACTTGCCCAATAGCTGACAGTGGCCTCTAGCAAGGCGTGACAACTCCTGTGCATACGCAAACATCATAGCAGACGAACCACGTACCAATTGTTCTCTTTGCCACTCGATATATGGTTCAACTCGTGGGCTAACACTTAACCCAAGCACGGTCATGGATTTGTTGATCCAATCACTTGAGTGATCCATTGATATCTCTCTCATGCAGAGAGGAGCAAATTCCATCTTGACTGTACATGTCTCATAGCATACTTCTCGACCACCTTTATAACTACCCAATTACGGAGCAACGTTTGACAGTCCCTAAGTAGGCCGTTTCACATCTTGAGTACATACCACAATCTCAGGTCTAAGGTGGTGATCCGGGACGGCGTGCTGCAGATTCAGGACCGGGAACGACGTCTTCTAGCCAAGGTAACGCGTTCCCGTAATCGGCTCTATCTTCTAGACCTAAAGGTGGGGCAGTCGGTGTGCCTCGCGGCGGCGTGCACAGAGGAGCCGTGGCTATGGCACGGCCGGTTCGACCACTTGAGCAGTCGGTGTGCCTCGCGGCGACGTGCACAGAGGAGCCGTGGCTATGGTGCGGCCAGTTCGACCACTTGAGCTTTGACGCTCTTGGTCGACTCGGGAAGATGGTGACCGGGCTACCGCGAATCGAGCACGCCGGGGAGCTCTGCGATATCTGCCTAGTCGGGAAGTAGAGGCAGCTGCTGTTCTCGAAGGCAGCAAAGCCTTTGCGGGCTGATCACACCGGTGACGCACGGCCGACAGAGGTACTTCCTCCTGCTCATGGATGACTACATCCGCTACATGTGGCTGCAGCTCCTGACGAACAAGAGCGACACGGCAGATACCATCAAGCACTTCAAGGCGCTTGCGGAGGCGGAGTGCGGCAAGCAGCTGCGGGTGGTCCGGACCGACCGCCGCGGCGAATTCATGGCGGTGGAGTTCGCCACGTACTGCATCGAGGAGGGTGTGGGTCATCATCTCACGGCACCCTATACGCCGTAGCAGAACGGCCTCATGGAGCCTCGAAATCAGACCATCGTCGGCATGGCGAGGTCCACGATGCCGGCCAAGGGGATGTCGGCGGTGTTCTGGGGAGAGGCGGTCACCACCGCCATTCACATCCTCAACCGGTCGCCGACCAAGGCCCTGAAGGGGATGACGTCGTACGCAGCGTGGCACGGGCGCAAGCCCAACGTCTCGTATCTGCGCACGTTCGGCTGCATCAGCGCAGTGAAGGCCACCAAGTCGGGCATCGGCAAGCTAGAGGACAGGAGCACCCGCATCGTGTTCCTCGGCTACGGGGACGGGTCTAAGGCGTATCGCCTATATGATCCGGCAGGGTGGTGGTGTCCCGGGATGTCATCTTCGATGAGGCAGCGTCATGGAGCTAGGACGGGTCGGTTGCAGGGGAAGAACGAGGCGGCGGCGGGCTTTGCGACTCCTTCGTCATCGACCAGATGGTGATCCACGGCCATGGCGAGGCCATGGAGGCACCGGTGATCGGGGAAGCGGAAGCAGGGGAGCCTGCAGCAGCGGAAGCAGAGCACCCCGCGGCTGCAGTGGTGGAGCCACCAAGTCCAGCCGGGGCGGGCTTCCCTAGGGAATTAGTTGCCTTTAATCGATATGTTTGGGTATCCCTAATCCAGATACGCGACAAAATGGAAATTCACATTAATGTGCTTGCTCCTGTCGTGAAGAACTGGGTTCTTTGCCTGCGCAGTGGCTGGCTGGTTGTCCACCTTCAGTGCCAGCGACCGTGCTCAAACTCCGGTGAGCTCTGTCAACAGCCGGCGCAGCCAGACCACCTGGCACACAGTCGTGGCCGCCGTGACGTACTCAGCTTCACACGTCGACAGTGCCACCCATCTTCTGGGGACGAGCCGAGGAAGACAAGCACTCCAGATGTGCTCCGCATCCCATCAACGTCGTCGGCCATGTCCGCATCACTGAACGCCATGATCACCGACGCGCCCTTCTTGGCTTTGGGCGGCGCTTCACTGAATGCCTTCAGCTGAAGCACGCCGCGCTTGGGGAAGACGATGCCCAACTCCACCGTGCACTGGACGTAGCACAGCAAGCGCTTGATCGCCGTCCAGTGATCTCCCTTGGATCCTCCATGCTCCTGTCGATGTCGCCGGCGAGGTTGCTGTCACAGTAGCCGATGAAGCGCGCTGTGCTGGGAGCCCTCTTGTAGTGGAGACCGTAGTCCAGGGTCCCAGCCACGTAGCGGAGCACACGCTTGATGGCCTGCTGGTGCTCGATCGTCGACCGCTCCATGAAGCGACTGAGGTAGCCGACGACGAATGCCAAGTCTGGCCTGGTGTGCACCAAGTACCGCAAACGCCAAGTCTGGCCTGGTGTGCACCAAGTACCGCAGGCTGCCGAGGATGATGAGGTCATCAACGTAGACGCCGGTGATGATGAGGTCATCAACGTAGACGCCGATCAGCAGGACGGAGCGCCCCTCGCCCCGCCGGTACACCGCTGCCTCGTGTTCACTTTGCTTGAACCCCATCTCCTTCGGTGTGCGGTCCAGCTTCGCATTGTAGGTGCGCGGCGCCTACCTGAGCCCATAGAGGGCCTTGCGCAGCCGGTACACCTTCCCTTCTTCTCCAGCGACGGCGAACCCAGGCGGCTGCTGCACGTACACCTCCTCCTTGAGGTCGCCATTGAGGAAAGCGGACTTCACGTCCATGTGATGCACCTTCCATCCTTCCTGCGCCGCCGTGCGAGGAGCATGCGCACAAACTCCATCCTCGCCACCGGCGCGAAAGCATCCTCGAAGTCGATGCCCTCTTGCTGCACGAAGCCGCATGCCACGAGCCTCGCCTTGTGCTTAGTCACGATCCTCTTCTCATCCTTCTTGATCTTGTAGACCCACTTGAGAGAGATGGGTTTGTGGCCGGCAGGCAGGTCCACGAGCTCCCACGTGCCGTTGTTCTCCACTTATTCCAGCTCCTGCCTCATGGCCGCCTCCCACGCCGGATTGCCCTTGGCCTCCGCATGGTTGATCGACTCGCCAGCATGCGTGAGGTGGAGCTGGGCGAATAGCCGCGGTGCCAGACCCAGTGGC
This sequence comes from Bothriochloa decipiens, assembly GCA_023333625.1. NCBI lineage: Eukaryota > Viridiplantae > Streptophyta > Magnoliopsida > Poales > Poaceae > Bothriochloa > Bothriochloa decipiens. Next base: position 30,667,624 of record CM041645.1, read on the forward strand.
GTCTCGTCGCCGATGATGTTCGTCACCGTGCGGTAGCGGAGCGGCTCGTCATCGTAGTACGTGTCTAGCCGGTCCTCATCACCCTCCAAGGGCGTGGCCAGCTAGATTGCGGGCGCGGTCGAAGACGTGGCCGCTATCGGTGTGGCCTCGATGACGCTTGGGGCTGGAGTCGCCTGGCGCAGGGGAGTCCCGCCATGCTCTGCTTCTGGGCTCCTCTGCTCCCCCGGAGCCGGAGTCGGTGCGCACGACGTGGCTGAAGCAGAGGCAGGGCTCGAGCAGGGGAGGAGGACGATGCCATGCTCACTCCCCCCGAACCGTCCTCCCAGAGGTGCTCGACGACGAACTCCTCGTCCGCCAAAGCTAGCTCGCCTCCCTCCTTGATCCAGTCCCAGCCGCGGCTCTTGTCGAAGACAACGTCTCGCGAGACGCGCACGCGCTGGGTCGTCGGATGCAGCACCCAGTATGCGCAGCCGAATGTGCGCAGGTAGCCCACCACCGGCGCCTTGCTGTGCCAAGCCTCATACGGTGCCTTGCCCTACAGCGCCTTGGTGGGTGACCTGTTCAACAGATGCACAACGGTCACCACAGCCTCGCCCTAGTAGCGTGTCGGCAGGTATGATGGTCTGGTTTCTCCTCTCCACGACCCCGTCCTCTTGCAGCGTGTAGGGGCGCTGTAGTGGCGCTCGATGCCTTCGTCAGCGCCGCGAACTCGGCGACGGTGAACTCGAGCCCGTTGTCGATGCGCAACGTCCGCATCTTTTTCCCGCTCCTCTTCTCCGCGGCGGCTTGGAGATGCTTGATGGCGTCCCCCGCTATGGTGAGCAGCGCGACCCACATGTACCGCGTGGCGTCATCGACCTGCCGTCGGGAGTCGCCGGAGTCAAGGGGCCGCAGAGGTCTCCATGGACCAGGTTCAGCGCTTCCTCAAGGGGCGACCTCGTGGCGGCGGCCAGGATCCAGCAGCCGATCCCTCCGCCTTCTCATCCTCCTTCTTGACCTCCGCGCGCAGGGCAGCGTCCGGCGGCCTGCGCTGCTACCGCCGCGGCGGCGGCGGCTCCTCCCACCTGCTTTGCTGCGGCCTCTGTTGTGGCCAGCCGCACCTTGAGACTAGCCGAGTCCGCGTCCTTGCCACTGGGCTTCGGCTTCTGCTCCTTGGCTGCGGCGAGGCGAGCACGCTCAACTGAGATGGACATGGCAGCGGTTGCTGGGGGCTTTGCAAAACCCTAGGCTTTGCATAGGCAGAGCAAACTCTCCCTGAGGTTAGTTTGCCTGCTATGGCTTGTTATTGAATTGGAAAGTTGCAAAGCCTAAAGATACAAGGGGTGGCTGTTGCTTAGATAGAGCAGGGCCTCTACCAACTCCCTAAGCATATTCTTGCATTGCAAGATGCTCCTAGACTCCTTAACAGCCAAGGCATCTTATGATCAATTTGAGAGCCAAGGCAACTCTAAAGCATAAAGATAAATGCAGAAAAGTAAGATACAAGTTTAGGCTTAACAACATCAATCTGCTGCTTCCTCTCCAATCTCTTGCTGTAGATGGTCAAGGAGCAGATTGGGGTCAGCCTTGCCACTGTTTGTAGAATGTCAATAGGCCATACCTGTACTTGTAGAAGTACACCAGCTGGTCGTGGGTGCTAGGCCAGAAAATGCGTTTGCTCTTGCTAAGTTTTTTTTTGGGGGGCTTGTTAAGCGGTTAAGCCCCAACTCTTGAATGTAAATGGCAGCTGATCTTTGCTGCAAAGTTAAGCCCCAACCTATTCTAAGTTTTTTGAATCGAATAATTTGGTTGCCCCACCATGTTTGGAATGAATTTTTTTGTTGCATTGGTGTGGCAGCTGATCTTTGCTGCAAAGTTGAGTTGTGGCTATTTCTGAAATAGGTTCGATGAGCAATTATGTACTCTGCTGGTTACTTTGTTAATATCAGGATTTTTCTTAAGTGATTTGCCACATCCTACTTTATTCGGACACCAACTGGTAATTGTTTCTAGTGGCAGCTTGACACGTGAACACATGATTCAGAAATGTTTTTCAAGTCACCATAGTGGTTTAATGAAATTTCCACCAAACACTAGTTAGAGACTGTCAACAAGTTTCCATTGTTTGTTGCATTTTCTCTTTAATTTGTGCTAACTGGAAACATTAGCCTTTGATTCTTTGGTTTCCTTTTAGCATTGTGCTAACTGGAAACATTGGCCTTTGATTCTTTGGTTTCTTTTTAACCTTTGCATGTCTACCGGGTTGACATTACACTGTTATATGTCCTTGCAGACAAACACAAGTGTTGCAAGCTCCCTTGGGCCACACTTCTTCCCACAGATTTTGCTAATTTTCTTGGACGTGTTAATATTCTACAGGTATGTGTGCTGAATCATTTGTTATTAGTGTTTTAGCTTGCATATCCTAGGTTAGATAACCAGATCTGAAGAGCACTTGTATAGCATATGCAAGCTAAAACACTAATGCAAGCTCAGTAATGTTATTAGTGTTTTGGATCTGAAGAACACTAAAGCAAGAAAAAATTTAAAGCACTTGTATGTATCCTAGGTTATTAGTGTTTTAGATCTATAACTTTTTATATGAACTTTTTATTGGAATTTCTCATTCTCATTACTTGGGCTAACCCTAGAAGGGCAGCAAATATGTCATACATGGGCCTCATGGGCCTAGCCTTATGGGCCTAATACTCTCATACTCCAACACCCCCCGCAGTCTGAACACGAAAAGAAGCACACACACGAGCCCCCCAGCCACCGGTGATGTTGAGGCTGCAGCGAAACTCGGTGAAGGTCGAGGACGGGAGGCCCTTGGTGAAGATGTCGGCAAACTGGGAGGTGGTCGGGACGTGAAGGACCCGAACATCGCCGATGGCGACTCGATCTCAAACAAAGTGTAGATCAATCTCCACGTGCTTGGTCCGCTGGTGCTGAACAGGGTTGGTGGAGAGGTACACCGCACTGACGTTGTCACAGTAGACCAGCGTGCTCCATGACAGAGGGCTGTGGAGCTCGGCGAGGAGCTGCCGGAGCCAGGTGGCCTCAGCCACGCCGTTAGCGACAGCGCGGTACTCCGCCTCAGCACTGGAGCTGGAGACCACCGGCTGGCGCTTGAACGACCAGGACACCAGGTTGCCGCCCAGGAAGACAGCGTAGCCGGAGGTGGAGCGCCGAGTGTCCAGACACCCGGCCCAATCGGCGTCAGTGTAGACCGGTGAAGGAGCAGGCCGTAGTTGACAATGCCGCGGAGGAGGCGCTTGAGAGCAGCGAGGTGGGGCTCTCGGGGATCATGCATGTGAAGACATACCTACTGCACTGCATAGGTGAGGTAATGAAGTGCACCGGCAAGACTCTGGTACGCAGTGGGATCTGCCACTGGGTTGCCCTCGCCTCTGACAGCTTGCCCTGTGTGTCAACCGGAGTGGAGCAGGGCTTGCAGTTAGTCATCCCAGCTCGCTTCATGATTCAAGAGTGTACTGCCGCTGGTGAAGAAGTAGCCCGGTGGGACGAGGCTTAATAGCGACCCCAAGGAAGTGGTGGAGCACACCAAGATCCTTCACAGGAAACTCCTTCTGAAGAGAGCTGATAATGCGGCGGAGTAGTGACGGAGCAGGTAGGCAGTCTCAGCTCTGTGGTGATAGATGAACAGAGACGTATCTGACTTGGCCTCCAATCCCAGTGACAACAGGAAAGCAGCAAGTCGAGAGTGCCACGCCCGAGGGGCCTGCTTGAGGCCGTAGAGAGACTTGTTGAGCCTGCAGACCATGTCGGGACGAGAAAAGTCAACAAACCCCGCCGGCTGACTGCCATAGAGTGCCTCATTGAGAGTCCCGTGCAGAAAAGCATTCTTGACATCCAGCTGATGCACGGGCCAGGAGCGAGCTAGAGCTAGTGAGAGCACCGTGCGGACGGTGGCCGGCTTCACCACTAGGCTGAAAGTCTCATCATAGTCGACCCCAAGGCGCTGAGTGAAACCCCGGAGAACCCAGCGAGCCTTGTACCTCTCAAGGGTACCATTAGCCCGCCGCTTGTGAGTCCAGATCCACTTGCCGGTGACGACGTTGGAGCTGGGCGGACGGGGCACCAGATCCTATGTCTGGTTGGCGAGGAGAGCCGCGTACTACTCTTCCATCGCGCGGCGCCAGTGAGGGTCCGACAAGGCGTCGCGAACGGAAGAGAGTACAGGAGAGACCTGTGGGTCGCCGGGCATCGCCGCAAGAGCCCGGGACCGCAGGGTACCAGCCGCGTGCCGCGTCACCATAGGGTGAACATGGCGCGGGTGTCGGTGAAGGAGCGATGATTGGTACACCGGCGGGCCGACACGTGCAGCCGGCGGCCGCGGCGGTGGTGTAGGCGTCCCCGGCGGAGAAGAGGCCACCGGCGGTGGAGGCGTCACCGGTGGAGAAGAGGCCACAGGTGAGCCCCCGTCCGCCACCGCAGGTCCACCTTCACGCACCGCCGATGGCTCCGCACATGACGCGAAAGAAGAAACCACCACGTCTCGGAAGGACGGCGGAGAGCCGCCGGAACTGGAGGGGTTCGGGGACTCTATACTCCAACGCTCCTGCTTGGTGCGTCCGCACTTAACGGACGACGCCGCCTAGGAAGATGCAGAAGAGGGGGAACCCACCGTCTTGGAGAGGGAAGGAGGCGGAGACGTCGTATGGGTGGCCGCCGGGTTCGGATTGAACTCCGGCGTGGGGCTGGTGGAGGGAGGCGAGACGGTGGGGGAGGGAGCGGAAGGGTCAGGAGTCGTCATTTTGAAGGTGAGTTTAGAATATGCACAAGAATATCTTTTATATGGTTTTTCCCACCTACTTTGTGATATATACATGAACCAAACATTGTGCAAAAGTTCTTAGCATATCGGTTACTAATTTCCTATTCTTCAACTTACTAGACCACATTGATTGTCTCCGCTAAATTCTGTTAAAAGCTGATTCTCCAACAATTTTAATTCAGTGTGGCCATGTATCTTTGGCTATGTGCAGACATCTACAGAAGGCTGAAATCTTGGAAAGAAAAAGCATATTGTAACCCGAACCCTATAAACATGTTCATTTGAATGCTATTCCTGCACCTTCAATGGTGTTATGGCTTGCTGGTGTCAAATGCCTGAATTTGATTGTTTTATTTTGTGCCCACTGATTGGAACAGATGACACTTCCTCGCACCTATTGCAATGAACCATGCGTCTCAGTCCTAAGGACAATTAGATGGCAGGCTGCATATGCATGATCAGTTTGCAGAATAATAATAATATAATTCCAAGAACGACTACATGCCATCAGCACAAGATGTTCATGAGGTGAGGCATGAAATCAGTGTGCTAATGTTATAATATATGGATTGGTTTTTAGCTAATATCTTTTTTTGGGGAAATTATAAAGGTATGCACTATTCTTAAATACAACAAAATCACAGTGAGATATCAGGCTGGTCTAGCACACTACCTTCATTGCTATCAGACAACTTTGTTTCATGGTCCTCGACCTTTTTAATGGCAAACCAAGAATGCGTCATTGTTTGTACGAAATCACTCAACAACTAATCGTAAGCTACAGATCCTATGCGCTTACATATTTTAGTCCCAGACTATCGTTGCTCTGAATAGCAATGCCATCCTCGACCTGAAGGATGACACAATATAGTGTTGTGACCTTGCACTTGAGTAATCCAAATGGATAAATGGGAAAACTTCATTAGTCTGGCGAAATCAACAGTGCCTCATTAGAATGGAATCAGATGCAATAGAAGAGGCATAGAAGGGATACCTGAAGAAAAATTCATAATGGAACTGGTCCTCAGGAAGCCTGTCGAAGACCTTTTTCCTATTTTTTAAGCATTATTGTCATCTTGTACACCTTGGAAAACAAAGGATTAATTTGCTGAAGCTATCACCAAACTGAAAAGAATAAAAAGGAAAGAACCAATTAGATAGCAACCAATTACACCCAAAATGCAAGGATGGAGCGAACATTTTGGAAATTCTAAGAGAATCAACAAAACAAATAGAACTTCATAAGCTAAATTTTCACCACCATGCTATCTGTTGGTATCTTAGTGGAGGTGCAACATCAAAGGTAGTGTAAGTTCTTGCCGAAGGGCCCAAAAATGTATCTCAAAACATGGGAAGAGCACACATGCTTTATGCTTATATATAAAAACAAGCTAGATTAATTAAGAAGGAACAATTTTTCCATTACTTTTCTTGCACCTTAACTCTACTAATGCTACAACGACATCAGTGAGGCAAGAAAACAAATCAGTAGTCAGTTAACTTTCCTCACCTGGAAGGTAGCTTAGAAAAAAAAATCATTAGATGGTTGGCCACCAGTTGTTTCTGTGACATTGTCAGATTGCAATTTTAAAAATTAGGAAACAATATAAAGGCAAAAGAGAAAATATACTTGTGTTAAGAAAAAAGATATGCAGGCACAAGATAGCGGGCAGGTCATGTAGCAATGGCTACCTCACACATGGCGGGCAGGTCAATATGCTCCAAGCCTGTGGGATGTCAACATACATGGCATTTCCCTGTACAAAGGAAGTAGTTCAGATGAAACCATATCAGGACATTTAATATCATGTGACATGAATTTAAGGGATCATGTAATTCAAGAAACTGAGATATAAGGAGCATTGGAACATGCAGGAAACAAATAGTACTGAAAAACATGTAAGCTAACTCACAACCTCTGTCGAAAGCACAGCATCATCCATCTCAAATTACACATAACATTTAAGGCATGATATAGCAATGAAAAAAAGTAGTGTTTTCATTCTTTGGAAAGTCAAAATTATTCAGACATGCTTTTCACTGATCATTCAGTTTCAGAGCTTTCAAACCTGTTGGCATACTCAACATAGAATCATTTCTTAATAGAGAAATTGTTAATATAACAGGCTATTTGGACAAGCTATCAGTAACCTCTTTTTCAGTGGCACATATTTATAGTTCACCTCATGTAGCTATAACTGAGAACATTGTGCAGTTGAGCACATTGTAAACTGAGTTGGATAGAAGAAATAATATAACCAAAAAGTTGTGCCCTACGTCATCAAGCTTTATTTAGTAAAAAAGAAACAAGGAAAGGCTGGTCAAAACAATACTTAGGAATGTATGGGCATGTGAGGTCTATGTTGTGTACAGTGATATGAAGGTTCTCTAAATTTTCACACCCTATAAAGATTTTGGTAGGCTTTCAAATTTTTGGAAAAGTAAAAGCACCAATTACTCTTAGGGTCTGGCTAGAAAAATGTGCATGATCAGAGCAACAAAAGGTATATAGGTCCGACTTGAAAGCATCAAAACTTGCTGGATAAAGTTATATTCATCATTTTCCTCTTGGAACTGCTACGAAGCATGGCCATCGACAACTCTATAACATAAATAATCCAAAGATAGAAGCACATAGATTTTAAGTTCACAGAGCACAAGCATGGATGGATGTATTATTTCAATGGAACGAAGAATTTATTTAAAAAAATTATGTACCTGCTGTTATTTTAAGTACTTATCTAATATATGATTATCTCAGTGAACCCAATACAGGCATGGAAATACAAATTTAATGAGCAGTTTTGAATTAAGGAACCACATAATAGCTTTCACTTAAGGCTACTTTTATATACATGAAGGACACTGAATCTTTTTTGTCATTAGCCAGAGCAAGCCAGTAGACTCAGACATCCCTTTTAGACACACATCAAATTCAAAACAGAATGAACCATGCTAGTGAATCAGTCTCTTTTTTAACAGGCTTTCAACATAGATGGACATCTTCTAATAATAATAATTCAGTTATAATTATGTAACAACACATAGAACCTGAACCGGACCTAAACCTGATTTTCCTGGTGGACACTATCAGGTGCAAATACTAACTTATTTTGCTATAACTACCTGGAAATACAAAATAGTAATGAGATGTATTTTTGTGAAATATATCTCCAATGCAACTAATAGACGATGTGTGCCATGGAACTTTACAGTTAGCAATTGATAAAAATTTCTTGTATGGCCAACCACCTCTGTAAAAACATTTTCTCGTAAGGAGGGTGCAGTCCATCTGCACCCATGCCAATCGCTCGGGGTAGGCCGCGTCGGCGAGGACGTGGCCAGTGAGGGCGTACTTCCCGAGGATGACGAGAAAGAGCTTGCGCCATCGATCGTAGTTGTTGGCGGTGGATCCAAGGTGATGGGGATGAGCACCTTGACGTTGACGACGGCGAGGGCCTGGGCATGTACAGCGGCGTGCTTGGCCTCAAGAGCGTCGAGGGCGGCGTCGCGATCGGCCTTGGCCTTGGCGGCGGCCTCGCGCTGGAGGCGTTCCTGCTCGGCCTCGTGCTCGCGGCGCTGGGCATCATCGTCAGAAGGAGCCATGCGAGGCGCGTGGGTGCGGGCTTCGCGAGAGAAGGCGGCGGCGGCCAGTGAGTTGCGATCGCGAGTGGAGGCTTTGCAGCTGTGCGGCGCGGCGGTTGTGCGGCGCTGCGAGAGGAGCGGGCGACTCAGCCGATCGCGACTGGATCAGGCGCACACCCAGCCCACCCCCAGGGCCGGCGCTGACAATGATTTTAGTTTACCTGCAGGCGATCGCAGGAGTGGGGCAGAAGCAGACCGCGTGGCGAGCGATGCGGGCAGAGCTCGTGGCGGCTGGGAAGGTGTTTTTTTTTGTTTTCTATTTTTGGACTGGATGAAAAAGGAAGGAGTTGCTGTGGCCGCTAGCGAGGCATATGCATGCAGATCGCGTGGAGGTGTGCCGTGCGGCCTGGGCAGGTCACGCGGTCGCGAGAGGAAGGTGCGGTCGCTAATCGCGAGCGCGTGTGGCGCGGCGTCGCGAGAGCGAAGGAAGCGGCGCTGGGCGGAGTCGTGGACCGCGAGTAGCTGCGCGAAGGAAGGTGCGCTGGGCCGGCTCCGGATCGGATCACGGCGCAAAGGAGTGACGTGCGAGGAAGGAAGGAGAGCCGGCGAGAGGAACCCGGCGATGGCTGGAGAGGCCAGCGAGGGGACTCGGCTGCGGCAACTATAGGGTTAGCGGAAGCGGAGAGGTCATGGGAACAAACCGTCTCGTGATACCATGAAATTGAATAGGAATACACAACTTCTTCTATTCTATGAACTGCTAGACAATAAGGTAATTTTTATATTATTTTAATTTTATAAATTAATATTATGATGATGATAAATAAAAAATTATTGATAAATAAAAACATAACATAATACACGTTCATGACCATGATGAACATGTAAAAAACACGTGAAGCACATATATATCATAAATATTTAAACATGCAACAGACACTTAACAATATATAAAACAACGTAACAGAACTACTGAACAATAGGCAGACACATATGAAACAATACGACTGTAAAACAGAAACAAATATGCAGGACATAAAACTAGCAGGAACAGACAGCAAGTATCTCATGAAACGATATGACAGAACTGTTGAAACAAACTCAGAGCTGCATATGAAACGACATGGATGAAATATTAAAATATATATGATCTAGAAAACGTAAAACAGAGAAAAGACGAACAGTTCATACCCTCTATGCGCTCCGATGATCTCGATCCTTGTCTAACTTCCAGCGTCATGTCGTAGAGGAGTTGATGAAGACAATCTCTCCTCCGAGAAGAAGATGAAGTCCACTCGTGATGAAGACGAAGATGATGTCGCCGGCAACTCGATGAAGAAAACGACGAACGGTGATTTGGGCAGTCGTGTATGCGCTCCCCAAAAATCTAACTGCCGATCATCGTTCAAGTTCTCAAACGGCAAAGGCTTTGGAGGCACCTGCCCTCTCGCTTCTCCGTGCACGCGGAGGTACGAGATGGGGAAGACATTCGTTGCTGCAGAATTATGGACTGGTGTGTTCTCTCAGATGGAAGAGGAAATGTGAACCAATCGAACTGATTGAATGAGATATATACACGGGATAAGCCAAAAGGCTTCGAAGACCATGAGCCTCATGCGGCATGCATGCCAATGGCCACACGGCCTGGAGGCCAAGAGCCTCACTTGCACCATCAACAACATGGAGGCCATATGCTATCAATGCTAGTGGAAGAAAGAGAAACTCATTTTGCCAATTAGTAATAGTGGAAGAAACTTCCATAATCAATTGACATAATTGACAAAATCAAGAGTCTTTCTGTCTGGTCGATTGCTTGCCTGCCATGTCATTCCCACGTGTAATATATACCAATATCTTTTCCTCCCATTGAGTTACATACCATAAAGTTTATTTATTTATTAAATTTAATATGAGCCGCCCACAATAAATCTAACAATCCCTACCAAACTCTAGGGTTTGTAACTGTGAAGTGCTAGAACAATAATCTTTTGATATACCAGTGTTTCGATGGAGACTGTTAAGTTGAACATCCACCTAGAGCAAGAATTTCACTCAGCCACAACTGAACAATAGACTATGTCTTGAATTGACAGTTTTGTGTGAGAAAAGATTCACTCAAGTCCTTTGCTGATACTAGGCTGCAAAAGACATCCCCGCTGTTTTGAAGCATATAAGTCAAACTTCAGTGCCTTTCATGAGTATTTAGGGACTACCCAAGTCCCATAGACTGTGACTAGCAGTCTGACTCACATAGGTGTACTCCTCAAAAGATGTTCTGTAGGACAACATCTCACCTTTATAAGACTCTTGAAATACATTAAGATAAGTACCATCCTGTCTTACAGATAGGAAAGATGTATATCAAAAATGAGTCAAGAAAGGGATCTTTTCTCTCAATCTACTACTAGCTTATTTTACCACTCTACTTCGCGGGATCTCCGATCACATAGAGCAGGTTACCACCATAGTAGATTTCACATAGGTCTCGTACCCATTTTTCTCGATGCACTTTCTATCACATTGTGTGAAATTTTCATTCTGTACCTCGACGATGCCTCCTGCTAACTATGACTACTTCGTTGTGTTGAGGTCAGGCCAAGTGCCATGTCTATGATTGCGGCAACATGCAGGAGCAACGCAACCAGGGCAATGGGGTTAGTGCTGCCACTGCCTGCATTGGTTTTCAAAAGAGTAAAGGCAGTTGTGCTTCTTAGCAAGGTAATTATTACTTGCTGACAGTGCAAATATGAAGCTGCTCCGATTCTTTCTGTGGTATTCATGAACTAAAGCTATGGATTAGCGTCGTTGATTGATTCGTATTACGTTGCGATTTCTGAAGTATAGTTATGAACTTAGGGTATGTCAAATATGACACAAGGCACTCACTTCTATTTTACCAAGCTTCGTACTGTTAGACTGAGACAATAGAAACTACTTACATGTTACTCCTGTGAATGAAAAAAAGGTCTCAGGAAGAGCAAAATAAATTTTTGAGACCATTGTAAAATATTTCTTCTTTATGGGTCGAGGGGGGTGTCCAAGATTACTATATAAACTGTAAACTACAGAGTTGCAGATTGGGATTTTCTGTACATTAGGATTTGATCAGCTCACTGTTAATTGGTAATACTTTCTATCTCCTTACAGTTCTGGCTCCATCCAATCGCACCCCTTGTGTCCTTGTGAAACTGTAACTCATGATTATTCCCCTCCAACAAGCATTTCTAAACTGTCTCTTCAATATCATAGGTTACAAAAACTATCCACATGGTGCCTGTTGATTTTCCATTAACTGCATTTCTTCACTTCCAGGTTTTTGAATCATTTATTCATTTGGCAGGCACAAAACAATATGTGTAGATACAGCCGAGTCATAATCCTTCCATACATACTGGTATAGCAACGCTTTCAAAGTGAGTGTTCCTGCAGTTTGTATCCTTCCATAAATACATGCATTATGTTGCCTTCAATTGCTTCATATAGTTTCTTGAGTGATTTGCTATTACTTGCAGCCGTAAGCCCGTAACTTAATTAAATCAGTTATGGGCATTATTAAAAATTGGCTTTGTCAAATGGCAATGTCTTTGAATTTAGCACCATAGCCTTTTAGAAACTCTGAATATCAAAGGTTCACAAAAAAACAACCTATTTGGAATATCTACTGCCTTGGTTCCATGAATGTTTATGTGATCTTGATGTTGACTAACAAATTAAAATTCTATTATAGCTGTTATTGTTCTTTCAGAGTTCAGGCCTCGTGTTCTTGCTCTATTTCCTCTGAAATTACACATTCTATTCTTATAGGACCTATCTTACCGCTGAGTCCATTCCAGTGTGCTACCGCCTGCTCTGTGACGCCGTGTCCTGCACAGTGCTTTCTGTTTATATATTTTCCCACCATACTTGTTGTCTTCCTCAGTTTGGTCGACCCCTGGACATTGCTCTGAATAAAATGTCGGCTATCCATGTGTCATAGTTGTCTATTCTACAGCAAGTTACAAAGCATTGTCACCTTCCTTATATATTCGGCATTGCCACCTTAAAGACAGCTCAGATATTGTCACCTTCCTTATATATTCAGCATTGCCACCTTAAAGACGGCTCAGATATTATGATATTGAGATCCAATCCGCTTCTCTCAAGAAGTCCAGATTGAATATTTAACAAATTAACTCAAAGAAATTGATTGTCACCAGATCCTGAACTGTTTCAAAATGTTGTCATAAAGAAAAAGGCAGTAATACTTACCTTATCAACCCCTGCTGCTGTAACGGTTTTGTCACTATATATTTAAGTATTTAGGCTGCTCAAGCAGGTAGACATGAACTGGAGCTGGACGTATCAGGTCTCAGTGACAGGAACACATTGTTCTGTTGTATATGGTAGTAACATTTGTTGTTGCGCCATATATAGGCATGGATGACTATATCACAGTTTACCGAAACTCAATCATTTTCTGGTGACAATTTCTTCACAGATGTGATCCATATTATTATGTGTCAGTCTTTCTTTTCTCTGCTCCAAAAAAAAGCCACACAACGTGGAAGAAAAGATAATTGCAAATCGATCCGAGCAGTCTAAATTTGGCTCCAAGTATCGAGAGCTATGCAGTTCCCTTTAACATACTTTATTTATGCTGGTTCTCCATTTACAATGAAGCCATAATAATTCACTCCTTTGTTCCAAAAAAAAAATTCACTCCGTTATTTCATAAAAATTCCTGTGCACATGCATATTTATGCCTATGTTTACTGCATGTTCTTCATCTGCACGTACAAAGAATGAGAGTTTCATGACCTTCAAAACTACATGTGTATAATAGCTAGAAAAACTCTTTAAATATGTTATGCTTCTCTCGAGTTTGGTTCAACAATACGCTACATCACAAATCTTGGTCAATTTTATAGATTTGTTATTTATTGTAGTGCTCTTAGCTTTATTTAGAATTGATAGTTTTATTTCTCGGTGACAGCTCGTGTAACGAACTAATTCAGAATCTGTTCTGCAGAAAGTGTTGCATGCTCTATTTTATATATGAGACTTGATCCAAAATGCTGATGATTTCCACACTCATTCTTCCTAGAGATGGCTACAGAGTTTAGTATGGTTGTCGTGAAGCATGTGCTGCTAAATTTGAACCTGGGGTTGTGAAAATACTCCTATGTATTACCATCACCAGCGTACATTGAAGGCAACCATGTTCATCATGATCCCAAACTTGTAAGATATAATAATGTAATGTAGGTGCTCTACTTCTTTTTTTTGACAAGGAGCAATCTTTATTTCAGCAGCAAGATGCTGCAATCAGTCTTATAGACTGAACTTGTACATCAGTCAGCGCCTCCAAGAGAGTGCACTGTTGGCCATGTAAGGAATAGGAGCATACAGATCGGATGCCTGAGTTTGGCAGAGCCGGAGTGATCACTGCTTGCCTAGCTAGAATATGAGCAGTTGTGTTCATTGACCTATGAACTTTAACAATCTTGTCATTGCTTCGGCTTGCTGCATTCTTGAATATATGAGTGAAAGGTTTGGACCTCCAGTCCGGTGGATGGTCCTGAGAACTGTCATTGAGAAATTGCACCAACAGCTGAGAGTCTGATAGGAATGTGATGTTGTTGAGGTTCAGTCTTTCAGTGACAGTAGTAGCCAATGCCAGTGCTGCTGCTTCTGCCACTAGGACCGAATGTACTCCAGAAGCTTGAGCCTTGATGTAGATGGTCCTCGTCGGCTGAACCTGAGGATTTATAATGAAAATTCCCAAGCCTGCAGTTCTAGGCGTCTAGGAGGCCTGATCAGGACTCAGGGAGGCATCAGAGTAGCATCTGATTCCCTAAACGAGGCTTGGCAGCCTGATGAGGTAGGTACTGGTCGCCATGGATGTACCTGCATAGTAACTTGACATACCTTGTTCAAAATGGTGTGCTGATGTCCTGTTCAAATTCACCAGTTGGTGTGGATCTTGCATGTCCGCTGTATTGTGTACCTGCATAGGAGTCATACCTTGAGTGGGCATCATCGCTACTGAGTTGTTGTTAGTAGTGGCTGACAGTGGTGCGGACTGCTGGAGGTATGGTCCTTCTTGGCTATGTGTTATGGCATCTTCCTGGATGTGTTGGTGACCCCTGGGCATTTCAGTTGGCGGAGTTCCTGCATTCAAACTGTAGAAACCTTGTTGATGTAGCTGTTGCTGAATTGCAGGTGGCGTTGTTGTAGGTTGTGTCGCCTGTAGATGAGGCTCATCATGGACCTAAGTCAACATTGCAGCCGTGGCACTATGTACCTGCATAGGTGTCCAACACTTGTTTTAGAAATGTTTATCATTCCTAGCTTTCCAAAGAAACCACATAGTGATTAGCATTTTGGAGAGTAAATCATCTTCAATAGTATGTATGCCCAATGTTTTAATTTAGATAATGTCTTTGCTTGATATGTACAAGAACATATTAATGTAAGTGTTTCATGACAAATTCTTATTAAAATAATTGTTATATGTAATGTGAACATTGCAGTGGGTGTTTCAAGACAATTTCTTATGCCGTGCGCGAATGCGCGCCCCACGATACTAGTTTATACTATACAAGAACACAAGTATATAAACAAATTGCAAAAGCAGCCTTGGAGCCGGTTGCATTGAACGGTAATGCCTGGACCCTGATAATTTTGTCCACAACGACTGAATACCATCACCCACCCCATGAGCCGCCCCTACGGGCTACCTGCTACAGCGCTGTCTCTTTTCTTGCCAGTAGCGTAAATGGGTCTCATCCAAGAACTTTAGTGCGACCGTGGATGCTTTTGTAGAGAAGGGTATGTGGAAATTAAAGAAGCTGGCTAGCATATCTTCTGCTCTGAATGAGGAGTCCGGAATCAGAAGGACATTGTGGTATATAATGTGATCATAAAGGCTTATGGTACATCACAAAGTCTCTTCTTTGGTTGACAGTATGGAGAAATCTGGTGTTCCATTAGATGAGTGCACATATAATTATTTGATTAAAATAAAATGTTTTTTGTTGATCGATTAATTCCACACAGAGCTAAGAAGTTGTTAGGCAAAATAAAAGATGCAGGATTTGAACCAAAATGTGATATATATATATATATATATATTGTAAGTTTTTGTTGAATTATTGACATAGATAAATAATATATTGGTTTATAGGTGCCATGTGAATCCGTTTAAAAGAATCTCCAATTCTGAGGTTATTTGTTCTTCACAAGTAACACTGTGATATATTAACTGAGATGTGCAAGTTCGTTTACTGAGGTTATACTACTAAAGTGATAAATTTGACCAAAATAGTAAGTTAGGAATTAGGATAATTTACACTGAATGTTCGACAAAATAAATACTCTTTGTTTTGCAAGGTTGGATTATACAGAGATAAATTAATCAATTAATTGGTTCATATGTGCCATATGAATCCATTTAAAAGAATATCATGTTTTGCAGTTATTAGTTCTTCATAAGTAATATTGTGAAATATTAACTGTAAGCAAGCTAGAACATGATAAATAAAAACGACAAATATTTTCTAAGCAATGTGCGTGCCACATGTAGCCTCTCCCACGCGCCCCGCAAGTGCACCCTTTCCCCGACGTGTCCAGACGGATGCATAGAAGGGGAAAGGGCGCCGCGCCGGGTCTGCGAGTTGCAACATTAAGTCGACATTTGCAACATTTTAAATCGAGTATTGCAACATCCAGGAAAACATATTGCAACATCCCATAACCGACAATTGCAATATTGAAAAAACATGTTGCAACATCTAAAAATACACTACTGCAACACCCAGTAAACACATGATGCAACATCTCAAAATCGGCAGTTGCACCATCTAGAAAAACATGTTGCGACATCAAAATTGATTGTTTCAAAATATTCAAAAACATATGTCGTAACATCTCAAAACAAGAGATGCTACATCCAGGAATACATGTTCAACATTCTCAAATTGATTGTTGCGCCACAAAAAAATTCACTGCAGCCGCGAAATAAAAGGGGAAAGAGGCGAGGCACATGGGTTGGGGTCGTTGGTGGTGCAGATCGAGCCACCTCATGGATGGGATGGGATGATGGGTTGGCGTCACATGTTGGATGGAGGGGACCACCACGCCATGCCTCACAGAGGAGTGGCAAAAATAGTAGTAGAACGCATGCATGCCACGCTGTCGGGGAAGGACGCTGCGCCGCGCCTCATGGAGCAATGGCAGGACCAGCGGCAGAAGCAGCAACAGGGCATGTACAGCAATGATAGAAGCAGTGGCAAAGCGTGGGAGGAGGAGCACTGGGGAGGAGTTGTGCGTGCGTCTTAATAGGTGAGCGCGGACGACCGAGTGAAAAAAAAGGTAGAGTGAAGGGATGAATGAGCGGCAAGTTCCATCCGATAGCACCGAATAGGACAAACGTCCATGTCCCAGCATTTCTGAAATAAAAATGACATATATCTTCTTGCGTGCCGCACGTACATGTTAACTAGTACATCAAACTACCTTTAATTCTACAGAGAAAATGTGGCAAGTATAAGGAATGGTCTTGTAAGAAGGCCGATGTGCAAGTAGCTCAGATTGTCTGTGACATTCACAGGCGGAGCTACCTGGGGGCAAAACAGGGCGTTGGCCCCCCTTGCCTTGCGATTTTTATGAAGGTCCACACCTAAGACTGCATGTGCATGTAAGCAAGTCAGCCCCGTCCTAGACTATTGTTGTCGTTGCTTCTACGTGCCAGCTCTATATGTACCACTAGACCTCTAGTTTTGAGTTCTTGTTGATTCTTTTGTTCCTTTTATTTCCACACTCTTTAATCGATAAAATATGTAAGATATGCGTAGTAGAAGTTTATATGTTTTATTTGATATTTTATATGTTCTAATCCCCAAGTAGCATAGTTTTGATTTTCAGATCTAAAAAAGGAAAGTGGACCTAGATGAATGTTAGTTCTGTATGTTACACATGTATTTAGTGTATATACACTTGTATACATATATGATATGTTAATATAATATTGTGATTATCTTCATAGATAAAGAGAACAGAATCACTTGTACTTTGTTAAATACTGGCCTAATTATAAGTACTAAAACTATTTAAGTTCATTGCCAAATTGGCCCCCCCTTTGTTTCGCTTCAAGCTCCGCCACTGGTGACACGGTTGATGCTCTTGTACCTAAGTTGTTTCCACTCTCTTGCATAATAATATTTGAACATCAACTGGAACTGTGCTGAAATTATTCTACTGTGAACAGGGCCCATCTCCCTGTCATCTTTATCTGCAATTTCTGTGGAAAAAGATGAGGGTTGCCCAAGAGCTTGGTCTAGTATCACCTGAGGCTGAGGCGAGTGTATAAAGTTAAAGCCGTTTGTATATAGAAAACAAAATGATATTACAAAATCTTTACATTCCACATCTGTGTACCAGAATTTTTCTTCTCTGTTTATGTGACTTCTGTGACATCAATATGGAATGAGCCCTCGACTTTTTTTTGACAAGTAAACTTTTATAGACTAACAGTTACAGAGTTAATGGTTACAACCTGGAGTGCCAAATCTAGTGGGCACTCATGAACATGTGGCTCATACGCACAATCAACATGAGAAGATCGATTGGAATGAAAATCTCTAAGAGCCTGTCTAGCTAGAAGATCAGCCATATGGTTTTGATCTCTACTGATTCTCCGGATGACTGTTGCGGAATCATGCACCGCGTTGCTTATCAGCTGGGTGTAAGGTTTTATCCTCCAATCCGGCAGATGATGAAGCTATGAACCATTCATGAAGTGAACCAGTTGTTGATTGTCTGAAAGAATTGTAACCTGTTGCATGTTCAAAGCCTTGGTCACTTGTGCAGCTAGCGCAAGAGCAGCAGCCTCTGCCATGAGGACAGAGGATGACTCTCGCATTTCTGCCTTGATGAAGATGCTGTGAGGCGGGCTGACTTCAGTGTTTACTATGAAAATTTCAATCCCAGCTTCACGGTGAATAGGTACCGACTGGTCTGGCTATGTGGAGGTATCAATGTAGCATCGTGTTCCTTGTAGTATAGAGGGGAATGGAACCAGCATCCTATCCATCATGGTTGATGGAGCAATATTCCCCTGTAATCCTGCTTGGCTGGAACCTGCATTAGAAATTTGCGTACCTGGTTTGGAGTTGTGAAGATCTGACTGGTCTGCATGTTGTCATTCCTAGTGGCATCAGGGAAGAGACTCGCAGACCTTTGAACTTGGTGATTAGCCTGGAGTTGGCGTGGTCCTGGCTCACCTGTACAGTAGAGTGGAGCACCAGGTTGTTGCTGATTTGCTAGGCTTCGTGGGCAATTTGCTGAGGATGAACAAATGTCTCCATTTTGGACCTGTTCTTCCAATGCGGTAAAGTGAGTTTGCATGTGTGCATTCGCAGCTTGGTGTACCTGAAAGGAGGTCCATGTTTTTCTTTGAAAACGGTTATCATTATGGGCCTTCCAAATATACCACAAAAAGAAAATAGTTTTGCAAAGAGTAGTTTCTGAAGGGTTAGTGGTGATAAGCAAAGGAAGAGCCAGTTGTACTCCATCTTCATCAGCACTGATGTTATCCATAGACATGGAGGGTTTGCCATGGTCCAAACTTTTCTAGGTAAATGACATAGAAAGAACAGATGGTTATCATTTTCAATGGCCCCACAGTAAGTGCAGTGTTGATCAATATGAGTTGAGTATCTTCCTGCTCTTTCACCAGTGGCAATAGCTCTTCTAATTAATCTCCATGCAAGGTTTTAAGAAGGGGAGGGATGATATTAGACTTTCATATCTTTTGCAAGATGAGGTTGGCATCAGGGCGATGCTTCTGGATCCTTGGTTAGGAAGGTGGTGAACCTCTTGAGTAGCCAAGTACCTATAGACTGCTTTGGTGGTGCACTGACCATCAGTGGCAGTAGTCCACCTAAGAATGTCATCATGGTTAGAGGTCACCAAAGGAGTGGCTTCAATGATTTGGACAGCTTGGTCCGAAAAAGTAGTAGAGAGGCGTTGATGATCCCAATTGTGGGTACCTTCGAGCCAAAGGTCAGAGACCGTGGTAGGAAGGGGGTAATTGACAATGGGCGAGAGCAGATGATCATGTATGTGGTTCCAAACAGGAGATCAAGGAGTGGACCAAATAGGACCTGGAGCCTTTATCCGGAGCCTTCTAAAAAGAATCATATGGATGATATTTGGCTTTCAGGATAGCTGAAAGGAAGGGGTTTTTACAGTTAGCAACATTCCAAGCTGAGTGAATAATAAGACTTTTGTTAATCATTTCCATATCCCTTATGCCAAGCCCCCCTTCCTCAGTGGATTTACAAATGTTATCCCAGGAGCGATAAGCAATGGGGCTGGTGTCTTGTTTTTCCTAGATACCTGTCCACCAGAACCTTCTAATAATGGTGTTAATCTTTTCAATAAAGGTCTTAGAGAAAAGAACTGTAGACATGTAGTAAATAGGAATGGATGCAAGCACTGATTTAATGTACTGGAGCCTACCTGCATGATTGAGCTTGTTAGCTTTGAGAGTGCCAAACTTAGCAAAGAACTTGTTGTAAATAAAATTGTAGGCTCTGTTCTTATCTCTATGGCTAAAAATCATGGGATGACCTAAATGCATCGTATGAGGCTGTAAATCAGGAACTGTAAAGATGCTTTTTATTTGATTTTTAATATTATTAGGAACATTCTTGCTAAAGTAAATGAAAGATTTTTAGAGGTTAGGGGTCTGACCGGATTGGCAGCAGAAGTCATATAGAATTGTTTTGATTGTCTGAGCTTCTTCCACGGATGCCTTGTCACAGAGGATAAGGTCATCTGCAAATAAGAGAGATTGGATAGTAGGGCAACCAGGGCCTAATGATATGCCCGAAAGGTTGCTGTGTTGAAGCGCTTCTTGTAGCCTAATAGATAACTCATTAATCGCTATATCAAAGAGGTAGGGAGAGAAGGGGGCATCCCTGTCTTAGTCCCCTTTGAGAATTAAAATGTCTAGTAGACTCACATTCACTGGCACTGCAAAGGTGGGAGAGGAAATACGAGCATTGATGGGCCTAATAAAATTATCATTGAGGCCTGACCTGTGGAGAGCAGCAGAAATGAAATGCCATTCTAACTTGTCAAAAGCCTTGGCTAAGTCAATTTTGAGAATAAATGCATAGTGCTTCCAACTTTTCAAGTTAAAGGAGTGAATGATCTCCTTGGCAATAGGGAGGCAGAAACATTGTTCAGTCAATCCATTATTTTGACTGTAGATGTAGACGTAGATATAGATTTGTCAGTGAAAACTTTATAATAAATAACGAGACAAAATGTCTTACGATATCTGCGGAATAACTTCCTCCGTCCAAAAAGATTCTTTAAGAATTCAAACAATTTAAACTTATAGTAAAGTTATATAAAAAACACTAATATTTAATATAAAATAAATATTATTAGATCAGTTTGAGACATAAATGCTAATATTATTTTCTATAAAATTAGTTAATTTGAGTTAGTATGACCGGCGCGAATCTTATAACTGAATTTTTTGCGGAGGGATAGAGTATTTTTTTCTCTCTCTCCTTGCCATAAATAAGTGAATTCCTAGGATTCGTGCAAATTAATTTATTTTAAGTTTGACTGACTTTATACGAAAGAGTAACAACATCTACGACATAAGTAAGCATATTATAAAAATATATTCTATAGTATAACTTATGTATACTAATTTAATTTCAAAAATCTTGTTGGGTTTTTTTCTAGATGTACGGTCAAAGTTTAGAAAGTTTTTTTTAGAATTACGCACGTGCTCACAACACACATCCACACCCGCTCCTTATGAACACAAGTATAAAAACCCTAACTTTACGAGTACATCTACACTATCGATGGACAATTCTAGGAATCTATTTATTAAAAAACAAAGACGGTGTTTCTGGTGGCTTTGACTCCTTGGCACAATAAGCTAGAGCACATATACTTTGGCAAGCCACTGTTCCTTGAATTTAGTAGCTGTCTTATCAGATATGGTATAGTGTTTTTTTCTCGCAGCAAAGCAATACCACCTTAGCCAAATAGCCCGGATAATAATTTTCTTAGAAAAAAGAATCGAAGCTGGTTAAAACCATGGCAAATGGTGGCTAATATCATGGGACCATCTTACTGAAAAACCTCCATGGCAATTTTGTACTGGTGCCGGAAGGAGCGCTCAAACCGAGAAAACCAAAGCGATACGTCTCCTCCAATTCCATTTTGGAACTAAATCTACTTGGGCCCCAAAATATACCGCGGGCATATACCACTCCTCTTCCCTCTTTCCTTCGTCCCCTCTCGCCGCGACCAGATCGCCAGCCCCGACCTCACCCCACGTCCATGGCGGCAGCCCTGGCGAGCCGCGTGGAGTCGTGGGTGCGGGACCAGGCGGCGCGGCTGCAGCCCTGGGCGGCGGCGCTGCCGCAGGCGGCGCGGTGGCCCTGGCCCCCGCCGCGGCCCGCCTGGCCGTGGCCCGGGGACCGCAGGCGCCAGCGGGAACGCATGTTCCGAGAGGAGTACGAGCGCCGTAGCCGGCAGCTCCGCGAGCTCTGCCGCGCTGTCCGCGTCGACACCGTCGCCGAGCTCCAGGAGTTGCTCTGCGCCATGGTCCTCGCGGAGTGCGTCTACAAGGTCCGTGCGTTGGCATTACCTCAGTTTTGTTGCGCGGTTCGCCCTTACCGATCACGATGTACGGACCGACTGATAGATCTGTGCTGCCATTTCTGGCTGGAGATTGGTTCAAATGGTGTATGTGGTAAAAGTAAGCGGTAACTTATAGGCAGTATGGACGTTTGGACGCTAGAATGTTTATTAGTTGTTGGACATAGAGTTGCCTGCCTCTTCTGGTGGGACCCTTCTGGTGGGGGAAGGGTAATCAAATCTGCACGTCTCAGTATTGTAATGATCATGTGGTGTTCCATCCACCAAATGTAGGGACATCATCTTGGGACACTTCTTTCTGAGCAAATCCATCTTGGGATAGTTGCGGCTGCATGCCTGATACTATTAATTAATGTGGCATTTTGTGTTTTTACCATGAAGAAACAGCACCCTGTCTTTTTATGTGCTTGCTTGGTTTAGTTGGTCTTGGATTACTTGTGGTGAGCTTGATATAGCAGTTACAAACCAATAAATTTTCCAGACTTGTTGTTTTTATATTTACATCTCAAGTCTTCATCCCTTTCTGTTATAATTCCTAGTGTCTAATTTTCGACTAGCCTACCTGATCGATATGCTAGGACCCACTGTGCTGCCAAACTAGCCTTGCGCTTGTTTTAAAAGATGTTTCCTTGCAAATGGACTGCATGAAATGCCTAAATGCTTATACTGGTCCTAGCTTCCCATTGTACTGACGCATTACATTATTTCGTTCATTCATCTACAATATGTCCAATCACCATTCCTCTTCCATGATGCAATTCCATGAATGTTCTGAGTTCTGACATATATGATTTGCTACATATTTCTTGTCACTGTATGGTTGCAAAGTGGCATCCGTTGTCAATCTGAAGAAGAAGAAGAAGAAAAATTGCTAGGATAGTAACAGTTTAAGCCTATGCCAATTGAAGTAGAAGGCTTTGTTTTTGTTGATATTTGTATGCTTTTGCAGAGACCTGTTTCTGAGATGATGAGATATATCAACAAGTTTAAGTCTGATTTTGGTGGAAACATTGTATCCCTGGAGCGTGTTCAACCATCCTTGGATCATGTACCACATCGGTAAGCCAAAAGCTAAAGCCCACTTAGGGGTTCAATATTTGTTGTGATTTGTGCTACTGTTTTCATTCTTTGCAAAAGTTTGTAATCAAGCCCTACAATCAAATACAATTTAGATATTTTTTGTGCAACTCTAATCTCATTTCTCAAGTAGATCAAGTAACCATGTAAATGCACAGAAAAAACTATTCCTTTATGTAATTACTGAGGAAGGAAACTTATGCTATGGGACATCCTACATGTGTGATATTTGCTGGAAAGCAAATAGGGAATCTAAAAAATTATTTCTGCTCCTGGACAATCCTGTAGGCATTGGATCTTTATGCAGTATCTATATTTTTGTTCTGATTATCTGTAACTTATTTTAAGTAGCCCAAATAATGACAATCTGCACATGGTTTTGTGTAGTAAGATTTAGAGTATCTTAAAATGAGTATATAAACATAAGCAAACTGATCAACGAGTATGCACCCATAGGCAAGGTGATTTATTAAAGATGGGAGTAGGAAAAATGCACACTATAAATAAATCTACTTAGTGGTGAAATTATGCAGGTATCTGTTAGCAGAGGCTGGTGACACCTTATTTGCTACATTTATTGGCACAAAGGAGTACAAGTAAGAGTTTGATGGAACTTCGACTCCCAAATGTCCATGGTGTTTACATTTACAGTAATACAATTGAATCAACGGTTCATTTTTTCCTTAATTTATAGAGATATTATTGCTGATGTGAATATACTCCAAGGGACCTTTTTTCATGAAGATACTGCTCAGCATTTGGCTCCTGATGTTGACCCTGAGCAAAATGACGCCCAAAAGGGTGAGGAAAACCATGGGAAATCTTACCGAGAAACATCAAAGAAGCTAAGAAAGTCAAAACCTGCAGTGCACCGAGTATGCATTTTCATGCTGAATCAGTTCATCTTGTGTATCACATATCATTGTGGTTAGGATTTGGTTATTTGTCTAACTTAATATACCATACAGGGTTTCTTGGCTCGTGCTAATGGAATTCCAGCACTGGACCTATACAATCTTGCACAGAGAAGGAACAGGAAACTTGTTCTTTGTGGACACTCACTTGGTGGGGCGGTAGGTACCTGTAGATAATATACAGTATCTCATTATTTGCTCATACATCTTCAATACAACTGCAGGTTGCTGCATTGGCTACACTTGCAATCTTGAGAGTTATTGCTACCACTCCATCTAAAGAGGAAAACAGGCTTCATGTGAAGTGCATCACCTTCTCTCAGCCACCTGTTGGAAATGCTGCTTTGAGAGAGTAAGTTTCTTTAGATATAGCTACAATGCTGCACTTGATTGTGCATATGATTATTAAAAATACTGTTGGAGTATGTGTATTAGGCCCATGAGGCTAGGCCCATGAGGCCCATGTATGACTCACTATATTGCTACCCTTCTAGGGTTAGCCCAGTAATGAGAATCACAAGTTCTAACATGGTATCAAGCTAGGGTTTCTCTCCTCCTCTCCCTCCCCTGCACAGCCGCCGCCTCCCTTGGCCACCATGGCCGGCGGCCGGCCTCCTCCCCCTCCTCCCACCTACTTCACCTCCTTCCCTCCCCTCCCCTACCCTACCTAGCCCAGCGCGCCGCCGGCCAGCCAACCCGCGCCGCCACCGTCGCTCTTCTCATGGCGGAGGGCATTGGCGGCGGCCCCCTGGCCGGCCCAGGCGCGGGCGCCGGAGCGGGTGGCCAGCCCCCGGCGGCCGTGGGCGGCCAGGCCGGCTCAGGCGCGGGCGTCGGCGCAGGCGGCCCTCCCCCGGCTGCGGATGCCCTGGCCGCCGCCGCTGCACTCACCGCCGCCCCTCCCCTGGGCATGCTGCCGTGGACTACTGCCCCCCACACCCTACCGGCGGGTGCAGGGACCGGTTCCTCTCTCACCTTCGTGGCGGGCGCTGGGGTCGAGGGCGTGGGCACTCACCTTTTCCCCGCCCCACCTCCACTGCCGCAGCATGCGGGGCGCCCCGACTCAGCCCTCGCCGCTGCCCTCGTCGCTGCTTGGGCTGCTGCCGCGGCAGGGCAGGCCCGTCTGCGGGAGGCCGCCGTCGCTTGGGAACGCGAGCGCGATGCGGCCGATGCGCTGGCTCGCCAGATCGCCGAGGCGGAGCAGCTCCTCGTCCCTCCTGCCTCCTCCGACGGCGGGGCCACCTCCTTCGGCTCGGCGGGCCACCCCGTGTCCCACACCGCGGTCCTCTAGCACGACCCGGCCGATCCGCTCGTGGCGCAACTCCACTACCAGGCCGGGAGTGTCTAGAACATCCGCCTCCTCGTCCCGGTTGTCCTCGAGCCTGAGTCGCCCTCCTACGCCGTTGGCGGGACCTCGTCCTCCTCACCCTCCGCGGCTACGCCCTCGACGACCACGTCCTCGTCGACGCCTCGGTCGCGGTCCAGACCCCCTCGTGGCTGCGCCTCGACAGCATCGTCCTCTCCTGGATCCTTGGGACGATCTCCCTCGACCTCCACGACCTCGTCCGCAACTCCGTCGACGCTTGCCGGGCCTGGCTCGCACTCGAGGGCCGGTTTCTGAGCAATGCCGAAGCCTGGGCTCTGCGTCTCGATGCGAGCTTCCGCACCTTCGTCCACGGTGACCTCTCCGTCGGCGAGATGAAGGGCATGGCGGAGTCCCTCGGTGACCTTGGCTGGCCCGTGGAGGACCGCATCCTGGTCCTCAACGTCCTCTGCGGGCTCAGTGACCGCTACGCCCATCTCCGGACGTGGATCACGCGTCAGCGGCCCTTCCCCACCTTCCTGCAGGTCCGTGACGACCTTGTCATGGAGGAGCTCACTCAGGGCATCCAGCCCGGGTCCACCTCTGCACCGGGGTCCTCGTCTTCCTCGACTACCCTTGCCGCTACTCCGCCGCGTCCGTCTGCTCCGCCGCCGTCGTCTCTTCTTGGTCCTTCTCCCCATGGGCCGAGCGGGGGTAGGGAGGCGTGGTGGTTGTCGTCGCCGCGGAGGGGGGCGTGGTGCGGGTGCTGGCCGTGGGAGCAACCCGGCGCCCGCGCCTCCACGGGGTACACCCTGGCCCTCCTTCAACCCGTGGGCAGGGCGCATCTCCATGTGGCCCTTCCAGGCTCCCGGCAGCGAGACTCGCCCGCCGGCGGCCATGCTCGCTGGTGCTCCTCCGGGGTTTCACTCCACGGCTCCGTGGGCTTCACCTCCAGGCACCTCGCCTGGACCGTGGGTGACACCTCCCGGCGCCTCGCCCGGGCCTGTCGGTTGGGACCCGACGGCCTTGGCCTCCACCTTCAGCACCATGGCCCTGACACCTCCTGTCGGCCGAGAGTGGGTGGCCAACTCGGGTGCCACCTACCACACCACTCCCCACCCTGGTATACTAGCCTTTGTTCACCCTCCTTCCTCTCATCCTTCATCCATTATGGTCGCAAATGGTTCGTGTCTTCCTGTCATGTCTGTGGGTGCCGCTGGCGCTCACGGCTCTTTCGCCTTCCCGATGTTCTTGTTGCACCCTCTATGGTTCACAATCTTCTTTCTATTCGTCGCTTTACGGCTGACAATTCCTGTTCTGTTGAATTTGACTCTTCTGGTCTTACTGTGAAGGATTTGGCTTCCCGGTGTCCTCTTCACCGTCCATTTTGTCAACCGCACTTGCCGCCACTACTTCCTCCACCACTTGGCACTACCGCCTCGGCCATCCTGGACGTGATGCTTTGATGCAACTTAGTCATAGTTCCGACATTCGTTGTACTCGGGCTCATCATGAGCATTTGTGTCATGCGTGCCAGCTGGGCCGCCATGTTCGTCTTCCTTTTTCTTCTTCTTCACATGCTACTCATGTGTTTGATCTTGTACACTGCGACCTATGGACATCCCCTGTCATCAGCATTTCTGGCTATAAATATTATCTTATGGTGGTTGATGATTTCTCTCACTATTCGTGGACGTTTCCCTTGCGTGCGAAGTCTGATGCTTTTCCTGCCTTTCTCCACTTCTTCGCCTGGGTGTCCACTCAGTTCGGCCACACCATCAAGGCCGTCCAGTGTGACAATGGCCGCGAGTTCGATAACGCCACCTCACGCGCCTTCTTCCTCTCTCACGGTGTCCAGTTGCGCATGTCTTGCCCGTACACCTCCTCCCAGAACGGCAAGGCTGAGCGCATGATTCGCACCACCAACGACATCATGCGTACCCTTCTGCTCCAGGCGTCCCTCCCTGCTCGCTTCTGGGCTAAGAGCCTACACACCTCCACCTATCTCTTTAACCGCCTTCCTTCCGCTGCTTGTCTAGCTCCTACGCCACACCACGCTCTTTTCGGTACCCCTCCTCGGTATGACCACCTTCGGGTCTTCGGGTGTGCGTGTTATCCTAACACCACTGCCACCGCTCCCCACAAGCTGGCTCCCCGTTCAACTCTGTGTGTCTTCCTCGGCTATTCCCCTGATCATAAGGCTTACCGATGCTGTGATCTCACATCTCGTCGGGTCCTCATCTCTCGCCATGTGGTGTTCGATGAGTCTGTCTTTCCCTTCTCCACCACCACCACCACTACCCCCCCACCCCTGACCCCTTCTCTCTGATTCCCACTGACGTGGTGGTTCAGCCACCTTTACCGCTGTCCCCTGCAGGTACTGCTACTCCGTGCCCGGCGCCGGGCCCGTGCCCCGGCTCACCGCCCACCAGTGACGCCCCTGGCCCTACACCCTGCCTGGGTCCGGCGGCGTCATCCTCCGGTGTTGCTCCTGCCCCTACGCCCGACACGGGTTTGGGGCCGCCGGCGGCCCCGGCTCCCGCACCTCCTGCGCGTTTCGCCCAGCCGGTGCACGTCTACCAGCGTCGTACACGGGCGGCTCCGCCGCCTCAGTCCCCGCCGGTGACCTCTTCTCCACCGGCGACGCCTACACCACCGCCGCGGCTGCCGGCTGCCCGTGTCGTCCCGCCGGTGTACCACCCACCGCTTCTTCACCGACACCCGCGACATGTTCACCCTATGGTGACACGGCACGTGGCTGGTACCCTGCGGTCCCGGGCTCTTGCGGCGATGCCCGGTGACCCGCAGGTCTCTCCTGTACCCTCTTCCGTCCGCGACGCCTTGTCGGACCCTCACTTGCGCCGCGCGATGGAAGAGGAGTACGCGGCTCTCCTCGCCAACCAGACTTGGGATCTGGTGCCCCGTGCGTCCGGCGCCAACGTCGTCATCGGCAAGTGGATCTGGACTTACAAGCGGCGGGCTGATGGTACTCTTGAGAGGTACAAGGCTCGCTGGGTTCTCCGGGGTTTCACTCAGCCCCCTGGGGTCGACTATGATGAGACTTTCAGCGCAGTAGTGAAGCCGGCCACCGTCCGCACGGTGCTCTCACTGGCCCTCGCTTGCTCATGGCCCGTGCATCAGCTGGACGTCAAGAATGCCTTTCTGCACGGGACTCTCAGTGAGACAGTCTACTGCAGTCAGCCGGCGGGTTTTGTTGACTCTTCTCGTCCCGACCTGGACTGCCGGCTCAACAATTCTCTCTATGGCCTCAAGCAGGCCCCTCGGGCGTGGCACTCTCGACTTGCTGCTTTCCTGCAAGTCAGATACGTCTCTGTTCATCTATCACCGCGGAGCTGAGAATGCCTATCTGCTGCTCTATGTTGATGATATTGTCCTCACCGCCTTCAGTCCGTCCCTACTCCGCCGCATTATCAGCGCTCTTCAGCAGGAGTTTCCTGTGAAGGATCTCGGTGTGCTCCACCACTTCCTTGGGGTCACTGTTGAGGCCTGTCCCACCGGGCTACTTCTTCACCAGCGGCAGTACACTCTTGATATCCTGGAGCGAGCTGGGATGACTGACTGCAAGCCTTGCTCCACTCCGGTTGACACACAGGGCTAGCTGTCAGAGGCCGAGGGCCCCGGTGGCAGAGCCCACTGCCTATCGGAGTCTTACCGGGGCACTTCAGTACTTACCTTCATCCGGCCGGACATCACCTATGCAGTGTAGCAGGTATGCCTTCACATGCATGATCCCCGGGAGCCCCACCTCACTGCTCTCAAGCGCCTCCTCCGCTACCTCCGCGGCACCGTCGACTACGGCCTGCTCCTTCACCGGTCTCCCTCCACCGAGCTTGTCGTCTACACTGACGCCGACTGGGCCGGGTGTCCGGACACTCGGCGCTCTACCTCCGGCTACGCTGTCTTTCTGGGCGCCAACCTGGTGTCGTGGTCGTCCAAGCGCCAGTCGGTGGTCTCCCGCTCCAGTGCTGAGGCGGAGTACCGCGCTGTTGCTAACGGCGTGGCGAAGGCTTCCTGGCTCCGGCAGCTCCTCGCCGAGCTCCATAGCCCTCTCTCCCGGAGCACACTGGTCTACTACGACAACGTCATTGCTGTGTACCTCTCCACCAACCCTGTTCAGCACCAGCGGACCAAGCATGTGGAGATTGATCTACACTTTGTCCGTGATCGAGTCGCCATCGGCGATGTTCGGGTCCTCCACGTCCCGACCACCTCCCAGTTTGCCGACATCTTCACCAAGGGCCTCCCGTCCTCGACCTTCACCGAGTTTCGCTCCAGCCTCAACATCACCGGTGGCTAGTTGCGTCTGTGGGGGACTCGTATGTGTGCTTTTCGTGTACAGTCTGCAACTCCGCTGCGACGGTAGTTCAGACTACGGGGGTGTTGGAGTATGTGTATTAGGCCCATGAGGCTAGGCCCATGAGGCCCATGTATGACTCACTATATTGCTACCCTTTTAGGGTTAACCCAGTAATAAGAATCACAAGTTCTAACAAATACCATTAGCTAACACTGGTTATCTGGAGAGAGGCAAGTGTAACAGGTTTGATGCTATCAAAATTGCTTCTTTATCCCCTTGTTTTCCTTTTGTTAGTTATGTTCACAAAAGAGGATGGCAAGACTACTTCAAATCCTACTGTATTCCAGAAGACTTGGTACCACGCATTCTATCTCCAGCTTACTTTCACCACTACAATGCCCAAACACCTGAAGCATCTCTTATAAATAAAACTGGTGTGAAATCTGAAGAAACTATGGAGGCAAGTGTAGAAAGGCCCAAAGGGAACAATGGGGAACAACTCGTTCTAGGCGTTGGTCCAGTGCAAAAATCACTTTGGAGGCTTTCAAAACTTGTTCCCTTGGAAGGGGTGCGGAAAAGCTTAAGTGTAATTCAAAAACAAACAAACGTTTTTGGGAAAGCACCATCACAATTGGATAGTTATTTGCAATCAAAGGTTGATGAATCAGAAGAACCACCTCAATCTCTTGAGATTCAAGAAAGTTCGCAAGGAATTGCTCTTACCCCTTTATCTGATAAAGATGGAGGGAATGCTGAAGATAATAATAGGACTGAGAAAATAAATTCATCTCAAGCGGGGGGTTCTAAACGCTGGAGCAGGGTACCTTCTTTGCCTTCATATGTGCCATTTGGTGAGGTTAGTAATATATACCTTAACCTTTCTTCCTTTTTTTTGGGTGGGGTGGGGTGGTGGGGGGGGGGGTTACACATCCTGAATAGTGAGTAGACACCCTTAATTCTTAGTGTACATGTGTGCCGGTGATAAAAATAATCGACCACAACAAGGCTTAATCACTAAGGACTAGGGCAAGACAAGAGGGAGAGCCCTTGAGCAGTCGAGCCGCAGCCATACCCCAGAGCTGTGTCTCTTCATCAAACAGCAAGACACGCCATATTTGGGGCAATGCCGTCAAAGTCACAGCGATTCTGATGCTTCCAAAGAGTTCCACTGTCCAGGCCCCAGGAATGATAAGAGAGTTAGGTCTTGTTGCAGCAGGACATTTATTGCCTCACTAGCTCTGCAACACGAAGGGCGGCCCTGGTGCAAGCGGTAGAGCTTTACCGCCTGTGACCAAGAGGTCCAGGGTTCAAGCCCCAGCCTCTGCACATTTGTGCAGGGATGGCTGCTGGCTATTTTGCCTTCCTCAGACCCCGCAGTGCGGGAGCCTACGGTACTGGGTACGCCCCTTTAGTAGCTCTGCAACACCAGTCATCAAAGGACAAATCTCCAAGTGAAGGAGGCAAAACTTGGAGGCCAAAACGCTGCAAGAGACTAAACCAAAACTATTTTTCGAAGACAGTTTTTAACTCCTATTTAACATGATACCCACTGCCCCTTTGTTCCAGATTGGAATTCTCGATTCAGTAAGGGAGATTTACATTTTTTGCTTACACCTTAACTATGAAGCACAACTTTACATGTAAACGAGCCTGTTGGAACAGAAAATACCAGTCATGATTGAAGATCATCCATGACTTAGCACTAAAGAGTTACTATTTTATTATAAAAATATTACCTGTAGCATTTATAATTTTCTCTAATTTGATGTTATGCCACAATGCTCTCTGTCTCAAGATATTCATTATTTACCTATCTGAACTTAGAAAATGTGATAAGTCTGAAACTTTTGCTCGTTCCTAAGATTAGGTGACGAAAGATTGACACAAACATGCCATTTATTTAAATAATCTTACTGTGCCATTCCGACTAATGCCCTGATTTTATATGTTTGCTTATTGACAAACTCTAGAAACAACTTTATAATTTGACAGAGACCGGACGTCCTTTGATTTTTGGAGAAGTTAGACTCAAACTCTATGAAGAAGTTAGACTACAGGCTCATGATTCAGTTCTGCTAAGCGATCTGTCTTTCTTGTACAGCTTCTCTAGTTTAGCTCTGCTGCCCACCTCGGGCTTGGTTCCTTTTGTTGTTTCCTCTTGTATAGAGTTGTTGTTGCTCTTTTTATTTAAATTAAAAAGTTTACAATGGGGACCTCCCCTGCTGTATTTTCCGCTTAAAAAATAAATTACCATATTTTAAAAAAAAGTCATGCAGCAAAATATTATTTTTGTTATGTGCTATCCATACACACTTGTAAGGGCCCTAGCTAATTTCTCATGGTACATCCATATCTTGAAATGTATTTGAGCTTTAACTTCTGTCATGAAAATATTATTATTGTTTTCAGCTTTACCTATTGGGAGATTCATCAGTCAATACAGTTTCAGATTCAGAATACTCCAAGATGATGTCGGTATGAGCTTCTTATTTTGGTGCTCATTCCCCTTATTCTAAAAAACTAAAACATAGGAAGCATGCTTTATTTTTCTTTGGTTTTTTGGTTGAGTTTGTTACCATATCAGGTCCACTAATTTTCTTGCTATATTTTGGCAAAGGCGTGTGCAGGTGCAGTCTGTTATATCGGAGTTAAGAGAGCGTTTGCAATCACACTCAATGAAGTCCTATAGGGCTAGATTTCAAAAGTAAGACCCATTATCAGGTTATCTTCAACTACATTAGCTCTTAGCCAAAACTTTCATCTTCCATCTCTCTGGGTCTTGTTCTCTTGTGTTATTGTGACTCAATACTTGATTTCTTATATTAATCGCAAGGTAGCCTAGTTTAATTAACTCATAATTTTTGTGAAACAGCTGCAACTGGCTCTCCATTTTCCTGTTTGAAAGAGTGCACACAAGTTTAAGGGCCCGCCAGTGCATTTCTTTAATTGTGTTATATCATTCAGTCAGTATCATTGAAATAAAATGACTACCCACAACTAATGTTATTTCTTTCTTTATGCAGAATATATGATTCATGCATGTGTGCAAATGCTCCCATTTTTACTGGCATTGAGCAATTGCCGCAATTTTCACATCTACAAGAATTAATTGGTCTAACAGCTACTGATTCTGTTGAACTTGGTGACATCGTGGACCCTCCTGTTATCCGAACTGCTACTTCTATTCTTCCTCTTGGATGGAATGGACTCCCTGGTGGTAAAAATGCTGAGCCCCTGAAAGTTGATATAATTGGGAATGACCTGCAAATGTGCACTCTTTTCCAGGCACAGATAAATGGAAACTGGTATGAATTTAGCTTGTGAAATAATTTAAAAGTTTTGGGGAGAAATATCAACAAAGTCTATTTTTTAATTAACAATGTAAATGGGTATTCACTATAAGCTTTTGATAACATTTTAAAGAAAAAATTGGCGCCTTCTATCTTGTGATAGTCCAGTCTTTAGATCGTCTAGAACATTGAGGTCATGATGCTCAAGATTTATCTTTTTTAAACTGTTATTCAAAAAGGATTCTGTGTATGCAAGTGGTGCAATGTATGTATATGAAGTTTGAAACCATCAATGAACCACTCAACTACATGCTTTGTGGAATTTGAAATCATCTATATTGGACATATAAACAAATCATCTAACTGTTATTTTGTAAGGAAGGCTTGCGTCAAAGTGCGGCTAGCAGTAATATTACTCTAAAATACTTTTTATGTTTACTTATTGCATTTATTGATTGGCTACCGTGTACAAGATTAACTCCAGTGTTATATCTGTAAGTATTACATACTTTAATTAATGTCCTTTGTATACAGGTATTCCACGGTAACAGAGACACTACCATCACTCACTTCATACTCAGCAAATGGAGAACTGCAACCTACATTACAGAAAATGCGGATTCTTGTTGGACAACCACTAAAGCAGCCTCCAAATTACATTAGTGAGGCTTTCATGGTTCCTGTGATGACAGGTGCTGATTCAACCCTGGACTTCGGATTCGAGTCATTCTTTGAAGATAAAGATTGCTGCAAGGGTTTGAGTGGATTTCTCATATACGGGACAAGTGATTTTGTAACCGTATGTAAAAAGGTCTATGTTAGGACCCGGAGAGTGAGATTGCTTGGATTAGAGGTATGCCCATGGGTATTGTTATAATTGTTATTGTTATAATGTATGTTCCTTTACCTATGTTCCATGAAAATGCTACATATGGAATATATTTGTCTGATGTAGGGGGCAGGCAAAACGTCCCTGCTTAAAGCAATGTTAGGACAAGTTAAAGAAAGAAATAGCGCTGTTCTTGAATGCATACATGTCGATTTGCATGGCAAGGGAATATCAAGTGGATTGTGCTACATAGATTCAACAACAGTAAACTTGCAGGTATTGTTGCTACCATTTGTTCTCTCAAGAATTTACACAACTGCACTGTGCTTGCCTGCACCACTCAGGAGTGTAGTATGGAAAATATAGTAGAGTTGTGTGACATGAAACTAGAGATGTGTGGATCAGAAAACCATCTGGGGAAAACTATGCCTTGCTCCATTTTTTACCACTGAATGCCTACTTTTTTTTTTCCTTATACATGATCCTGATACTACCGGAGTTACCTTTCATTACCTCTGAAATGTGTAATCGATCTGTATAGTTATTGGTTTTCATGGTTCATAGAAGAGTAGAGCAGATACATGGAGAATAATTTGTTCCTGGTTCTTGTCCAGTGATTTCCTTTCTGATCACCGAAGTTTTTTTGCCTAGTCTGAATATCTAACGACTAAGAGTTATTATGGACTTGTCTTTTATCAGGAACTACCTTTGGAGGTTGGGCGGTTCAAAGAAGAACTATTATTAGGACTCCATGATATCAGCAGGAAGACTGACCTTGTTATTGCTGTGCATAACCTAGCACATCGAATTCCACAGTATCAACAGTCGAATACTTCTCGGCCTCAGCCTGCTCTTTCACTTCTCTTGGATGAAGCTAAGGCGCTAAGCATTCCTTGGATTCTTGCAATAACCAACAAATTCTCTGTTAGCGCACATGAGCAGAACACGTTGATCAGCTCAGCTATGGAGGCATATCAAGCTTCTCCTGAGATGACGAAAGTTGTTAACTCTTCCCCATTTCTGATGCCAAGTGCTAGAAACAGTTTGCAGAGGATCAGATCAGCTGCTGAGAATTCGGGGAACAAGGCTCCAGCAAACAGATCTGCTTATCTTCCTGTAAACTTTGCACTGTCACCATTTCAGAGGAAGGACATTGTTATGCATGTGGAGGGTGTTAGTGCCCTTCGTCAACTTGTACATCAAGTAGTCCTCAACAATGAAGAACTAGCATTTGAGGTACATTTCTCTATTCTTTATTTTGTTTCTAGTGGGTGAAAGGGAAAAACCATAATAACTTAACATATGAATGCGAGTGTCTTAGAAACTTTCAGGCTTGATAGTAACCCTAAACACTGCATGATGAACAGGAGCTTGCTCGTGAGAGATTGTTTCAGGAACTGGCCAGAGAGAAAGCAGTGTCCCTGCAAATGAAGCAGAAGCCCCCGAAAAGAGATGGCTCTGTTACAGCTGCTGCTGTAGGTGCATCTCTGGGCGCAGGCCTGGGAATTGTAATGGCTGTGATAATGGGGGCAGCATCAGCCCTAAGAAAGCCGTGATTCATGTCTTCTTTTGATTCATCGTTCATTTCTTGTTTTAAGGATGTCTGAATGCATGTGCAAGTATGAACTAATTCGAACAAAAGCACTAGTGTAGGCAAGAAAAATGAAATTTAGGGCAGAATAGTTAGCTGATAGTGCCACGTTTTGGCTGTGTATAGAATGTAGGTTAGGCCTTTCTTTTTCCTGATCTGAAGTTTATTGTGTTACAGGCGGGATATGTTGTACTTCACGTTTTAATTATCTTTATCATATCTATGATTACTACCCAATTTCCCATCTATTTGTGTTATTTATCCTTTCCTAACAGGGCTAAAAAGTATATTAAAATCACAAAGCAGGTTTCTAAATAATCCATCTATATATTGATTGAGGGCAACACACTGGTTGCCTGGACCAAATGTTAGGTGCAGCGTGCCCACGCCGCTCAAAGCAAGGTTGGCTGTAAGGGATTTTATTTTCGTTTCTTCGGAGCCCAGCTTGTCTGGGCGCGGTGCATGCGAACCAGAGTTCTCGTCACCTCTGTGGGACGCTGAACTAGCCGCGTGTACCCTCAGCAGATATGGGACACACGTGACTCGCTAGCGACGACGATGCCCGTGGGAGCCGCACAAGTGTGGGGGCGCTCTAATGATGGCACGAGGCCTCTTGGCATGCATGCAGGCATATCTGGGAGCCTTTTACCTGTGTGCCATTAAGAAAGTTCAACCGAACCCGTGTGTCATTGGAAAATTCAACCGGACCTGTGTGCTATTGTTTAACTTTGTTTGTACCCGTGTGCCATTCTGTCTGATTTTCACCGTTTGTTGGATCTGACATGTGGGCCCGGTGATGGAAAAAGTCTAAACTGCCCTCTATCTTATCTCCCTCTTCTCTCACCCCTTCTCCACGAAGCTCGCTCAGCAACCGACGCCGGCCACCGGCGCGCGAACTCCGACAACCGCCGCCGCCCTCCGGCCACCCTCTAAACTGCCCATGGAACTCGCCCACGCGCCGTCCATGGGGGCCGCGGCGGTGAGCTCGCACGCGCGCTGCCCTGGGGGCCGTGGCGGAGCTCCCGTGCGCGCCGCCCATGGCTGGCCGCGGCGGAGCTCACAAGCGCGCCGCCCATGGGGGGCCGCGGCGGTGAGCTCGCACGCGCGCCGCCCATGGCTGGCCGCGGCGGAGCTCACGAGCGCGCCGCCCATGGGGG
>CM041645.1:30704148-30721013 GCA_023333625.1 Bothriochloa decipiens
CCCATGGCTGGCCGCGGCGGAGCTCACGAGCGCGCCGCCCATGGGGGGCCGCGGCGCGCGCCGTCCTAGGGGCCGCGGCGGAGCTCACCAGCGCGCGCCGTCCTAGGGGCCGCAGCGGAGCTCGCCCGCGCGCCGCCCATGGCTGGCCTCGGCGGAGCTCGCCCGTGTGCCGCCCATGGCTGGCCGCAGCGGAGCTCCCTCGCGCGCCGCCTATGGGGGCCGCGGCGGAGCTCGCACGCCGGCCATGGACGGCTAGCCGGAGTCCGCGCGCCGGTGGCCGGAGTGCGGCGGCGGCGACGGTTGCTCGTTTGTGCAGCTTCCTGACAGAGAAGGGGTGAGAGAAGAGAGAGATAGAGGGCAGTTTCGACTTTTTCAATCATTGGGCCCACATGTCAGATCCAGAAAACGGCGAAAATCCGACGGAATGGCACAGTGGTATAAACAAAGTTGGGCGATGGCACACAGGTCAGGTTGAACTTTCCGGTGGCACACGGGTCGGGTTGAACTTTGTCGATGGCACACAGGTAAAAGGCTCCGTATCTGGCGGGGAGAAGGGCTGCATTGGCGGATGGTGGCACCCTGTCTTTGTTGTGGCTTGGTGAGGCGGCAATACAACACCGCCAGGTAGAGAAGGTGGAGGGGGCTCGGTAGGGCTGCAGCGGTGTTGGCAGTGGAAACAATGGCGATAACGTCAACCTCTAGTGGTCTCGCGTTTTTTACCATTGGCTTCCCCTTGCCACTAGGAGCCTCCCTCTCCTCTGGCGTGTGCGCCATGTGGTCGGGCCACGTGTGTGTGGCCGCTAAGGCTTCACGTCCACCTCCCATGGTAGCGCGTGTTTCTCATGCAAGTGTGACTGGGGGATAAGGCAAGTTACGTGGAATAGCACCGACAACGGCTTGTCGGCTACTCTGGTTGAGTTCATGCTTGGTGGTGGTGGCAACAACAAGGACTTCTACAGCGTTGGCATCTTCAACCTGCCCGTGGAGATCGAGCCTGCGGCGACAGGGGGATGACGCTAGAGCACATCGTGCCTCGAGGATATCAATCAGTGACCAATAGGAGGTTGAAAACAAGGGCAAAAATGTCATTTCACCCATCTTCTCTCTTAGTGAATCTAAGGCATAATTAAAATAATCGGTACGGTATGTTTTGGCAAAGAACCATGAATTTATGACATCTTGGGACAAATTCTAGTTTCGGTGGAATCCATCGGCATATTATGCATTTTTAGCGGCGTCCTGCAACAAAATTTTTCTTACTTTTTTCATGTGAAACTACTGCCTACGGAACCTCACTAACTTGTGACACAAAATATCTAAGCCATCATTAGTTCTCGGTTCTTGGGGTTGGAATTAGAGCATTGGAAATGGGATTAGGCAATTCCATCGTTTTTATATTGGAATCTTGCTAGCAATATCACTAGAGACCCACCTTGAGTCCTTGATTCTCGTTGGATACATCATTGTTTACACTCTAACTTGTTCACGATCATATCAGTCGGTCTCTATTGTTGGTGTTGACACCGTTTTTCAGCACGTGTCAATAAGGATCGGGAGACTAAACTAAATCGGCAAGAGGGTGGTTTTTCTTCAGCTGCCGATGGGTGGTTGCTGATGAAGGACATGTTGATCTCGTACATTGTCGATGAAGCTGAAAAGCTGTTAAGGATCGTTGCCGATGAGACGGAAGAGCTGTTGCCGATAAAATAGGCAGGAAGACTAGAAGGTTATTGCCGATGCCAGGGATGTGCCGATGAGGAGATAACTTCATCATGACGGAAGCGGACAGAGGATCGGCAACACGGAGCTTACGATTTTTCATATTATATTTTAAGTCCAACTCCTATACGAGTTTCATTGCTTTTCCTTAAAGAAATAGAGTTCGTATAAAGAATTAGTTTATTTCTTCTTTGTTTGAGCTTTGCGTATTAAATTAGGACTCTTCGATTAGCAGAGTATAAATATATGCCAAAGGGCATTGTAATAGAGATCCAAGCATCAATAAACAAATCTACTTTTTATTTACCTTTACCAGTACTTTACTTTTTGGCGACTTCGTCAAGTACCTTTTCTTTTTCAACGAGTTCTTTCAAGAATCGACGGGCTGCATCAACTTGATCTCCGGTGACCTTGCAGGTTCCGCGTCTACCGAGCACGATTCAGGCTTTGACTTTCGGGCGTATCGCTGTCGTCTCATCTGATCTGTTCAACAGTTATCGAATACCTTCTGAGCTTTGACGTCCGGGCGTATCACTGTCGTCTCGTTCGGATTTTATTCAATTTTATCATCCTTGTCGATTAACAGGTCAAATCGACTGGCACGCTTCGGATATCGATTTTAGGTATTAGCCCGGTGTGTTTGCAGATAGAATTTTGCATCAACACATCTTTTGGCACGCCTAGTGGGACCAAGTCAACAGATTTATCATGAAGAATCTTGCTGATATCAATCCAGAGAATATCATCGAGATATCAGAATCAGATCTCAAGGAGGATCAGAAGCTAGCCATGGAAAAAGCTATGGAGGATTACAGGCAGCTCTGCTTGAAATCTTTCAGCAAGAATAGGGGCGGAGAAGTCATCCAGAAGTAAGATCTGCCGTTGGCTCGGCAGGTAACCTTTGACTCCAACCCTGGTAAACTACAGGAGATGGTTAATTCTGCATTAAATCAAGCTTTGATCAACCACTCCATCGTGCTGTCCAA
Source organism: Bothriochloa decipiens (assembly GCA_023333625.1). Taxonomy (NCBI): domain Eukaryota; kingdom Viridiplantae; phylum Streptophyta; class Magnoliopsida; order Poales; family Poaceae; genus Bothriochloa; species Bothriochloa decipiens. Next base: position 30,706,854 of record CM041645.1, read on the forward strand.
TGCTGTTTACAATGCTATTGTGCAAACATTAAGAGAAGGACAAGTACCAGGGTATGTCGGGCCGACATATCATCAGCCGGGATCGGCATCTATCAATACTCCATCGGCAACTCCATCCGTTGAGAGTATGGAAACGCCTACTCCTCCAGTTATATCAGGGCCATCTATCATTGAAGCCACGCCGATAGGATCAGATCTAACATCTCAGGAGAGGCCTAGTACTCAGTTGAGCACAGATCTATCGGCATCGGCAATATCAGGTCCTTCAGGTCAACACAGCCAAGTTGTTGCCAATTGGTGGGGATACGGGATGCCTCCAGGTCCATCTACCATCAACTCTGGACTGCCTCAAGTGCATGATGTAGCAAGGAAGGGTCCAATGACATCGGCTACTCCAATTCGGCCGATGGCTCAAGTGTCACATTATTCTACTGCACCTCCTGCTATACAGCCATTGTCAATGGGATTCTACGTGCCTCCGCAACAGATATCTTATGCGAATTCATTGACTAGTCCTCCACCAGTTCAACAGAGAGCTTCCACTGCAGAACAGCCCATAGTGTCATTCATATCTCAATCTGGGTTATTTGCAATTCAGGGCAATTATGCTGGCTATCATCTACCCATACAAGAGCATCAGTTGTCCGCAAGCTATCAGCCATCAGCAAGTCAGGTGCCGATAAGTTATAATCTCAATTGGTCAGGGCAAGCGCTAGTTCAGCAATCTGCTATTCAGCCAAGTTACCAGGCAATGGGGACTCAGCAGTATAGTCCACAGGCAGTTTTCCAGGATCAAACATCGGTAAAACAGCCGATGAACTCTACTCCATAGATTAGTGCCGTGAATATGTCAATTCCTCCAAGCCAAGTGCCACAGGGGTATGTAGAAGCATATCAGCCAACGCCTCCAGTAGAGATTCAACCAGTGCATCGGCAAGATCAGGATGCACTTTTGACTGATAAGATTGCAGAAGTGATGAAAGAGTAATTTGGGATTCAGCCTAAGATTAATACTTACTCTTATCGAACTCCGTACCCTTCAGCTTATGACTCAGTTCCTTTCCCGAATCGGTACAAGGTGCCAGATTTCACTAAGTTTTCTGGGCAAGATGATACGTCAACGATGGAGCACATTAACCGATTCATCATCCAGTGCGGGGAAGCAGCGAACAGGGATGAGCTGAGGATCCGTTTATTCTCGTCCTCTTTGTCTGGATCGGTATTCATGTGGTTTATCTCATTACCACCAAACTCTATTTTTACTTGGGCCAATCTGGAAAGACAATTCCATAAGTACTTCTTTTCTGGTGTCCATGAAAAGAAGCTTACTGATTTGATGAAATTGAGACAGCGAAGCGATGAATCGGTGGAGTTTTGTGCAAACGGTACGAGACATGAAGAACAGATGCTACAGCTTAGTGCTTGATGATCGCCAGTTGGCTGGTTTAGCTTTTCAGGGTCTGTTGCCGCATCTCAGAGACAAATACGATTCTCAGGAATTTGAAAGCTTAAGCCATATTGTGCAGAGGATCTCTGATCAAAGTGCTCAAGCTCCAGAACATAGGAAGAGCTGGAATAAAAATGTGTCCTTTGTAGAAGAGGCAGAGGAGTCAGATTCAGATGAAGAACCAACTATCGGCCTGGCTGAATGGATGAAGGGTAAGAAGCCTTTATCTTTCCCTTTTGGTCAGAAAGAGCCAGAGAGATTCACGTTCGACGTCACAAAGGCTGATAAAATATTTGATCTGCTACTTCAAGAAGGCCAAATCAAGCTGTCACCCAATCATGTGATTCCATCGGCAGATGAGCTAAGGAAAATGAGGTACTGCAAATTCCATAATGCAACTTCACACAGTACCAATGACTGCAAGGTGTTCAGACAGCAATTGCAATCGGCCATTGAATCTAGGAGGATCAAGTTTGACAACTCTAAAGCTCAGAGGCCGATGAAGATTGATCAACATCCTTTCCCTGCAAACATGGTGGATGCCATAAACAAAACCAAAGTGTTGACATCGGCAAGCGCTAAGAGGAGAGCATCGGTGGATCCTAGACATCAAGTAACCGCCGATGACTTAAGAAGGAAAAGAGCAGTTGAAGAAAGCGGCAGTTCCAGAAGACCTCCTAGACCTGCTCCATACAGAATTTCAGGTGACCGCTATCGATATCAGCAAGAGGAGTTGCGTCGGGAAGAATGGCGTCGGCATAAAGATCATTGGAGATGCCTCTTCTTCATCTACTGCTGGGAAGAAGGTATTAAATTGCCTACTGTTGATAGCTGCCCGAGTGCAATGGTTATGAGCGAGCCGATCGGGCAAAAAGAAGATCACGCTATGATAATCAGAGCAGATACATCAATGAGCCGATCAGGAGAAGAACATCGGTACATGATCGGCTGGGGGGCAGAACCAGTGTACATGAAAGGCTGGGCAGGCATGACGACTGCTTGCCGATGAATCAAGAGGAGCTCAAGGAGATGGCCAATGCAAGAGTCCCTGATGAGGCAATACTCTGTAGAGATCCCAATATAAACTACCCAGATTCAAGTGCAAAAATTTATCAGCCCGTCTGAAAGACGAAGCTTCCTCAGTGGTGCCCTGAAGGACTGATAAAAACGCAGAAGAGAAAGTTGCAACGGGAGCGCAAAGAAGAAAACCCCCGTGGGGCAAAGTCTCAAGTGTGGCAGCCAAAGCATGAAGACGGAAGTCCATCGGCAAATGTCAATATGGTTTTCATGTTGCCGATGGAATTTCGGGCACTTGCCGATGAGGAGGAAGAGTCGGTTCTTTCAGAACAAGTGGCTCAGCTAACCTTGGATCCGATGATGGCCATCTTCGAGAAGCCTACCGATGATGAAAGACAGCATCGTAAGGCTTTATTCATCAAGGGCAGAGTTGATGGGCAGCCAATGTCAAAGATACTTGAAATGACCTTGATTTCCGCGAAGGGAAATCCACAGTGTCGGAGTGTAATATGACCATTTAAATCATATTACCCGATAACAGTTGAATCCATAATCCATACATCGAACAAAAGAGAGCAAATAGAGGGAGTTACAATAACTTATTACATCGCCACAGGGCGGAATCAGAGTTCATGCAGCAAAACAGTAAAAGCTTGAGGTGCGAAAGCTATCTTCTTCTCTCCAACTTGAGCGTAGACACGAAACCCTCAATCACTGTACTCCCCAGATGAGTACTCACTCCTTGAACCTGAAACCAAATTTTTAGTACGATTTGTACTGGCCACACTCCCACCCTATGCATTGCTTTGTGGAAGTGGATGCAAAAATAAGGGTATCTCAAAAGGAACCTATAAGGCTGGGGTTTTCTATAAATTGTTCAAGTATATAAAACAAAAGTATAATAAACAAGTTTTAAACACAAACCCATTCCCTTCATCTATCTCCATCCATATCTGTAGCATCATCTCATCTCCCCCAACACCCTCTCAGACTCTGGTCGACAAGCCAACTCCCTCTTGGCTTGCCTCAACGGCCCGCAGCCCTCAAACTGGCTCACGGCCGGAAATCACACTCAGAGGAAGGTAGAACACTCCACTCACTAGTCCGGTGCATGCGAAACATAGGAAAGGTCCATAGCTGAGGATTCGGCATATGTATCGATCGATCAACCATACACTCTGCAGAGGTTTCACTAATCCACCAGATAACCATCATCGATGCACGCGCGCATCTAGGTAGATTCCGGGTGCCTACTGCCATAGGCGATACCACTCTACCATCCAGCACTGGATCACTGGAACTGTGAAGAGAGCATGTATCCGCTCCCGTAGAGGATGCCATGCCATGTACCCACTCCCGAAGGGGGTGCCATGATCGTCTCGGTAGGGTGTTAGCTCCATCCCATGCATATACCTTCCTATCACTTCTCGCCTAGCAGTAGTGGCATCGACCTATCCAGCGGTTCGGCCGTCTCCCCCCCATGGAGAGCGAGTGGAAAGCAAGAGATTCCTAGGTCCAGATACCAGCGCAACAGTTCCTAGATTTGACCAAACCGGGATATCTTCATCAGGGTTTATCTTTAACGTGCTACCACGGCACCTTCATCCCGGGCTCCACCTCTCAGAGGATCACACCCAAGGACCACCATCACATCTCAGTTAGCCCGCCACAGGCTCCTCTCATGGGAATGACCAGAACCATTCCCTGGCAAGACTTGCTCCAAAAGCTCGTCGTAGATCCCGGCTCGATCGACTCAACCCTCACCCTACTCCCTGCCGTAAGCTCCACCCCAAACCCGGATACAACATCATCAGCTCACATGTCCATCTGAAACATCAACTCACACATCCAGCCTGGCACCCTCCAGGCCTTCCCCGGGTTCATCACGTCGCATCAAAATGTAAGCGAGTGAAGTATAGAAATGTAAGCATAGCAGATAAGCAGGTGGCTATCATAACAGCGGGTAAGCAGGTGATAGTTTACAACAAGGTAGGGCTCATCAAATAAATACTCTATCATGCAGTCCTAGCACAGGCATAGCATTATAGAAACATGAATGTAAAGCACTAGCCATACTATAGTTGTCATGCGTAATGGGATCTACGAGGTTGGATGGTGTGTGGCACCTTCACTGACATAGCTGTCGGACTTCTCCTGGTAGTCACTGTCGTCAGACTTGTCCTTGCTCGAGCCTGTAACGAGATTTAACGGTCGCGAAAGCGACCCCTATAGATTAGCACAAAGAACAAATACAAAATAGAAGATCCAAATACACTCAAACATAGCCTAGATAGATAGGGCTCGATTTATAGAAAATTTGGATATGTGGATCATAATTTTCTGAGCTCGTATGAATTAGATATGAATTTTCAAAGATTTAACCATTTTCTGAAAAGAAAAAGGGCTCGAGGGTAAGGTCTCGATGGTTACGGTCTCGAGGGGTTACGGTTTCGAGGGTTAGGTCTCGAGGGGTATGCTCTCGAGGGGTTACGGTCTCGATGGTTACGGTCTCGAGGGGTATGCTCTCGAGGGGTTACGGTCTCGATGGTTACGGTCTCGAGGATTAGGTCTCGAGGGGTATGCTCTCAAGGGGTATGCTCTCGAGGGTACGGTCTCGAGGATACGGTCTCGAGGGGCATGGTCTCGAGGGTAACGGTCTCGAGGATACGGTTTCGATGGTTATACTCTCGAGGGTATGGTCGAAGACGGAAAACTGCTCTGCTTCCACAACGGTGCTCGGCCGGTGATAGCGAGGTTAAACATTCGGCGAGGGGCTGCTCCAGGACTCCGCTAACCCGTGCATCGTCCTCGGGTTGTCAAGGCGGACACGTAGGTGGTCGTCAAGTCAGGAGCTTGGTTCCGGCGACGTGCTTTACGGCGGACAGCGCTCGAGGGTGATGGTGCTCGAGGTGTTGAACTCGAGGGTCGGCGCATCGAGGTGTCAAACTCGAGGGTCGGCGCATCGAGGTGTCAAACTCGAGGGTCGGTTTGTCGAAGGGTCAAACTCGAGGGTTGGTTTGTCGAAGGGTCAAACTCGAGGGTCGGTTCGAGCGCGTGATCTGTCTCGGACGAGATCGGCTCGAACGCGGAGTTCCTCCTTGGTGATCGGCGGCGGGGAAACCCTTGATTCCTGGTGCCACAAAGGATCTCTGGCGCCATTAACCCGCCCATTGGTTTTGGGACTTCACGACGGTCACGTTGACGGGCTTCAGGGCGGCAGCTTTGCTTCTGGTGACGAGCTCTACGACGGACGGTGGCTCGATGGCGACGGCGCTCGATGTACACTTCACACCGAGTCACTCCTGCTCCAATTGGTGGCGTAGATGGACGGTTGGAGTCACGCAACACCTGCTCGAGGTGCCGACGGTGACCAAAACACACGGCGGAGTCCGCGCGGGCAGCAACTCCCACGGCGGAGCTTCGACAGGTCCTCGGTGCATGGCAACGGCACTCCGAGAGGGTCCACGGTCTCCATCTTGCCCACTCGATGCAGCTCATCACGGCGGAGCTTCCCGGCTTCTTCCTGCTCCTCGAGGGTGGTCGATGGTGGCAGGAAACGACGGTGAACGGCGGCGTTCTGGAGCAGCAACGTACTGACACGTCGACGACAAGGTGGTTCGGGTCGGTGCTCTGGCGAGGCAAACGCGGAGCTAGGGTGTGCACGGGGTCCGTCTCATCAAGGCGAGCGCAGATCCAGAAACAACGGAGGTCGAGGCTCAACGGAAAGGCGGCTGGGTGATCTCGCCACGGCGGAGCTTGGCGCGTGGCGATGAACTGGGCGGCTTCTGTTCCGGCATCCTCCCGATGCCGTGGTCTAAGGAGGCTCGGCTGGTCTCGTGTGTGTGCGGGTGTGTCCAGTGAGGTCGGTAGTGACCTGGGCCTACGCGCTCACGACGGAGCGCCATGGCCAACAGCACGGCGGAGGGTTCGAGAGAGCGGCGATGGCAGTGCTCACCGACGGGTCGAAGAGGATGGAGGTGCGGTACAAGTCCAAGCGGCTCCGGCTCGCGGTACTGCTCCTCCTTCCTACTCCCGACGCAGCAGCGGCGGCTCCGAGTCGACGGTCTTCCTCCCCAACTCCGGCGGCGGCTTCTTCTTCTTCCCCGACTCCTTTCTTCCCCCTTCTTCAGCTCCTCTCCAATCGAGGCTGGCAAGGTGGAATTGGGCTCCACCAGAGCGGTGGCGGCGGCCTGGGAACCCTAAGGTGCCGGGGTGCTTGCTTTATAGGGCGGACGTGGTGGTAGGTAGCCGACGGACGGTCGATCACGGCTTCTGCTTGATCGAGCGGCCAAGGGATGTCCATGTCAGCAGCTGAGGCTCGATCTGGGTCCAGAGAACAGTGAGAGGGGGCTAGGTAGCGCTGGGTGTCGAAGTTCTATACGGCGGCAGCGTTCCACTGCGGCGATAGCGCAGGTGCGCGCGTGGAGAATCTTGCCTGCGGTCGTGGGAACTTTACACGGGCTGGTCGGTCCAGGTGGCTTGCGGGCGCGCGTCGATGCGGGGCGACACTGGATCGAGCGGTCGAGGCAGGTTGCTTTGGAGCGACGCCGGGGAACAGTGCTGACGCGAGCACGAGCGGCTGGTCAGGTGACCTCAGCGGGCGCGATGACACGTGGGTCTCACTTCGGGGCCCCATCGTCAGCGACTCATCGGCAACGGAGGCTCGGTGCGGCGCACGGACACGCGCGGCTTTTGCTGGGCCGTCGGCCTGGTTGGGCCGGTCTCCTCCTTTTCTTTTCCTTTTCTTTTTCTTTTTTATTTTTAAATATATTTTTATATATACTTATATATATATGGTGTGCTAAATTTGTGCAACAAAATAGTGAGCATACATGGCCCAAATAATGCTAGGGTATTATTTCCTTAATATTTATTTGTCAAAATAAATATTATGTTGTCATTTTTTTAATAATCAACACATAAACCAAATAAGAATCCAAATCACTCTTTTTAATGCAACATGATGATTGAACAATTGAAACATTAAAATGTAGCATGTGAACATAGAGCATGGTTATGAGATGTTAATTAATTTGTAACATATGAATGCCATGCATGACATGCTAGGGTTGATGCATATGTAAGGGGTAGATGATGACATGTCGCACCACATTATTCAGGGTTTTGTCGAAAAAAATTTTGTAGTTCGAATTTTTGGGTTGTTACAATACTCATAGATGGAGGGGCTGCGATTAACATCATGCCATATGCTGTGTTTCGGAGGCTTGGAAAAGGAGATCAAGATCTAGCTAAGACGGACATGAAGCTCAAGGACTTTGAAGGAAACATATCACCAGTCAAAGGAGCGCTGTGCACTGAGCTAACCATCGGCAGTAAAACATTGCCGACTACTTTCTTTATCATCAGCGGCAAAGGTGCTTATAATCTGCTGTTAGGAAGAGATTGGATTCATGCTAATTGTTGCATTCCTTCTACGATGCACCAATGCCTCGTGCAGTGGGTTGAAGATAAAGTTGAGGTGGTTCCTGGTGATTCATCTTATATAATTGCATCGGCAGAATCAGAAACTTACGAGCGGTCCAAGTGCATATCGGGAGAAGCATGGGATTCAGAGTTCCTCAGGATTGCCGATTATGAGCTACCACCGATCCAAGCAGTCGGTTCTGAGAATGAGTTGTAAAATGGATAGGTTTGCCGATGATGGAAAACTGGGCCATGGGTTTACATCGGCAGATAATTTGGTTGAAGTAGATATCGGTAATGGTGATAGACCAAGGCCAATTTTTGTGAGTGCTAAGATAGATCTCCAAAGCAGAGAACAGTTGATTGCTTTATTGAAAGAATATAAGGATTGTTTTGCTTGGGATTACACAGAAATGCCCGGGTTAGATCGATCAATTATTGAACATCAGTTACCTATCAAACAAGGATTTCGGCAACATCAGCAGCCAGCACGCCGATGCAATCCTAAAGTGCTGCCCGATATTAAGGCCGAAATAACAAGGTTGATTGAAGCAAAGTTCATCCGACAATGCCGATATGCTGAATGGATTTCTAATGTGGTTCCTGTCTACAAGAAAAATGGAAAACTTCGTGTCTGTATTGATTTCAGGAATCTTAACAAAGCTACACCGATGGATGGCTACCCAATGCCTATTGCCGATTTATTAATTGATGCTGCTATCGGACATCGGATTATTAGCTTCATGGATGGGAACGCCGGATATAATCAAATTTTTATGGCCGAAGAAGATATCTCCAAGACTGCCTTCAGATGTCCAGGTCATGTGGGGTTATTTGAATGGATAGTCATGACTTTTGGTTTAAAGAATGCCGGTGCTACTTATCAGAGAGCAATGAATTACATTTTTCATGAATACATCAGCACATTGGTTGAAATTTATATAGATGATGTGGTGATCTAGTCTGGAAATTGATCTTACCGATGGGGACTAAGAGTGCAAAGTTCGGTAAATGGTCCCTAACTGGGAGGGTCCTTATCGCGTCAATCGGTCTGTTCCTGGTAATGCATATATCCTAGAAACTCTCGAAGGAGAAGTATTTCCAAGAGCATTGAACGGTAAATATCTGAAGAAATATTATCCCAGTATTTGGATAGACGCTTGAAGAAACAGGATTTCCACTACAGCGCGCGCAACCCTCGAGGAGAAGTTCAAGCGGCTTGAGCAATCATGACCTGGAGGAAATTTTGGTGCATAAAGTATTTTATACTCTGAAATTGGGGGCATGTGTTGACACCGTTTTTCAGCACGTGTCAATAAGGATCGGGAGACTAAACTAAATCGACAAGAGGGTGGTTTTTCTTCAGCTGCTGATGGGTGGTTGCCGATGAAGGACATATTGATCTCGTACATTGCCGATGAAGCTGAAAAGCTGTTAAGGATCGTTGCCGATGAGACGGAAGAGCTGTTGCCGATAAAATAGGCAGGAAGACTAGAAGGTTGTTGCCGATGCCAGGGATGTGCCGATGAGGAATAACTTCATCACGACGAAAGCGGATAGAGGATCGGCACACAGAGCTTATGATTTTTCATATTATAGTTTAAGTCCAACTCCTATACGAGTTTCATTGCTTTTCCTTAAAGAAATAGAGTTCGTATAAGGAATTAGTTTATTTCTTCTTTGTTTGAGCTTTGCGTATTAAATTAGGACTCTTCGATTAGTAAAGTATAAATATATGCCAAAGGGCATTGTAATAGAGATCCAAGCATCAATAAATAAATCTACTTTTTATTTAACTTTACCAGTACTTTACTTTTTGGTGACTTCGTCAAGTACCTTTTCTTTTTCAACGAGTTCTTTCAAGAATCGACGGGCTGCATCAACTTGATCTCCGGCGACCTTGGAGGTTCCGCGTCTACCGAGCACGATTCAGGCTTTGACTTCCGGGCGTATCGCTGTCGTCTCGTCTGATCTGTTCAACAGTTATCGAATACCTTCTGAGCTTTGACGTCCGGACGTATCGCTGTCGTCTCGTTCAGATTTTATTCAATTTTATCATTCTTGTCGATTAACAGGTCAAATCGACTGGCACGCTTCGGATATCGATTTTGGGTATTAGTCCGGTGTGTTTACAGATAGAATTTTGCATCAACAGTTGGCAACAAGCGTCTTGTCATGTTTTTGTGTTGCCAAACATTGCCACTATGATCATCCATTAACTTCTCTTGTGTCTAATAGGCTATGGCACCACAACACTAGATGTTATTAGCTTTCTTATGAAGACCTAGTAGGACTGTCTTGTGATGACATCATGGTCGGCACCCTTGTTACTAATCACCTACGTGTCACCTTCATTTACCTATAGGGATATAAACTACGCATAGTCATTTCCACAAGCTCCATTGGCCATTGCCGTTGGTGCCACAAACATGATGGTTATCTCTAAATCATACTCTTAGCCACACCATCACTGTTTTGATGGCCATTGCTGTTGGTGCCACAAAGTTGATGCTTGTCTCTCAATCATACTCTTAGCCACACCATCACTGCTTTGATGCAATTGTTTTGCTTAATGTTAACTAGGACAAACGTATAGAGAGGTGCGCAAGTGAGGATGCCATTGACCGTAACAAATCACATATGCTTGTATTTTCCCCTTTGGGGTAACAAACAAGACGTGATTGTCTCACTAGCTTTACATAACCAATTTAATTTACTTTGTCCCTATTGAGATGCAATTTGTGGAGACAATTTTGTAGTTAATCTTCATCATTGTCTTCCTCCTCCTTGGTAAGTATGCAAATATATGGGGTTCTCAAAGCACTGAATGATACATCAATTCGAAGTCACTAGATTAAGTTTCGGCAATTTCCTTACAAATCAAACAAGGCATTCGTTTGGGTTTGAGTACAATTCAGCTCATCCAATCCAAAATCTACAGGCTAGACGGTCCCTAAGATCGTATCTAAAAGTAATCTCCGAATAGTGGTATACTTACTCTTTGCTAGCAATGGACTGTCCCAAGTGGCTCTAGGGGATATATGCCACCCGACAAGCGCGTTGAAATGCTGGCGAAGCGGAAATAGAGGATGTTTACAGAAAAAGAGAAAAAGGGAGGGAGGGGAGGAGAAATTGTGCACACAGACCTGTCAGCCCACCTGGCACGGCACCACCTACCCCACCTTGCCGTGGACCCGTGGTAAAGCCACGTCCTACCGGCTACCGCTTGCGGCACCGGCTGGCGCGAGCGGCTCGGGCCCGCCCACACGGCGTATCCGCGGACCGGCCCGCCCGCGGAAGCCCGAACCCGGCAAGGAAAACTAACACCTCACGCCGTCGCATCGGACGGGCTGTCCCGATTCATTGGGACTTCCTTCCGCCTCCCCAACAGCGGCTGCTGCGGCGACCCAACCCCAGCCCCGACCCCACCTCCTGCCGCCGCCGCCGCCCCCCGCGCCTTCGTGGTCAAGAGCTGAGAGAGTTCCGGCGGCCGCGTGTCCCCCACCGCCCCCTGCCCCCACACTCGGTTCACGTGTCGGCTCGCTACCGGAGGCCCTCGCCCCCTCGACTCGTACGCCCGTCCCCGGCGGCGATCCGGCCGGCACCGGAACCCTAGGGTTCCGACGAAGCAGGTAGCTGGCCGTCCCTCGTGCTGGGCCTCTCTTCCCTCTCCTCTGCCTGCTCCTTCTGTTAGATCAGGATTCGGGACGGGCGGTGCGTGCATCCGCGCTCGGTCGCCTGCTCGAGATCGTAGACTTAGGTGCGATGGATTAGATCTCTGAGATTGCAGGTGCGTGGCCTCCTGGAAAGCTTGGGGGACCCGTCCCTCTGCCCGGATTTTGTTTTCTACCTGCTGCCGAGATCCTGATTTCATGTGCTTATATCATACTCTGATAGCTGTGCATATGTTAAGAGCACTTACTAGCAACTCATTCTTATTATAATAATGTAGTTTTTTTATCTTTGTTTTGGCTGGGTAGTTTAGCTATCCTACTAGCAGCTACCATGACGTTGGGGCAGCGCTACCCGTGCTAAAATTCTGAATGATATAATAATGTTGCATCTAGCTAATCCTATTTTATTATACTAGCAGTCAGGTTATTGTAATCAGTATCCAGGTTCTTGTGTTTAACATGTTGACATGATGTTGCATCTGGCAAATCCAATTAGTTGATGGCTATGGTCTTAGTAGTTTTCAACATCTTAAATTCTTACGCAATCATGTCTGTGATCACACTCCCTTTGAATGGATCAGCTTATGTTACTACCATAGTGATCAGTACATGAAACGAACTCCTGCAAATGCATCTGTTCATATGTTACCATCAGTAAATTTTCTTTCACACAACACATTTTCTGGAATGATAATTCAAGCTTGCTGTAGTTACTTTTCTGAGCAAACATTAGTATTATATATATGCTTATGCACATAATATAGTGGGGACTCACAGGTATTTACATGCATCCCAGTTTCTACCTAGTCATACCTTTGCTTGCTCGTCAAGGCAAAACCTATTTTTTCTGCGCAAAATGTGTTATGAGCAATACAATTGTCAAGTAGCACTTGTTGTCACAGTTTTTCTACTTGGTGACTCTATTAGGTTGATAATACAAAGTATGATCTAGATATCCGGCATATGCCTCAGTGACAGACATTTTATGGTGCATGAGAATCTTTAGACGCAGCTCCAATATTAGATATCAATGGTCTTTATCTGTGGTATTCACCAACAATGTACTTAGGTCTTTATATGTATTTGCAATATTATACATCCATTTACATAGCCTCCATGTGTTTAAGATAACTTTGACCTTAATGTCATAGTATGATGGTCAGCTTCTTAAGTATTTGTTCTCCAACAGTTTGTCACAAGTAACCAGTGCAACTCGTCTGGTGAATGCAAAGCTTGCTTACTTGTCTCAGCATTAATTATGGGTTCCTGTACAGGAATGATGAGTCATCAACAGCAAAATGCCCCACCTAGTAGGGGTTCTGTGAATGGATTCCCCCATCGAAAGCTGGATAGGGAAGGTAGTGGAAGGTATGATAGTAAAATAAATTTGGTGAGGTCATCGTCTGGTGGTTTTACCAATTCAGGTAAACTTCACACCTTATATTAAATGGTTTAATATTTCAAACATTTATGACCTATTGTTGATAATGTTTTCTGTTATTAAGAAATGAGCTATTGTTGATAATGTTTTCTGTTGATAAGAAAATGGCATCAAACTAGGGCATGGAAGCCATTCGAGGGACCGGCTAATCTATGTTCTAACACAACTTATTGGGCATCATGTGGACGTGCATGTGAAAAACGGGTCTATAATCTCTGGAATTTTCCATGCAACAAACTCTGACAAAGACTTTGGTACACCTCTCTCTTTTTTCTCAGTTCCTGACATAGCTTTTAAGAATCCTTTACAGTTTTTCTATCCGAGCACCGTTTTCCTGAATTATATTGTCATATTCCTTCTATACTTAACTTCAAGAGTCTCCTACAGGAGTAGTCTTAAAAATGGCTCAGGTTATAAAGGATGGTTCTGCAAGAGGACAAAGATATGCTGCTGATGTTGTAAAGAAACCTGAGACTATGATAATACCAGCAAGGGAGCTTGTACAAGTCTTCGCCAAGGTTTCTTTCTCTATTCTTATTTTTCTTGTCTATGGTTAACAAATTTTCATTTGTTATTCCTTCCCTAATTATTAGTAGCGGCATGAATTATTACCCCTTTTCTATTCCATTAATTTAATTATGTAGTGACTATCCAATATGGATTGTCAGGATGTAGCACTTGGCTGTGATGAGCTGCCAAAAGGTCCTGGACATGACAAAAGGAAGGACTTGCTGATTGATTCTGCTATTTCCCGCTCTCATTTTCTTGAAGAGAGGGAACTTGAGCGCTGGGCACCAGATGAAGGAGATTCAGAGTGTATCGAACTGGAGAAGTATGACAGAAAGGGAAATAGGTATTTGATGTACTGAAGCAATATGTTTTTTTCCGTCTTCCTTCAACTGCAACAACCAACCAGGCAACCACCTTAATACCTAAGTCGTTGATATGTATTGGTCGTGAGATAAGCAATCATCTCTGCTTATCAGCTTCTGTTAATTGTTTCATACTCATGCATTTAGCTCCATAACAACAACAATAACAACAACCAAGCCTGTCAGTCCCAAGCAAGTTGGGGTAGGCTAGATTTGAGACCCAACAAACCACCCTCGATCACGGTTCAGGCACGTCGATAGCCAATTTCCAAGCACTCCTATTCA
>CM041645.1:30726013-30753118 GCA_023333625.1 Bothriochloa decipiens
GGGGCAGACTCGTCCTGTTTATTATTATGCGCCTGTAAGTTAAAAAACGACTGTTGTATATACATTTGCACATGACGTTGGACTATAGCAATCAGAGCACTATAATGAGATCCCCTTTCTTTGATTTTGTTTGGAATATGTTCTGCAGGAGATGCAGCAATATAGAGGAAGAAAATTCTAGATATACTATTTTGAACTGCTGTAGATGAAAGTCGCAGCAATCCCCACAAGTGGGATTATGACCAGGCAAAACCCGCTATTAGAATGGAAAGAACTGGTGATGATCTCCCTGACTGTTGCTCGGAATGCTTGGACAAAATCCCCCCACCGACTTTTGAGTTGCTTGGATTGCCTGGTCAAAAAGCTCTTCATTGTTCTATATCAGTGTTGCTCCTAAGCAGGTTGACTGGAATTTCCTATTATTTTTGTCTGAATATTGATGTTGTAAATTAAATTGCGGGTCATCTGTTCGACCCAGAAATGACATTTATAAATGTGTGAGTGCCCCATGTAACATTTATGTGTTCCTTAACGCTTCTTCTGATGTAGGATTTGAATGAAATTCTCAGAGCTGAAATGGATTAAATTGCTGACCTTCTAAACTGCTAGTTTATACTCAGCTGGTGTAGCAATCATGGAGGACGGAGAATCCAAATAGCGCTTGTGATGAAGTCTTTAAACTAGTGTTAGGGCTTCCGTTTAGAATTCAGGAACAAGGGTTGCTACATGGGGTAGCAGAAGTCAGGGTAGCCTGGGTAGGCACGTGTGTTGGGTGACAGCAAAATCGTGCTGATTTTTTGTTTTGGAAGTACATAGTTCAACGTGCGCTCTATGAATACATATGGGGATTGCGGATTATCAAAGGCTCACCCCAGCCCAATGTATCGCTTGGAGATTATTTTATCTAATTATTATAGTCAATTTATAACTAGGGTGCGATGAATCTGCTCAAAAAAAAATACCTAGGGTGCGATGAAGCTTCCAGCTACTCATTCTGCTTCTCTTCTGTAGTTACGTGAATACGCAGAGTATCATGAAGCGAAATCGACATGGAACGCACGACGAGATCTCAATCAGACTTCAGGTAGCAATCAAGCTGGAGTGGCACTCTTTGTACGGAGAGGGAGGCTGACTGAGGGTATTCTGCTCCATCTTCTGCAGCATACATATATTCCTCTAGTACCGACCTGCAAGTCATCAGCATGCATTTCCAATGGTGTTCTGGTAAACCATGGCTACGACATCAACATAGGCCCCAGGGCCATAGCAGAACGAACAGCAAGTATGGCTGCGTTTTTTATTGCTAATAATGCCAAATCTGGCTAGCCACCAATTTACGCAATGTCAGCATACCAAAACACAAGCAAATAAGTGCAAGATTGACCACTGTTCATTGCAGAGCCTACATTGGCCAGGTTAACTACTTTTAGCAAGCCCCGCTTTTGTCATAAGCTTGGGATGACCCAAGATCACAAATGTGTCAACTCTGGCAAAGAACATGAATCCTCTACAATATATAATAGGGCTTTATGTTCTTACCCTCTATTTTAAAGTTTAATTATGATTTTACTCTTTTTTTTTCACTTTGTGAGTTTACCCTCGTTTTTTGTATGAAGCTCTCGTTTGCCCCTCTTTTTTTTGCATCGTGAGTATGGATGGATTAAAAGGAAAAAAAAAAGAAAAGACATACGCGAAAAGACACTGATATCCTTCATTTTTCTCTCCTCTCTTACTCCAGCTCGCTTCGACCCCAGATCGGACGCGTCGAAACTTTTCGTCTCGCACAGAAGCTCGGCGCCGGACCTAGGGTTTGAGTCCTGGCGGCTAGGGTTTGGGTGCTCACGCGATGGCTCCTCCTCCGGCGCTGCTCCTCCGGCACTCCTCATCCTGTCCTTCGGTGCTCCTCCTCCGCCCCCTTCTCCTCCGGCGGCGCGCGGATGAGGGCGCCGCCCGGCCACTGCCGTGAGTAGGCCGCCCTCGCCCACGCCTGCAAGGGCTGCTCGCCGCGCCCCCTGCCGCGGGTGGGACCGCCATGCCCACGCCTTCAGGGGCTCCGTGCCCACGCCCCCTACAGGGTGCCAGGGTCTGCCTCGTCGTCCTCTGGCCTCCCTCCATCGGCTTTTGGGGAAGCTGTTGCTGGCTCGCATCCAACCCCACCCCACCCCACGCCTCGCAAGATCGGCCACAGAGGGTCATGGAAGAGTCGGGCAACGTCCAGGAGCCAAGGTATTTTCTTCAATTTTCTAAGATGCGCGGTTTAGTAGAGTTAACTAGAAGGGGAAGAGGAAGGGGCAGGGAAAGGGAAGAGGATCAGGAGATGGCAATAGTCAGACAAAGTAAGACAAGCCAACATTACTTCTATCTACTACAAATTTTAGTAACTTTACTAACATAATTGCTATCTTTTTTGCATATAAAGTGCAAGTTCTATTGGAAGGGGTAGAGAAAGTAGTGGAAGAGGAGCAACTACAGGGAGGCTTGCCACTTTGTTAGGCTTCAATGCTTCATATGGCTAGATGCCTAGAGAACTCACTAGTAGCTGTCACTTTTGTTTGACATGTTATTTGGACCTATATGTTAGTGTTTGGCATGTCATTTGGAGCTTTATTTTTTTTGAAACTCACAGCTTAGTCTCTTTATTTATACATAGATGGTTCAGCAGAATCGCGAACCACAATATCAAATACAAAGCTAGGGAGGGGATCAAGCCAGACATACGGTTGATCCGTGTCCCAACCAAGACTCAAACGAGCTATGTCATGCGCACATCTATTACATGATCTAGAAATATGTAAAACTTTACTGAAACAAAATATAAGAGAATTAAGTCCATAGCTTCTTTGTAGAGGACAGATGCAGGGCTATAATCAAGCTCATTGACTGCAATGCCTTCACTGTGTTGAGTTCGTCTCCACTATGATTCTCTCCATGCCTTGGCTCGAGGCTGCTTGCAACGCCGCGATACAAGCCTGGGCTTCAGTACAATCAACATCATGGACAGCTACAAAAGAGCCGGACCCTGCCATGGATGCATGACCATGGTGATCTCTAATTACAAAACCCCAGCTGCCCGTCTTTGTGTCAGGAAAGAATGCACCATCACAGTTTACTTTAAATGTACCCAGTGGAGGCTGAGTCCATCTCGCTATCTGTTTTAGGTTCTTCTTCATTTCCTTGTTCTCTGTCATGGATTCAACAGCAAGCATAGTAGCACGGTGGATGATTTGGCCTGTGGATTTCATACCTTCTCCTGAGTTCGACTTATTACGGGCCTTCCACCATGAGTACAGCAGCATGATCACCTTGAGTCGGACTTCCTAAGTGATAGAATGGCTAGAACCACGTCAGAGGCCGAGTGTTTTTGTAGAAGCTCGCTTCGTATTTCATCCAGTAGTGCCTCACGCCAACACCGGACTACAAATTTGCATTTTAGGAAGCAGTGGTCACCATCTTCATTGAAGCGCCAACAAACTGGGAATCTTGTGTCTATATCCATTCCCCTTCTCTTAATGTTCATTTGTAGTGGGAGACTATTATGTGCCAATCACCACAAAAATTGCTTAATCTTGGGTGGACAGTTTATCTGCCACACCTTCTTCCGTTCCATCTTCTCTTTCAGTTGCCCACTAGATGACTCTCCTTTTTGCTTCTTAGCTGATTGAATTGATCGGTCATGTAAACTGTGATAAGCCGATTTAACTGAAAATACCCCTTTCTTGTCAAAGTGCCAAGCAAGAACATCATCCATACCCACATGTACTGGAATGGCTAGTATGTGTTGCACATCCTCTTCCCAGAAGATATCTCTGATCATTGTTTGGTCCCAGTCTCCCGTTGTTGGATTGATCAGTTCACTGACTTTGGTGACCACTGTTTGTCTCCTCGGGGTGATCGGCTTTCGTGTTACCCCTCTCGGAACCCAGGGATCTAGCCAAATGTTGATAGAAGTTTCATCACCGACTCGCCAAATTAAACCTTCTTTTAAAGCTTTAATTCCCCTTAAAATACTCCTCCACGTATATGAAATTCCAGGAGTTTCTTTGGCATTTAGCATATCGCCATTTCTGAAATATTTAGCTCGAAGTACCTGGCCGCATAACGAATCTAGTGTCCTGATCAGCCGCCAGGCCTGTCTAGCCAGCATCGCTAGATTGAATAAGTGCAGATCCCGAAACCCCAACCCTCCTTGGTCCTTTCTTCTACACATCGTTTCCCATGAAAGCCAATGCATTTTATTCTCATTCTCCTGCTGCGACCACCAATAATGACAAATCATCGTGCTAATCTCGTCACATAGTGATTTCATGAGTGATTTCGTGAGATCAAAGCAGGACATCGCATATGTTGGAATAGCTTGGGCTACAGCCTTTATTAGGATTGCCTTGCTGGCCTTTGATAAAAGCTTCTCCTTCCACCCTTGTATTCTTTTCCACACTCGATCTTTCAAATACGCAAAAGTTTTTGTCCTAGACCGGCCCATATATATGGGGAGCCCCAAATATTTCTCATTTCTAGCTTCAGTAGAGATACTCAAAGTGGACAGCACCTCTTGTCTATCTATTTCATTAGTGTTCTTACTAAACATCACAGAAGACTTATCTTTGTTGATGGTTTGCCCCGAGCAATTCTCATACAAATTTAGTATATTTTGCAGATGACTTGCACTTCGTCGTTCATTTGTTTTCAGAAGTAGCAATGAATCACCAGCAAACAAAAGATGATTAATACTCGGTGCATCGACACAAACTTTAACTCCCTCCAATTCTCCTCTTGTTTCTGCCGCATGCAATAGGGAAAAAAAACCTTCAGCACAAATTAGAAACAAGTATGGGGAAATTGGATCGCCTTGTCTCAAGCCGCGCTCAGGTACAATCTCCTCAGTCAGATAACCATTCAGCTTGACTTTGTAGGAGATAGATGTCACACACCGCATCACAGTATTGACCCATACCTCCCTAAAAACCATCTTTAACATCATTCTCCTCAAAAATTCCCACTCAACCCGATCATAGGCCTTAATTACTCATATCGAGTTTACTAGCTGCAAATCCCTCCTTGCCCGATCTCTTATTTTGCAAAAAGTGGGTCAACTCATAAGCCAATAAGACATTATCGGTAATAAGTCTCCCTGGTACAAAAGCACTTTGGTTTGGCGATATAATATCAGCAAGTATAGATTTTAATCTATTGGACAACACCTTTGAAATGATTTTATAAACCACCGTTCAAAGACTAATTGGCCTGAGATCTTTAAGTTTTTCTGGACATTGGACCTTAGGGATGAGAGCCTCAATGGTTTCATTCCAGCCTCTGGGCATATCCCCACCTTCTAAAAAGGCTTTTACTTCTCGAACAATATCATCCCCAACAATGTGCCGAAATTGCTTATAAAAGAGGGTAGGCATTCCATCCGAACCTGGAGCTTTAAGATCTCCAATACCGTCCAGTGCTTCCTTGATCTCCTCGCTGGTCACTTCCTTGCACAGTGCCTGATTCACCTCCTCAGACACCTTCACAGGTACATGCTGTAGGAGTTCCTCAATCCGGCCACTTTCTTGAGATTCAAATAAATTATTATAATAATTAGTCACCAGCGCCCTCATCTCTCCTTCATTGGTGACCACTCCACCCTATTCTGTCACCAGTTGTTTGATTTTATTTCTTCTCCTTCTTTCTAAAGCAAACTGGTGGAAATATTTGGAGTTGCGATCACCATTTTCCAGCCACAACACATGAGCACGTTGCCGCCAATAAAGATCCTTTTGATCCTCTAGCTTTTCCAATCTGTATTTCAAAATGTGCTCTCTAGTAACATTCCTTGCATTCAAATTGTCACGGCGGCAAGACTGAAGAGCCCTCTTGGCCTTTTTAATCATCTTCTCCAAGTCACCTAACACATTGCAATTCTAGTCCCATAGATCTGCAGCAACATCTTGGACAACATTCTTTACTTTACCACCGCGAACATTCATGGACAGTTTCCATGCGTTCTCCACAATGGGTTCACATAAGTCTTCTTTAATCCATCCTTCCTCAAAACAAAAGGGTGGCTCCCCGCTTCTAACATGATTAGTGATTTCTTCATCGGTTACCACCACCACCGGCCTATGATCCGAATGGCGATGATCCCCGTTTATCACCCGAACTCCAGGAAAACAAGATCGCCATTCAACATTAGCAACAGCTCGGTCTAGCCTTTCTCTTATGTACCCTTCGTACCTATGATTATTATTTTTCCATGTGAAAACATCGCCCTCAAAGCCAAGATCAGTCAAAGAGCAAATTTCCAGTGTCTCCTTAAAATGATCCATACAACTTTGGGCCTCGGCACTCCACCCTCCTTTTCCCATCCCATCAACACCTCATTGAAGTCACCAAGACACAACCATGGTCGCTTCCTTGCCGCGTTTAGTGTGCGCATAGCCCTCCAAGTTAGATCTTTGTGATCAGGGTCTCCGTACATCCCTGTCAACCTCCACATAAAGCCATCCTTCTCCACTTCTGCATCAATATACAGCCGAGATGCTGCATGTACATGCAACTTTATCTCCTTCTTCCAAAAGATTGCAAGACCACCACTTCTCTCATCGCAATCCTTTGTCACCATGTTCGTCATTCCCAATTTCCACCGAAAGCTTTGGATCCTACTTCTGTCCATTTTTGTTTCAGACAAGAATAGGATGTCGGGATCCACCTCCTTCTGAAGGTTCAGAAGGCCTTGAACCTCCTGGCCGTTCCCAAGTCCCCGGCAGTTCCACACGATAATCTTCATTGCTTCTCGCAGGGCTGATCCGTCAGCCCCGTGTTCATCTGATTACCCAACACCTCATCTCCCCTAAGCTTACTGCCATCATTGGATTTTAGTTTCTTTGCTACCTCAGAATCATATCCTTCATCCGAGGAAAATAGCCGCTTCTTTGCATCAATCTCCATTATATCATCATTCTTATTGTTGGACCTTGGATGTCTCTTAAAAGTTTTGAGGGGATTCTTCCTATCATCCTTCTGTGCCAGCTCCTTTGATTCATCATGGCCATCATCACCATCGCCCTTCCCTTGATTCTGAATGGCACCTTGCATCCCACTGTGTTCAACTATTGGTGTAACTAGCTGATTCTTTGCATCATGTGATTGTGAGTTTTTCTGTTGCACCGTCCCTTGTTGTATTGCTAACCCTCTCCTCTTTCTCTTTCTCCTGCCTCTTCTACGGTGAAAGTCCTCGATTTGGTTTTGGATAATTGATAAAACCTAAGGACTAACCTTGTTTCTAAGTGGATGATTTAGAGAAAGGTAGTCCATACCAAGTGGAGCTCGATGATGAGTCATGACATGAAGTTATGTAACCTAAGCATGGTGAAGATCAAGATGGGCTTGGCTCGATGGACCGGCCGGAAGTGTGAAGGGCAAGTTGAGGCTTCGAAGCGAAGGACCGTGCGACGGTGAAGCTTGGGCAAGACTTGACGCCGATGGACCGACCAACGGAGAAGAGCAAGTAATATCGAGATCGATGGACCAAGACGGTTGCATGATGACGTGGAGTGTCAAATGTCATGTAAAGGCTTGGCGATTGGAGGATTGACAGAATGGACTCAAGGCAAAGGTATAACCTATAGGGCCATTTTGTTTTGCACTCAAGACACCATAGAGAGTGTGAGTGGTTTAGGATCGATAGCCGAACTATGAAGAGGGGAGATCTTTAGTAATTCGGTTCATGAGTGCCACTAGGTCCATCATTTCATGTGATTGCATTTAGGATCTAGTGCGCGATAAAAATCCTTTGGAAAATGGCTTGAAAAATGCTAACTCCCTTGCACATGGAGATGTCACATGATGGAGTTTAGCACATTTGCAAAGGTGCCGAAGTTTGGCGTCGATGCGGGCTTGGAAGTGCAAACCTTCCAAGCGCCGGACGCTGGCATGCAGAGCGTCGGACGCCAGTCTGGTGCGTTCGGCGCGTGGAAGGCGAGGCAGGCAGTCTGGCGCGTGCGCCGGACGCGTCCAGCGCTGGCGTTCGGCATGACGGCCCCGAGCGAGTACGCACTGCGTAGCGTCTGGCGCTCGACGGACGCGTCCGGCGTCGTTGCGCGTGGCACGGAGAGTGAACGCGCCGGACGCTGAACAGTGAAGGCGCAGCGTCCGGTGCTCGGTCGAACTGAAGCGTCCGGCGCTACCGGTGGCTTGACGCGCGAAAGGTGAACGCGCCGGACGCGTCCGGCGGTTCTATCAGGCGCGTCCGGCGCGTTGATCTGAGCCATTTCGAGAAGTAGCCGTTGGGAGGCAACGGTCGACTTTGAACGTGGGTGACACATGGTGCAAGATGGAGCGCCGGACGCGTCCGGCGATTCCATCAGACGCGTCCGGCGGTTTTCAACAGGCGCGTCCGACGCGTGTTTCTCGTGTGTCCCGAGGGGGCAACGGCTAGTTTGATGGATGAGGGTTATAAATAGTTGTTGGTCGGCCTTGGGCTGCAACTCTTGACTCTCTAACTCATTCATCATTTCATTGAGCTGAAAAATAGCCCTCCTCTCATCCTCTCTTACTTGGTTGCACATCATAAGTAAGGATTGAGTGATTCGAAGTGCATTGCATGAGTTGATTCATCTAGTGGCACTTGCGAGTCGTTTGGCCGGTGATTTCTTGTTACTCTTGGTGAGCACCGTCACCTAGCCGGCTTGGATACTGTTGGAGGCGTTGGGAAGAGTTGGTGATTGTTCTTGCCCACCTCCGGTGTTGATTTGTAAGAGGTTCTTGTGCTTTTTCTCGGCGGAGCGCCAAAAGCAACTCTAGTAAATTGCTCATGTCATTGAGTTACCTTGCTTGAGAGTGGAGTCTTGCAGTTCGGTTGCGGGGAGTGCCTTGTGGGGCAAGTGGCTTGAGGGTCACACCGAGGAACCATCTAGGTGAAGGTCGACACAACGGAGACTAGCTTGTCGGTGTACAAGTGAACCTCGGGAGAAAAATCATTGTGTCATCTCTTGTCTCCCGGTGATTGGTTCTTCATCGATATATTTATATTTTTGTCATTGTGATTGATTGAATATCATCTTGGTGATTGGTAACAACTCCACTCCACCGTTGGTATTAAAATTATTATTCTACCTCTTGTATTTGCTTTCTTATTTATATATATATTGTGTAGCTTGTGTAGAATAGATTATCTTGATAGCTCAATAAATTAGAAGGTAGTGACATAGTCTTTGCGTGACATAGAGATCATAATATATATTAGAATTGTCACTAGGAGGCTTGCTGTCAATATAGGCTAGGCAAAACCGCGTTTACGCCATTTGTTATACTAATCAAGTTTTGTCTAGTGGTTTGTAAAATTTTTAATAGGCTATTCACCCCCCTCTAGCCATCTAGGACTTTACACATGGTATCAGAGCCGTGGTCACCATATTTACAAGGCTTAACATCCTTCGGTGTTGAACAGATGGCTCAAATTATGTTCAATCATGTGGGGAGCAAACCACCTTTCTTTGATGGTATTAGTTCTTTTGATCATTGGAAGAGAAAGATGAGTATGCACCTTGATTCAATTCATGAGAGTGTTGGAGGTCACCGAGAATGATTATGCTATTATCAATCCTAACAATCTCACCGATGAAGATAGAGCAAATAGAACATGCAATAGGATGGCTCTCAACACAATAAACAATGGCATTGACACTAAGATATTTGAGGGCATCAAGGACTTGGAAACCGCACATGAGGTTTGGACAAGGTTGAGTGATACCTATGAAGGCACTAAGGTTGTGAAGAGTGCCAAGCTCTATGGCCTCAAAAGTGAGTTTGAGAACTTCAAGAAAAAGGACGATGAAACCATTTTGGAGATGTTTCATCGATTACAAGTGATTGTGAATGATCTCAAGAGCTTAGGGTACAAGACACAAGACCAAGATTTTTGTGTCAAATTCTTGATGAGCTTGCCCTCAAGGTTCAAGATGTTGATCATGATGCTACAAAGAGATGGGCTTGATACAATGAAGCCAAATGACTTGCTTGGAGAGGTTTTGACCTATGAAAAATATGACAAGCAAGTTGATGAGAAGGACAAGAAGGAGGAAGAGAAGAAGAAGCAAACTGTGGCGTTCAAGGCCACATCCTCTAGTAGCAAAGCTCCTATCTTTGAAGAAGAAGAAGATAATGAAGAAGGAGAGTTTGAGATTGATGATGAGACACTTGCTCTTGTTGTCAAGAAGATGGGTCATATGTTCATCAAGAGAAGAGGCTTCAAGAAGAACAACTACAAGAGAAACGAGCAAGTGAGGAAGTGCTTCAATTGTGATAGCACCGAACACTTGCAAGCGAAGTGTCCCTATGACAAGAAGAAAAACAACAACAAGAGGGGCAAGTTTGACAAGAAGAAGAGAGAAGCAAGGATGACTCTCAAGAAGGGCAAGGATGGTGCATTTGTTGTTACTTGGGAGAGCGACAATGAAGAGGAAGATGATGAATCATCCAACAAGGCCTTTGCTTCTATTGCTATCAACAAGAAGCCTTCACTCTTCTCTACATCACACTCATGCTTCATGGCAAAGGAGACTAAGGTACAATATGATAGTAGTGATGATGAAAGTGAAATGGAATATGCTCATGATAATGATGATGATAATGATGAACCTACTAAAGAACAACTATATGACTTGATACAAGAAACTAGAGACATAGCTATTGCCAAGGACAAGGATTGTAAGAAGCTTTCAATGAAAGTAGAAATACTTGAGAAAGCCCTTAGTGAGCTTATGACCACTCTTGAGAGTCTAAAGGAAGACCATGAGAACCTCGGTCAAGCTCATTCCAAGCTTAAAAAAGCTCACTAATTGCTTCTTGAGCAACAAGCAAAGAAGGAGGTTGTTGTATCAAGTGATATAGGTGTAACATGTGATATCATCAATGAACCTCTTTATCAACCTATTATCATGCATAAAACTAATCCTTCTTGTAGCTTTTCATTCACCACCACCCACTCTACCTCTACTAGTAGTGATGGTTTCACTTGTGGTGCCTCACTAATGGTTGAGAATGAGACTCTCAAGAGAGAGGTGGATGAGCTCACTCATGCCTTAGGCAAAGCCTATGGTGGTGAGGCCCGCTTGCTAAAGTGCTTGGGTAGCCAAAGGTTTTCTCTCAACAAAGAGGGATTAGGCTACATCCCCAAGAAGGGCAAGGCGGCCTTTGCAACTCCAAAGCCTAGCTTTGTGAAGAGCAATGGTCGGTTTTGCCATAGATGCAAGCAAGTCGGGCACCTAGAGCACAATTGTAATAAAATGAACAAGAATAAGAAAAATATGAATGCTATATCTTTTGATTCTTTTTATATGCTTACCAAGGGCGAGAAGGATGTGAAAGCTAAGTTTGTTGGTACACCCATTGTTGGCCCAAAGAAGAAGGCAATTTGGGTACCAAAGAGCTTAGTTACTAACCTACAAGGACCCAAGAAGGTGTGGGTACCTAAATCTCATTGATTTACTTGTAGGTCAATTATAAGGAAGGAGAAAGGCATTGGATTATTGATAGTGGGTGCACTCAACACATGATCGGTACATCAAGAATGTTTGACTCTATCAATGATAATGTTAGTGGCATTGATTCTACCACATTTGACAATAACAAGAAAGGCAAGGTTATTGGGAATGGTAAGATTGCAATATCAAATGACATGAGCATATCAAATGTGTTGCTAGTTCAAAGCTTAGATTTCAAAGCTTAGATTTCAATCTTCTTTTTGTGGCACAAATTTGTGATTTGGGTTTCAAGTGCATATTTGGACCAAATGATGTTGAGGTTGTGAGCATTGATGGTTCCAATGTAATATTCAAAGGATCTAGATTTGAGAAGCACTATCTAGTTGATTTTAATGATAGTAAAACATCTCTATCAACTTGTTTGATATCAAAATCTAGCATGGGTTGGTTATGACATAGAAGACTTGGTCATGTTGGCATGAAACAATTGAAGAAATTATTGAGTCATGATCTAGTCAATGGCTTGAAAGATGTTGAGTTTGAAAAGGATAGACTTTGTAATGCTTATCAAGCCAGGAAGCAAGTTGGTAGTTTACATCCAAAGAAGAGTACAATGAGCACATGCAAAGCATTTGAGTTATTGCACATGGATCTAGTTGGACCAACAACATATTCTAGCATTGGTGGGAACAAATATGGATTTGTCATTGTTGATGATTTCACAAGATTCACATGGGTGTTCTTTCTTAGTGACAAGAGTGAAGTGTTTGATACATTCAAAACCTTTGTCAAGAGAGTTCACAATGAGTTTGAAATCAAGATCAAGAAGATAAGAAGTGACAATGGGAGTGAATTCAAGAATACAAGAATTGATAATCTTTGTGATGAGTTTGGCATTGGACATCAATTCTCGGCCAAATACACTCCACCCTCCAATGGTGTTGTTGAGAGGAAGAATAGAACATTGCTTGATATGGCTAGAACTATGCTTAATGAGTATAATGTGAGTCACAAGTTTTGGGATGAAGCAATCAACACGGCTTGCTATTCAATCAATAGGCTCTATTGTCATCCGTTGCTTGAGAAGACCCCATATGAGCTACTTCATGGAAGAAAGCCAAATATTTCATTCTTTAGAGTGTTTGGTTGCAAATGCTATATCTTGAAGAAGGGAACTAGACTAGGAAAGTTTGACTCTAGATGTGATGAAGGGTTTCTACTCAATTATTCAACAACAAGCAAAGCTTATAGAGTATGAAACAATGCTAGTGGTCTAGTTGAAGAAGTCCATGATGTACAATTTGATGAAACCAATGGATCTCAAGATGAGGAAGACAACTTGGATGATGTTGGTGGACCTCGATTGGTTGAAGCAATGAAGAACATGGACATTAGGGACATTAGAGCAAGGCAAGTGATTGATGTAGATGATAACAAAGATCAAGTACTCACATCACCCATCAAGCAAACTAGTGGTCCTCAAATGCAAGATCATCATGCTAGTTCACCATCTCATGAAGACAAATCAAATGACCAACCTAGCTCAAGCAATCAAATTGAAGTGTTCAAACCCACTCAAATTGCAAGAGATCACCCACTTGATAAAATTATTGGTGATATTAGAAGTGGTGTGCAAACAAGATATATGGCTATGATATGTGAGCATGCATCATTTGTGTCAATGAAAGAACCTAAGAAAATTGATGAAGCATTCAAGGATGCTGATTGGATCATGGCAATGCAAGAAGAGCTCAATAACTTCAAAAGAAATGATGTTTGGGAATTGGTAGAAAGAACTCAAGATCACAATGTCATTGGAACCAAATGGGTATTCAAAAACAAGCAAGATCAAGATGGCATAGTGGTGAGAAACAAAGCAAGACTAGTTGCATAAGGTTACACTCAAATAGAGGGTCTTGACTTTGAAGAAACATACGCACCGGTGGCAAGATTGGAGGCAATTAGAATTCTATTAGCCTATGCGTGTGCCCATGACATCAAGCTCTATCAAATGGATGTCAAGAGTGCATTTCTCAATGGGATCATCAATGAGCTAGTATATGTTGGACAACCTCCCGGGTTTGAAGATGAGAAGAAACCCAACCATGTGTACAAGTTAAAGAAGGCATTATATGGCTTGAAGCAAGCACCTAGAGCATGGTATGAGAGGCTAAGGAATTTTCTTATCTCTAAGGGGTTCATAGTGGAAAAGGTTGATACTACTCTATTCACCAAGAAGATTGGAAATGACCTATTCATTGTACAAATATATGTTGATGATATCATATTCGGTTCAACCGATGAAGATTATTGCAAAGAATTTGTTGAAATGATGGCCAAAGAGTTTGATATGTCCATGATTGGAGAGCTTAGCTATTTTCTTGGTTTTCAAGTCAAACAATTGAAGGAAGGCACATTTGTGAGTCAAGGAAAATATATCAAGGACATGTTGAAGAAGTTTGGAATGCAAGAGGCAAAAAGCTATATCAACTCCAATGGGCACCAATGAAAGTCTTGATAGTGATCTTAGTGGCAACATGGTGAATCAAAAGGAATATCAATCTCTAATTGGAAGCCTACTCTATGTCACCGCATCAAGGCCGGATGTTATGTTTAGTGTATGCATGTGTGCAAGATATCAAGCCTCTCCTAGAGAGAGTCATCTCAAGGCCGCAAAGAGAATATTAAGGTACTTGAAGCATACACAAGATGTTGGACTATGGTATCCCAAGGGGTCATAATTTGAGTTGATTGGATATTTGGACTTTGATTATGGGGGATGCAAGATCAATAGAAAGAGCACTAGTGGAACATATCAATTCCTTGGAAGATCACTAGTGTCATGGTCCTCAAAGAAACAAAATAGTGTGGCAATATCTACCGCCGAAGCCGAATATGTTAGTGCGGGAGCATGTTATGCACAATTGCTTTGGATGAAGTCAACTTTGAAGGACTATGGATTCAATTTCAAGAACATACCATTGTTTTGTGATAATGAAAGTGCAATTATAATGACATAAAACCCGGTCCAACATGGAAGATCAAAGCACATTGACATAAGGCATCACTTCATAAGGGATCATCAACAAAAGGGTGATATTTCCATTGAAAGCATTGGTACCGATGATCAACTTGCTGATATATTCACCAAGCCACTTGATGAGAAGAGGTTTTGCAAGCTAAGGAATGAGTTGAACATTCTTGATTTCTCAAACATGAGTTGAATGCACCCCACCCACTCTTGACATGCCTCTCCTTCTACTATGCAAGGTAAAAGTTGTAATAACATGTCATTCATGGGATATTAGGACTTGCTAGATCATGTAGACATACAAGTTGCATCCTTAGCATTATTGCTTCTATGATTGATTTGATCTAGTGATGATATATGCCATGGTGTGAGCTTGCAATCCTAGTGTTGAATCTAGAATATTTGCTATAAGTGTTTAATTCAACATAGGCAAGATAATCCTTCTAGTGAGGTGTGAAGAAGCTTGTCTTTGGTTCAAACCGAATTGATCATCTTTGGCAAATACGCTAGATGTGACCAAATTTAATAAAATTTGATTCTACCTCACCAAAAGAACTAATGTAACTTACTTTCCACAACTTGACCATACCTTTTTAGTAATCAATGACAAAGGAGGAGAGATAAGTCACAAAGATATGTCACTGTAAAGGGGTAAGTTAAAATTTTATGAAGCACACAAATAGGGGGAGCAAGCTTATGAACAATTTGTTGCATTTGTTTGTGCATTAACATATGACTTGCTCATTGCACATGTATTTAAAGTTCATATTTATGCTTGCGTGGTGTATGCTAGTACTATAATGTGAATGGTGAAATGAAATACTAGCATGAATAGGTTGTAACTAGACTTAGTTAAATTTATATGTGGATCAAGAGCCTATCTTATAATATTGATCTCACAGGGTTCTTGAGCTTTGATGAATGTCTAGTGCAACAATGGTGCTAAGGATGGTGTAAAAGAAACTCCGATTGGTATCACGCTTCAAAGGTCCATTTCTTACACCTTAGCATCATTTTGCTAGAATTACTCTCCCACAAATTTCATATCCATACATATGTGCAAAGCTTTCAATCTAAACTCTATGCACATATATAGGGGGAGCTAATCCTACCAAAACCAAATTTGTGATGATTGTCCAAATCTTATTCATAATTCAAATTGCTTGGACAAGCATTACAAGTTCAAAATTTTATTACAAAATCATCTTTGTGAGGTTGTCATCAATTACCAAAAAGGGGGAGAATGAAAGTCCTCAGTTTGGTTTTGGATAATTGATGAAATCTAAGGACTAACCTTGTTTCTAAGTGGATGATTTAGAGAAAGGTAGTCCATGCCAAGTGGAGCTCGATGATGAGTCATGACATGAAGTTATGTAACCTAAGCATGGTGAAGATCAAGATGAGCTTGGCTCGATGGACCGGCTGGAAGTGTGAAGGGCAAGTTGAGGCTTCAAAGCGAAGGACCATGCGACGGTGAATCTTGGGCAAGACTTGACGCCGATGGACCGACCAACGGAGAAGAGCAAGTAATATCGAGATCGATGGACCAAGATGGTTGCATGATGACGTGGAGTGTCAAATATCATGTAAAGGCTTGGCGGTTGGAGGATTGAAAAAATGGACTCAAGGCAAAGGTATAACCTATAGGGCCATTTTGTTTCGCACTCAAGACACCATAGAGGATGTGAGTGATTTATGATCGATAGCCGAACAATGAAGAGGGGAGATCTTCGGTAATTCGGTTCATGAGTGCCACTAGGTCCATCATTTCATGTGATTGCATTTAGGATCTAGAGCGCGATAAAAATCCTTTGGAAAATGGCTTGAAAAATGCTAACTCACTTGCACATGGAGATGTCACATGATGGAGTTTAGCACATTTGCAAAGGTGGCAAAGTTTGGCGTCGACGCGGGCTTGGAAGTGCAAACCTTCCAAGCGCCGGACACTGGCATGCGGAGCGCCGAACGCCAGTCTGGCGCGTGGAAGGCGAGGCAGGCAGTCTGGCGCTGGCGTCTGGCGTGACGGCCCTGAGCGAGGTACGCACTGCGTAGCGTCCGGCGCTCGGCGGACGCGTCCGGCGCCGTTGCGCGTGGCACAGAGAGTGAACGTGCCGGACGCTGAATAGTGGAGGCGCAGTGTCCGGCGCTTAGTCGAACTGAAGCGTCCGGCGCTCCCGGTGGCTTGACGCGCGAAAGGTGAACGCGCCGGACGCGTACGGCGGTTCCATCAGGCGCGTCCGGCGTGTTGATCTGAGCCGTTTCGAGAAGTAGCCGTTGGGAGGTGTTGACACCGTTTTTCGGCACGTGTCAATAAGAATCAAAAATTGAGCTAATCGGCAAAGGATTGGTTATTATTTTGTCTTCGGCATTGCTTGGGATGTTGCCAATGAATGGTTGCCGATAAAGGGTGGATTGGTCTGAGTTGTTACCAATAAGGGTGAAGAGCTGTTACCGATGAGATTGGTGGGAAGCTGGAGGATTGCTGCCGATGAAGCTGAAGGGCTGTTGCCGATGAGACAGGCCGAAGATTAGAAGATTATTGCCGATGCCAGAGAGTATGCCGATGGAAAGATAGCTTCATCATGACGGAAACGGACAGAGGATCGGCATCATGTGAGCTTCAGATTTTCGTAGTGTAGTTTGAGTCCAGTTCCTATACGAGTTTTATTTCTTTCCTTTAGAGATAGAGTTCATATGAGGAGTAAGTTTATTTTTCTATATTTAAACTTTTCGTATTCAGTTAGGATTCTTCGAATAGTAGAGTATAAATATGTGACGAAGGGCATTGTAATGAACATCCAAGCATCAATAAACAAAATCTACTTTTTATCGCAATTTACTTCTATCAGCACTTTTTTTTCGACGACTTCGTCAAGTATTTTCTCTTTTTCAATGAGTTCTTTCAAGAATCGACGGGTTGCATCAACTTGATCTCCGGCGACCTTGCCAGTTTCGCGTCTACCGAGCACGATTCAGGCTTTGACTTCCGGGCGTATCGCTGTCGTCTCGTCTGATCTGTTCAACAGTTATCGAATACATTCTGAGCTTTGACGTCCGAGCGTATCGCTGTCGTCTCGTTCGGTTTTTATTCAAGTTATCATCCTTGTCGATTAACAGGTCAAATCGACTGGCACGCTTTGGATATCGAGTTTGGGTATTAGCCCGGTGTGTTTGCAGATAGAATTTTGCATCAACAGGAGGCAACAGTCGACTTTGAACGCGGGTGACACGTGGCGCAAGATGGAGCACCGGACGCGTCCGGCGGTTCCATCAGACGCGCCCGGCGGTTTTCAACAGGCGCGTCCGGCGCGTGTTTCTCGTGTGTCCCGAGGGGGCAACAGCTAGTTTGATGGATGGGGGTTATAAATAGTTATTGGCCGGCCTTGGGCTGCAACTCTTGACTCTCTAACTCATTCATCATTTCATTGAGCTGAAAAATAGCCCTCCTCTCATCCTCTCTTGCTTGGTTGCACATCATAAGTGAGGATTGAGTGATTCGAAGTGCATTGCATGAGTTGATTCATCTAGTGGCACTTGCGAGTTGTTTGGCCGGTGATTTCTTGTTACTCTTGGTGAACACCATCATCTAGCCGGCTTGGAGACTGTTGGAGGCGTTGGGAAGAGTTGGTGATTGTTCTTGTCCACCTCCGGTGTTGATTTGTAAGAGGTTCTTGTGCTTTTCCTCGGCGGAGCGCCAAAAGCAACTCTAGTAAATTGCTCGTGTCATTGAGTTACCTTGCTTGAGAGTGGAGTCTTGCGGTTCCCTTGCGGGGAGTGCCTTGCGGGGCAAGTGGCTTGAGGGTCACACCGAGGAACCATCTAGGTGAAGGTCGACACAATGGGGACTAGCTTGTCGGTGTACAAGTGAACCTCGGGAGAAAAATCATTGTGTCATCTCTTGTCTCCCGGTGATTGGTTCTTTATCAATATATTTATATTTTTGTCATTGTGATTGATTGAATATCATCTTGGTGATTGGCAACAACTCCACTCCACCGTTGGTATTAAAATTGCTATTCTACCTCTTGTATTTGCTTTCTTATTTATATATATATATTGTGTAGCTTGTGTAGAATAGATTATCTTGATAGCTCAATAAATTAGAAGGTAGTGACATAGTCTTTGCGTGACAAGGAGATCATAATATATATTAGAATTGTCACTAGGAGGCTTGCTGTCAATATAGGCTAGGCAAACCCGCGTTTACGCCATTTGTTATACTAATCAAGTTTTGTCTAGTGGTTTGTAAAATTTTTAGTAGTCTATTCACCCCCCTCTAGCCATCTAGGACCTTACACACGGGAGTTGCTCCGACGACCTCTTCCATGATGGAGCGTCACTCCTTGACACTCCACCACTTTTGGATAGTCCCTCACCTGAGTCCACACCGCTATCCTGATGCACGGCAAGACTTCTCTTCCACCACGATCCCCTCCATGTCAACTCCGTCACCCTGCTATTGGCCCCATCATTCCACTTATGTGCCGGACGGAAGCGCAGCTCTTTTCTGAATTGTGGTACCTCCCCTTTCTTGAGCTTGATCAAGCACACTTTCTCTGTGTGACCAATTATGCCGCAAACATAGCAAAAATCCGGAAGATATTCATACATCACCGGACACCATCGGCTAGTACCTCCATCATCAGCTTGCACTGTCACACCACGCATCAATGGCTTACGTATATCTAGTTTGATCTTCACCCTTAAAACACTGCCCGTCGCCATTCTATCATCTCCAACATCTGCTTCCACAAATTCACCAATTTCATCCCCAATCAGTTCACCTGCTTCCTTTGACATCAAGCCCAGAGGTAATTTAGTGATTCGAACCTAGATTAGAATGAAGGAGAAATCAATTTCCTCTAGTGTTTTTGATCCATCGAACTCTGCCATCACCAACAGATCATTGGACAGCATCCAAGGTCCCTCTTCTAACACCTTCCTCTTCCCAGCTGCTTGATGGAAACTGAACAAGAAGTGATTGTTTCCCCTATCCTTGCACTCCACACCGCGGATCGGGCACCATAGTCTCCCAAGCAATTGGACCAATGCTTTTGGAGGAGCAGATTTCTCCGAAAGAAGTTTCCCGATCGCCTGCGGCAGCGTTGATCCCTCTTCCACTCGTTGGATCCCACCAATGTGGATACCCTTCCTTTCAGAGAAGATGTAATTTAGTGATTCGAACCTAGATTAGAATGAAGGAGAAATCAATTTCCTCTAGTGTTTTTGATCCATCGAACTCTACCATCACCAACAGATCATTGGATAGCATCCAAGGTCCCTCTTCTAACGCTTCCTCTTCCCAGCTGCTTGATGGAAACTGAACAAGAAGTGATTGTTTTCCCTATCCTTGCACTCCACACCGCGGATTAGGCACCATAGTCTCCCAAGCAATTGGACCAACGCTTCCGGAGGAGCGGGTTTCTCCGAAAGAAGTTTCCCGATCGCCTGCGGCATTGTTGATCCCTCTTCCACTCGTTGGATCCCAGCAATGTGGATACCCTTCCTTTCCACCGCAGACAACTGCATGTTCTTCATCAGCTTCGACACTTCTTCCATTGACACTGCCTGAAGAGAATTGGCACCAAATACGGGGAGATGGCTACTGGATTGGTTTAGCAGCTCTTATTTGTTGACAAGATAGGCACCGCCTTACTTTTTGTGGATGTCAGCACCGCCTTACAATAGACGGAGGAGCTATCGAGAGACCCCCTGCAGTATCAGAGAGGATTCTCGAGCCAGTCACCAAGACGTGCACGACACAGATCTTGGGACGTTTCTCGAATTGCCTAGGGAACACCGACTAACTCCGTACACGGAGGAGCAATGTCGACGCCGGAGTTGGGGACGGGGAGAGGTCACCAGATAACTCACCTGGAAGAGGAGGTGGTCAGGCTTGCCAGCGACTGAGGGCATCAGGCGGCGCCTGTTGGAGCCGATGGACGGCGGGGGCGGAGGACACTGCACCGGAGGGCGGCGGCCTAGGCCGGTGGATGTCGGGGCCAGCGGCCGGGGCGGAGGACGCCGGAGGGCGACGGCGCTGCAGCCGGAAGCGGTGGAGACGGGGCACACCGCCGGTGGAGGACGAGGCGGCGTGGACGACCGACACTGGCGGCCGGCGCGTTGGCGAATAGCAAAGGCCACGCGCGGGACCCCACGGACGTACGGTGCAGGGGCCGCACGGGCGGGTGGTGCGAGGCCATGCAGGGGAAGAAACGGCGCCGCAAACGCACAAAGCAGCGTCGAGAAGGTGCGGCGATGCTTGAACGCGCTTGCAAGGAAGAGCGGAGCCGCGCGGGCGAGGAGGAGCTGGGCCGACGGGGATGAGTTTGAGGAAGGGCCCTGTCGCCAGGGAATCGCCTCGAGCCGCCTGATGCGCCGAGGAAAAGTTGAACACGGCACTGGCCGGTTCTCACTACTGGTGTTGTGGTACTTTGATGACAAGTTCATGGGTCCGGATCATATATATATTATTTGTAAGATATATTTGTGTGATATCAAATTGTTTTTATGTGGATTGAGTGTCGAAATGCTGTCGATTTTTTCTAAAAATTCTGTGCAAAAATGACATCTTGCTCACTTAAAATAGGGGTAAAAACACAAGAGACGTAATAAAAACAGGGGCAAAATACAAGAGCAAAGTTGTCTGATTGCCCAAAAGTTAACACCCTTCGAGGGTGTTAACGGAACAAAGGTAAATATTTTTTCCTTTTAAAATAACAAGGATAAAATCACAAAGTTAAAAAAAATAAAAGCACAAACGGTCATGAAAACAGGGGTATAAATGCTCAAACCCCATATATAATAGGATAACAAAATCGAGAGGAATACAACCCAGAGTATGATTCATTTATTTCAAATTATGAAAGAACAGAATTAACAATCTCTAATAATTCAAAAACTAGTATCTAATAAATCCCTCTGATAAACAGGTGTCCATAATTTAACCATGACCTAAAACATCTGCTACAGTGGCATCTTTTGCAATTAAACAAAAAATAGATATCACAGAACTGGACAGCTGATAACCAAGAAAAAAACCAAAAAGAATCACTTTCTTGCAATCTACATTTGTAACCAATTCGATGGCTTTGGAAGCCCACGAATTGCTTGAGAATAGCATGTCACTGTATCAAGTTCAGAAAAAAAAGGTTTCATACAACACACCCACACAACCCGTGCTTTCAAAGTATTAGGTCTCTGAGCATGTTACTTCCTATCAATAACCAGCCACAGTAACTTGCCGTCATCATTAATGCATGTACCTTTTAACCAGAAGTCCAGAACACCCAAAAAAAGACAGGCAAGACCCAGAATTATTTTCTCCAAAACATATCGCTTACAGTTCCAAACTTATAGTTGACATTAGGTTGCTTCTATTTTTGCACAGAACTTAAACAATTTGCTTCATTGCCCAGCTATCCAAGTTTTTTGGCTAAAAGTTGTATGACACATGCTCCCTATCATATATTAGGCTGTATAACATGAGCTGGAAGGTTCGACGTACATGAGATGATTAATGAACCCACATCCTTGGCATACTAGCAATGTATACACAATCTAGTAATGCTAGATGATTTTGTAGAGATAGCAAAAAAAGCAACAAGAGAATTGATGTACATGATTTTATTGTCTATTAGTTATTATAAGGAGTCACCAGCAATTGCTCGACAGAATTGTGCTGGCCTGGATGATTGCAGAGTGTAAGTGCCAGAAATGATATGATATATATAAAGTTACTCTGACAGTCAGCATGCCATCTTGGGCCTCTAATCCTCTATAACCTGACAAAAGACAATAATCTTGTCATGTGGGGCCAACCCTACGCCCGGCGCAGGCGCGCCCGCGACGTCCGCCGCGCCGCTGAACGCGCAGAGCGCGCGCAACAGGCCGCTGCGTCCTCCAGTGGCTAAGATGGAAAGATAGATTTTAATTGTTAGTGATTTCCCTAGAATTAAGGTGTGAGTTAGTTTCCTTTTGCATGCACCGCCAAGAGGCTATTTGTATTAGGAGACACGGAGTTGATTCATTAAGCAAGATCAATTACCCTAAACTCTCTCTCTCTCTCCCTAAATAATTCTCAAGCCCGATCGCCGTGAGGGGCATAACCTCCGGATCGGAAGGCCACGGCAGGAGGCTACGACCTACGTAGCCGAGGGCCGCCTACCCTTGATCTCCAGGCCCTTGACAACCTGGTATCAGTTAGCCGTCGATCTTCGTCCGCCGCCACCTCTGGCCAAGCCTCCACCACACCCGCCGCCACCAACACCAACAACTCCACCCCACCGTCGTCCCCCAACTCTGCCACTTCCGTCACCATGGCTGAACCCACCATGGCCGATCTCCTGATGGCGCTCCAGACGCTCACAGCGGACGTGACCGCCATGAAGGCCGACATGGAGACCATGAAGGCAAACTCCTCGTCGTCTTCCGGCAGCGGTGGAGACCGTCGTGCGGAGGGACCGCGCGACCAGGAGTTCCATCCGAAGCATAAGAAGTGGGATTTCCCCCGCTTCGATGGAACGTCCGATCCGATGCTCTTCCTCAACAAGTGCGAGGCCTATTTCCGCCAGCATCGCACCTCGGTGGAGGAACGCGTGCCCATGGCGTCGTACCATCTGGATGACGTCGCGCAGCTCTGGTTCAACCAGCTGCAAACCGATGAGGGCACGCCGAATTGGACCCACTTCAAGGACCTCCTCAACCTCCGTTTTGGTCCACCTCTCCGCTCCGCGCCCATGTTTGAGCTCGCCGAGTGCCGGCGCACGGGCACAGTGGAGGACTACTCCAATCGCTTCCAGGCTCTTCTGCCGCGCGCGGGCCGGCTCGAGGAGACGCAACGCATCCAGCTCTACACCGGCGGCCTCCTCCCGCCGCTCAGCCACGCCGTCCGGCTCCATAACCCGGACACTCGCCGCCGCCATGAGCCTGGCACGCCAGGTGGAACTGATGGAGCAATTTCGGCCGACACCGCTACCTTCCCGCGCGCCCCCGCGCGGCCTACTGCCCGCCCCGGCGCCCAGGCCGGCGCTTCCGGCTCCACAGCCGGCAGCACAGCAGGGTCGCGGAGAAGGCAATCTCCGCCGCCTCTCCCCGGCCGAGATGGCAGAACGGCGCCGCCAAGGCCTCTGCTTCAACTGCAACGAACCGTACA
The DNA here is from genome assembly GCA_023333625.1 of Bothriochloa decipiens. NCBI lineage: Eukaryota > Viridiplantae > Streptophyta > Magnoliopsida > Poales > Poaceae > Bothriochloa > Bothriochloa decipiens. The sequence goes on from CM041645.1 coordinate 30,749,667, forward strand.
CCCGGGGCCATAACCGCTTCTGCAAACGCCTCTTCTTCCTGGACGGGGTGGAGGTCGATGCCGTCGCGGATGCCACCGACGCAGCGGCCGCCGCGGAGGCCGACGCGGGGGCCGACGCTCCCTGCTACTCCCTTCACGCCGTCGCGGGCGTTCCCGTTACGGACACCATCCAGATCAAGGTGTCCGTTGGTGCCGCCTGCCTCCTCGCCTTGCTCGACAGCGGTTCCACTCATAGCTTCATCGGTGAGAACGCGGCGCGCCACACGGGGCTTCCAATCCAGGCGCGGCCCTGCATGACTGCCACGGTCGCCAACGGTGAACGCGTGGCCTGCCCAAGCGTCATCCGGAGTGCCCCCTTCTCCATCAACGGCACGAATTTCCACTCCGATCTTTTTGTTATGCCTCTTGCAGGGTACGAGGTGGTGTTGGGTACCAATTGGATGGGCACGCTCGGCCCCATCGTGTGGAATTTCGCGGACCGAGCAATGTCCTTCCAGTATGATGGCCACACCATCACTTGGGACGGGGTGCCGTCATCGTCGGTCGCCTGCCTGCAGACCATCGCGGCGGCCAGTGGGACGCTCCTGGACGAGCTCCTGGCCGCCTACAAGGACATCTTCGCCGAGCCGTCGGGACTACCGCCACAGCGCACGCAGGACCATGCCATCGTCCTCAAGCCTGGCTCGGCCCCCGTCGCGGTGCGGCCGTACCGCTATCCAGCGGCACACAAGGACGAGCTGGAACGCCAGTGCGCCGCCATGATCGCGCAGGGCGTCGTCCGTCGCAGCGACTCGCCGTTCTCCTCCCCGGCCCTCCTCGTCAACAAGGCCGATGGCTCGTGGAGATTCTGCGTCGACTACCGCGCCCTCAACGCGCTCACCGTCAAGGACGCCTTTCCGATTCCTGTCGTGGACGAGCTCCTCGACGAGCTACATGGAGCGCGTTACTTCACCAAGCTCGATTTGCGCTCGGGGTATCACCAGGTGCGGATGCGCGCCGAGGACATCCACAAGACGGCGTTCCGCACCCACGACGGCCTGTACGAGTTCTTGGTGATGCCGTTTGGGCTGTGCAACGCCCCGGCCACATTCCAGGCATTGATGAACGACATACTCCGGGCCTACCTTCGGCGGTTTGTCCTAGTCTTTTTCGATGACATCTTGATCTATAGCACCTCATGGACAGATCATCTCCGACACCTGCGCATCGTCTTCGAGCTCCTGCGCCACCATCGCCTGTTCGTGAAACGCTCCAAGTGCTCCTTCGGGGTGGACGCCGTCGCGTACCTCGGCCACACCATCTCAGGAGCCGGCGTTGCCATGGACCCCGCCAAAGTCCAGGCCATCCACGACTGGCCTCGCCCACGCTCTGCTCGTACGGTGCGCGGCTTCCTCGGGCTGGCGGGCTACTACCGGAAATTCATCCACAACTACGGGTCGATTGCCGCGCCACTCACGGCGCTCTTGAAGAAAGAAGGGTTCGCCTGGAGCCCTGCAGCGGAAGAGGCTTTCGGCGCCCTCGAAGCGGCCGTCACATCAGCCCCAGTGCTGACCCTCCCGGACTTCTCCAGGCCTTTCGTCGTCGAGTGCGACGCGTCGACGTACGGCTTCGGCGCCGTACTCCTCCAGGATGGCCACCCGGTCGCCTTCTTCAGCCAGCCCGTCGCGCCCCGGCACCGCTCCCTGGCGGCATATGAGCGAGAGCTCATCGGTCTCGTGCTCGCAGTGCGGCACTGGAGGCCATACTTGTGGGGCAGGCACTTCGTCGTCAAAACGGACCACTACAGCCTCAAATTCCTTCTGGACCAGCGCCTCGCCACCATTCCGCAGCATCACGGGTGGGCAAGCTGCTCGGCTTCGACTTCACCGTCGAGTACAAGTCTGGGAAGACCAACACGGTGGCGGACGCGCTCTCACGCCGTGACGCCGAGGAAGACAGCATGGGCGCTCTCCGGTCCATATCGGCGCCGTGCTTCGACTTCATCTCTCGGCTTCGCCAAGCACAGGCTATGGACCCGGCGCTGGTGGCCATCCATGATGAGGTCCGTGCCGGCACCCGGGTCGTGCCATGGTCGGTGCGGGACGGCATGGTGCTCTATGATGGGCGCCTCTACATCCCGACGACGTCACCCTTGCTCCAGGAGATTGTCGCGGCGATTCATGACGACGGACATGAAGGGGTCCAACGCACCTGGCACCGGCTGCACCGGGATTTCCACTTCCCCAACATGCGTCGCGTCGTGCAAGATTTTGTGCGGGCGTGCACCACGTGCCAGCGCTACAAGTCGGAGCACCTGCTGCCGGCCGACCTCCTCTTGCCGCTGCCCGTTCCCACCACCGTCTGGGCCGACATCGGGCTTGATTTCATTGAAGCGCTTCCACGGGTCAATGGCAAATCGGTGATCCTCTCCGTCGTCGACCGCTTCAGCAAATATTGCCACTTCATCGCCCTCGCCCACCCGTACACCGCCGAGACTGTTGCCCAGGCGTTCTTTGCGGACATCGTCCGCCTCCACGGCATGCCGCAGTCGATTGTCTCCGACCGCGACCCGGTGTTCACCTCCGCCTTCTGGCAAGAGCTCATGCGACTGATGGGGACAAAGCTCCACATGACGTCCGCCTTCCACCCCCAGTCCGATGGTCAGACGGAGGCCGCAAACCGCGTCATTGTCATGTATCTTCGCTGCTTCACCGGCGATCGTCCCCGACAGTGGCTTCGCTGGCTACCCTGGGCCGAGTACGTCTACAACACGGCCTTCCAGTCCTCACTGCGGGAGACTCCATTCCGAGTGGTCTACGGTCGCGACCCGCCGACCATCCGCTCCTATGAGCCAGGAGAGACACGGGTCGCCGCCGTGGCCCGCGACATGGAGGAGCGTGAAGCCTTTCTCGCAGATGTGCGCCAACGTTTGAAGCAGGCGCAGGCGGTCCAGAAGACACACTACGACCGGCACCATCGTCAGGTGTCCTATGCCGTCGGCGACTGGGCCCTGCTGCGCCTTCGACACCGGCCGGCAGCGTCCCTGCCCCACGTGACCACCGGCAAGCTCAAGGCTCGCTTCGTCGGCCCCTACCGTGTTGTGGAGCTCATCAACCCTGTCGCTGTGCGGCTGGAGCTTCCTCCGCAAGCTCGTCTGCACGATGTCTTCCACGTCGGGACACTCAAGAAGTTCGTCGGCTCTCCACCAGCAGCACCCCCGCCCCTGCCTGACATCCAGCTGGGTTCGCTGGCTCCTGCTCCCGACCGCGTCACGCAGGCGCGGATGGCCCGGGGCGTTCGTCAGGTCCTGGTGTACTGGCGCGGCGAACCAGACTTAGCAGCAACTTGGGAAGACCTCGACGACTTCAAGGCCTCCTACCCAGAGTTCCAGCTCGAGGACGATCTGGGTCTCGAGGGGGCGAGAGATGTCATGTGGGGCCAACCCTACGCCCGGCGCAGGCGCGCCCGCGACG
>CM041645.1:30753128-30770464 GCA_023333625.1 Bothriochloa decipiens
CTACGTAGCCGAGGGCCGCCTACCCTTGATCTCCAGGCCCTTGACAAATCTAGTTTTCCCAGAGCCACAGCTATAACATCTATACAATATGGCTAGTAAATATACAAGTCATATCAAGATTATATCAAAATTACATGTCAACAACATTTGACAGCTGGAGCAAAATGCATGTCAATAACAAAAATATAAAGATTACATCAAATGCATGTTACAAAATTAACAATCTTTCCAAATTCCAATAGCACAACTCACAAGAACACTGGCAAATTGGTAATACTGCATAATCCATTAGTGTCAGGCTTATACAAAAAAAAAAATCCTTGATCGGGAATGGTTACATCGAGATATGTGGCAGTAAAGTTTGACAATCTTCGATATTAATATTTCTTTACCCCCTATTTCTAAACAAAATATTTCTCTGAAAAATCATTTGGAAACGACTTCATTCCTTAGTAAAATAAAAAATACAAGTAAATTCCCAAAATGAATCCAGCTTTACAATTGGTACTTTGTTGAATCTATTTATTGATATATTATAGGCTAAAAATAAATTAACCACATGCAACTCGTAGGTATGCCAGATAAGCTAATATGGAGATATAATTAGGTCTTCAAAACTTTTTTCATTCTTCTTATAAGGTAAAAGGAAAAAGGAAAAGGAAGTTATGTTCTGACTTAGACTTTTCCATACCGATCCATAATCAAGCAGAGCCACTGCCCACTGAAGTACTGGAGCCAGTTAGGAGTTGGAATATACAAATGTGAGCTAAGATATGGTTGGAAAATTTCAACAAATTGGTGACAGAACAAGGTTGATGACAAAGTCAACGCAATTAATGTAGAGGGAGTTGCAGCATTGAGATGAGTATATGAAGAGTACACAAGGGGCAACTAGTAGACTTTAGTGCCAGTGCATCCTATGACAAACAATGTAACATATGATTCATTAAAATAAAATAAAACTGAAATAATAATCGATCAATATCATATTTAAATTACCTGGTTCATATTTAATGCTAATTCTGTCATAGGCTCATAGCTATTACCATAGTGCAAGGAGATACAAATGTGTCCTGACTTGCACAAATGAAAACATTCCATGTCTGAGTTCAACTGGACACGATCATTAAAATGATAATGTACATCACTGTAGCATCAAGAAAAACTATGATACCTTATCATTGAGGGATGCAAACTTACACACACATTAGATCACTACTATTTAGTGTGCGCTGTTGTATGTAGTCCAGAAAACTGGAATACAGTAGGTCACTCCAATGTAGCATATTGATGAAACATCAAGCAACAAAAAGGAGTCAAGAATACTTGAGACAAATTTACTTTGTTGTTTCAAGATCTGGTGCATTTTGTGCGGCGTTCACGAAAAGGCACACTGAAAAGAATATATTGTGAACTCCTAAACTATATGAATCAACTAAGCTGAACAGTTGTAAGAAGTCTTGTGAGTTTACTGAGGGTTTCTCGAGCAGAAACAGTGTCAGGATGGTGCTCGCCACAGATAGAAGTGCGGATAAATATTGCCTTTCTTATCAGGTCATCTCCGATGTCATATTGTCCACCCCGGAGCATCAGTTTGGCCCTTGTTTCCAGTACAGAAGCTTTCAGAAGAGCCAGCTCCTGCCAAAGATAAGTGTACTGGGCTTCTGAATGAGCTTGCCTAAAGCAGGAGAATGATGTTTCTCTCCACTTTCCAGCATGAGCAAGCATGGACTCAGCTCCTCTCTCTAATGCATCAGTGCACAGGCGAAGCAGCTCTAGTGCTGCGTTACAGCGGGAGTATGTTATAAATGTGTGTATCGCAAGTGGCATGACAATCTGTTTCACAAAGAATATTAGTTCAGATGGTCTCAGTTCTACCAAAAGAGGATCAGAACCAAATCCAAAAACCATGAAGCACGAAGCCCACTGGTGGTCGGAGGAATGTTTGATTGAGCCTTGGAGGTACACTGATTGGACCATGGCCTGAGCTGCTCTTGTGCCTCCTCGCTTTCGAGCATATAGCCTGATCAGATCATGGAACTGTAAATGTTCAGGCTTTGCACTGCATCTAGCAATTCCAAACCTTATTAACATTGCAGCTGCTTCAGCTTCAGATCTCTTCATCCGAGAAGTTGCAAGGCCACAAGTAAGTGTTCGCCACCACTTACTCCACCTTGGACCCCTCCGGTGCTTCTTTGGGACTTTGTGTGCAGCCCGAGCCAACATGTGGATTGGAACTGCACAGGGTGCAAACCAACCACATACCTGAACCATCCGAGTTGCCAGACTCCTAGGACCATCTGCATGGTCAAATATAGATAAGCACACATCCAGCAGCCGGACAAGGATTTCATGATTTTTCAAGCTGAGAACTTCTGTGTCATTCCATGAAAAATTCCTGATGAGCGGTGTACGATTCAATGTGTCAAGTAGCCTAGTTGGAGTGATTGGAAGCTCTGAGAGTATGGCTCCAACAATACTTAGGCCAAGAGGTAGTCTTCCAAGCTTTTCCTCGATGATTTTGAGTGCATCAGTTTCCACCAGTGAATAGTCCTTGACACCTCCCTTCATTAAAGTCATTGCCTCAGCACCAGATAAATAAGAAAGCTTCAATGGTTCCAAGTTCATCACTCGTGGAAGACGTGTTGTTATGATGAAGTGTGTCTCCCCACCAAAGTGTGGCAGAAGGTCCATTATGACTCTCTTATCCCACCAGTCCTTCTCAATCTCCAAATTATCAATTATGACTAAGAATGGTATGTCGCGCATCAATTCTTGACGAATTTTGGCAATGGCTTCCTCTTCCTGCTCTTCAAAGCATCGATCACTTCCCTTTTCATGCAGGTGAGTATCTACACTTAAGTCAACTTCCAGAAAAGTTCGCAGAGCCAAGTAGTTCTGTCGAATATATCGGCTTTCCCCTCTGACCCACAGAACCATCTTGTATCTCTGGAAGAATCTATATGCATACTCCAAAACCAACTCTGTCTTGCCAATTCCAGGCTCCCCTGATATGCAAGCAATACCCTTACCATAAAGTATCTTCCTAGATCTTTTTTTCCTTCCACACCTTACGCCATTCTTCACTCTCAGTGGACGCCCATGCCGCAATGGACTACCCAATCTCTGCATCTCAATATCTTCCTCAGTCTCCTTCCAAAAAACTGGCTCCTTACCTTTGCTGTCATCGGTATTTACGTGTTCATGATTGTTAGCAGACCGCCTAACTGCAGGGCCTTTTCTTCTCTGCTTTGTCTTGAGCTCAAAATACTCTCTTTCTCCATCTCCCGTGACATCACCAAACAAAATGAGCTCCAATTCCGAAAGCTCTTTTTTCCTGCCGACAAAATCGTCGTTTCGAGGGAAAGGGAATTCTTCCTTCTCCATCCTCCCTTTCCACCTATTCACCCTATCAACCACGCTTCTCCTGCCTAATTTTGTGGCCAAAAGAATGATTGCTTGCAGTATGCAATCTCTCCAGTTGCCATCATTTGCTTCTAATTGCACATCTACCACCCGAGAAAGAGCATCAACTGATTCCATCCACTCATGTTCAATCCCACCATACAACATCCACAGCTCACCTCCATGTTTCTCCCACAATTCTCCTCGCTTCTCGATGATATCCCTGGCAAGGCAATCAGCTGCATCTAAGTCGAAAAATATAGGGACAAGATTTTTCTTGCCAAAGAAGTTCCTGAGCTCCTCAATGGTATAAGGGTTGCCAAATGACTTCTTCGTGAGGATAACAACTCCATAGGTGGAAGCATTCATTGTCCTCTCAACAGCATTGTGGCTGTGAGAATTTCGGCATCTAGACCTGTCAGAAACAAAGCAACTGATTCCATGGATCTCTAGTTCTGCACGGAGCCAGTTTGTGAACCTCAGCAGTGAAGCCTTGCGGCCGTGAAATCCAATGTACACATCATAACTGCGAAGCCTACTGACAGAGGCAGCTGATGTCGTCGGCTGGGACGAGGATGATTTCCTATATATTCCCCCGAGCCTCTTGTGCTTTTCCTTGGGAGCGGAGCGACCACCATTGCTGGTTGCTGATGAACTACCTTGACATGGGCCACTGAAAGTAGAAACAAAGCTGGGATTGTTGTAGACAATCGCTGGAGTGCCAAAGTTGCTTGAAGTGCACAGGCTAACAGGAGGAGACACATCTGACGGCAAGACCCCGACGCTCGTTGATGGTAACTGCTCCTGTGGTGTGAAGGAATTACCAGAGAGTATATCACTGATTTTCAGCACAATGCCATTGGAGGGGCACTTGTTCTCAGGATCAGTGTGCTGCTCGGGGACACGGGCAGACAGTGAGCGTGGCGTGAAGAAAGGGGACTGGTTTGCTGAAACAAATGCCGACGAAGAGGACGAGAGGTTCCTTGATGCTGCCGAGACCAGCGCCTCGGCATCGGAGGTTTCATGTTGAAGCTTCATAAAACCATTTTTCAGCTCTGCCCACCCCCTCAGAGTAGTTTGAAGTTCAACTCATCCCCGTGGCAATGGTTACCTGCAGAAGTTGAACAAATGATTTCCTCAGTGACCTGAACGTAACAGTACACATTGAATGTAGCCTTCAGAGAGAAAAATGCTGTTGATGAACATGATTTGTAGGCAGTACAAGTACAATACAACAGAGACCGACGACAAGCATTTGAGTGATCCTTGCGGTGAAGAAACAGACAAACAAGTACGAGCAGCAAGCAAAAAGGACATTATTTCCAGGCCAAAGACAAGTCACACCAGTACCTCATGACCACTGACCCAAACAGGAGTAAGTGGGATTCAACAGCTGTAAGCATAGCGGCGCATTAACTCGGCGATCCAGAAAGGCATAGGTGAATGAATCAGCAGTAATAGCGCACCGACTACTCGTCGTTGACAAATAAAACCAGTCCAACAAAAGCAAATAGAGGAGGGGAGGGGTATATATATATATATATAAGACCAAAGCGCAAAAAGGCTGCTGCTATGTATGCTATGAGCTGTGTCGGCAATGAACGTGTGATGCGAGAGAGCATGATAACAGCGGCATCATTCGGTGATGTATACGGAGAGATAACCACGGGACGGGGAGTAGGTGATTGAGCCATGATGGTGCCGAGGGCACATACAACCAGCACCGAGTAGGAAGGACGAACGAACCTGGGGCCAGGAGCGGGGTGCGCGGCCGCGCCGCTCTGAGGAGGGGTGAAGGCCGGCGGTGGCAGAAGTTGCGCCGTCGACCTCACCGAAGAAGAGAAGGAAGGGAAGCACCTAAACAAATGTGGCCATCATTATGGGTTCGGATCAGCAGCAGGGGAGGCAAACGAAACAGAGAGGAGATTTGGATCTGGGTGCGAAGCGTGGTACCGACCGAATCTGAGGAGCAGCAGGACGAGTGAGGAGCGGCGACACGAGCCCCGCCTCCTCGCGCGGATCTCGGCTGATAGCGGACGGTGGCAGGCGAGGGGAGCCGCCGCCGCCGCCGCTTTTGTGGCTGGCGGGGAGGAGGATCCAACGGAGGGAGGGGAGAACCGGGAGAGCGCGGGGAAGGCGGAACAAAAAGTTGAGAGAGAGACGACGCGAGGGAGTGAAGTGAACTAATTGGAGCGAAAAAGTGGGCGTGGTGGGGGATACGATTAGTGTGGGCCGGGAAAGTGATTCTAGCGACGGCGCGGGGTGGATTATATTTATTTATTAGGATTTTAGTATAGATTAGCGTGGTGTTTTTCTCAAAAAAATAAAAGATAAGCGTGGTGCAACGTGGCATCGCAGTGCCAGCATGCCCCCTGCCGCCGCGTTCGCTGCTGTTTCTGGGTTTTCTTCCCTCCCTTGCGTTGCGTTCCCATGTGTCGTGTGCTGTCGTCGCGTGTGAGCGATTGGATTAATTCGAAGCGACTGCCAGCTGCCAGCCAGCCCAGACGGCTGCCGAGCCGGCAGCGGCAGCGGGATCGAGTCGGAGCACCGGGCGCAGGCGCCTGACCTGGTGTACCGTGTACGTCGTGTCGAGTGTGAATCGAGTCGCCCCCGTCCGGGTAGGGAGCGCCCGACGAGCACGAACCCCGCCTAATAACAAAACCCATATAAGGTCCAAAAAGACCATAATCCTCCGTCTCCACGAAAGAAACGAATGCTTCCTTCCTTTTTTTCTTTTATGTACTATTCCGTATTTTCCTTTGTATGTACTTTTTTTAGCAACCTCCTTTGTAGCATGTGTACTTCATCATTCTATTAGAAACATAGGCCAAGTGGACCATTTCGCTAATGCTTAAGGAAAACCACGGTGCAAACTATTACAGTTTCTATTTAATTGATTGCCTTACCATGTAACTATTTACTGATGTAAAGAGCAATTCAATGAGAAAATAGCAAAAACTAGAAAAATGTTTCTAACTTAGAACAAAGTCTTCACATGTATTGACGGTACTACTCCCTCCGTCCCACAAATATTATCGTCGAAGCACCGGACGCGGGTACCAAGGAAGACAGGAATCTTAGCTTTGTACCCCTATGTTTTAATTATGACTACCTAGTCCTGGTTCATGTGTGAGCAACAGAGAGAGATGTGGGACTGTGGCAGGGAGGGGATGGGGGACCCGAGGGGTAGAGCGCAGTGGAGGTTGGAGCAGAGTGCAGTGCAGGATATCGGTCAGAGGGTACAGGCCTAAAATGACACTTTCTACTGAACAAGCAGCAAGTGCTAGGACGACACTCTTTGCGGGACGGAGGGAGTTGTTGAGTAGAGCATGCGTCACTTCTATCCACCCCTCTAGATCACTGAGCTCAAAAAGATAGAGCGACCACAGTCGCTGGACTCAGAGTCGAAGACGGAGTCCTCGAGCCTAGAGAACTCCGGCGTGAAGCTCATCCTTTTATGTCACCCATGGACACAACAAATGAGAAGGTCGCCTGTTTCAACTTCAACTTCAACTTCAGGATGGCATTCTATTGTTTAGTTTGCCCTATCATATACCCTTTTCCTTCGGGCTTGTTCGTACCTATTCATCTTCTCCAAGTGTGAGCTTGGTCCATCTAGATTGATCACTCTTCATCCATCTTCAAGTCTTGCTCACCATCTTTGGTGTGGACCTAACCTAGCTTAACCAATACTTGCCAAGAGGTTAAGCGGCTCCAGTTGTCTCAATTACCGAAACCAAACATGGTGCTTTTACTTGGGATGAAGATGACGGCTCGATACATTAATGATTTTTTTAATTACACAATATTTTTTGAACAATTTTCGCAAATTAAACACAAGCATAGTAGAAAATACACATACAAAGCACAAAAATACATCGCATTCATTCGTCTGTCGTCTTATCGTACAACGAACCAACACGCAACTTATTACATGCATGTCATATATATTTACATGTGAAATTAAGATCACCCTACTTTAGTTTCCATATATTCCAAAGATGCCCGAGAACTTAATCTGGGATGCGTTAGCTTGGTGCTCCAGTATATGATCTTCTCATATCTCTCTGCAGTCGCTAACTCATCCTACTTACTGAAGAACATTCCCGCAACATGCATGCAGGACTCCGTGACAAATTTACATATGCCCGCTAATGTTTGAGAGAAATTTTCTTAACACTTTTTTTTTATTTCTCCTCATCTACCGAGATCGGACGCTCATCTTAATCCAAGCTACCATTCGACTTCTATATCCCCTGATCCCAAAAAGATTAATCACCCTAATCCTATTTCTAACCCTTTTCGCTTCTTTACTTTTGTCTTAGTCGAGAGTCAAAACAAGAGCCTTACAAACGACGCTAGTTCTCGTTGACAAAGCTAGGTTCCAAGGATTGATGTGGTGCTATGTACTCTCTATCCCTTTTCAATTACGTCAATGATGTGTGTGCTACAAGTTTAACTCGATTTATAAAAAATACGTGTAATATTTGTATCTTCAAATAAATTTATTAAAAAACTACTCCCTCCGTCTCACACATAATCGCATATTTTGACTTTTACATTTCCTGTTTGATCCTTCGTCTTATTCAAAAAGTTTTAATAAATATTATTTATTTTATTATGACTTGTTTTATTATTATAGATACTTTTCATAATAATTTATTTATTTTATTATTTGCATAAAAATTTTAATAAGACGACCAGTCAAACATGAAGCGTAAAAGTCAAAATGTGTGATTATTTGTGAGACAGAGGGAGTAGATTTAAAGATCTTTCTAATGATACTAATTATATAATATAAATATTAATATTTTTAATATATAATTGCCGACAGTTGATTTATGAAAAGCATAAATGACAATTAAAAATAGATGGAGGGAGTAAGTTGATGTGATCCATCAATAAATAAAAGTGGCTGTATAAAATGCATTCTCCAATAGATACTATTATATTTTGCAAAAAATTGAACTGAATAATACTCTCTCCTTCCCAAAGTTGTTTTAGATTTTTAGATATATTTCTATTACTATGTATCTATATATAGTGTAGATGTAAATACATATAGCAAAACATATGTATTAAAAATGCAAGGCGTATTGTAATAGGGAGTGAGAAGAGGTATTTTCGGAGAATATTGATTCCTTCCCATGACAAACAGTGTTTCCTCTCAGTAGTCAGCACAGCAGAAAGGTGAAAGGAAATAGCGCGCGGACTGTGGAGTGCAGCGGCCCATGATCTCCATTCCCCGTTCAGTCGCGGGCGGGCCGGCCCAGATGTGAACCCCACGCGTTGCCAAATAAAGAAGGAAACCTGTACTGTGCTGGGCCCAGTTCTCACCCTCCATCCCCCCTATTTATAGCCTCCTCCTACCCCCTCTTTCTTTTCCTTGCCGTATTGACTCATCAGTCTCATCTCCATAAACAAACTAGTGCTAGGCGAGAGGAATTAGAAAACAAAATCAAACCACGGCTAGGGCGGAGATGAACGTTGCGGAGGAAGCGGCCGTGAGCATGGAGGGGGAGGAGAAGGGCGAGGTGAGGACGGCGGCGGCGGCAGCGGCTGCGGCGGTGAGCCTGGAGACGCTGCGGAAGCGGATGGCGGACTTCGCGACGGAGCGGGACTGGGAGCAGTTCCACTCCCCCAGGAACCTCCTCCTCGCCCTGGTCCGTCTCTGCTCCACTTCTCTTCTCTTCTCGACATCTCTTATCTGCAATTTTGGAGAATCTTGCTCTATGTTCGTTTGGCGACATCACTAGATTAATTTGGGGTTTCGTGAGCGTTCTTCGTTTCTGCTGCGCCGAGATATATAATTTTTTTCAGAAAAAATGGGGATAAGGCCAGGGTGGGTGTAGGCTGTCCAGTTCTTGGCGTCTTGCCCAGAGAAAAAGAGAATGATTGGCTGCAGAAAAGCCTTGTCGTCCTTGAGCCCGTCCGTCCCCGGACCCCCGTATTTGTCAGGCCCGTCACTTTTTGTTCTCTTGCTTTCAAGTATACTCGCCTACTGCCACCACATTTTGCGACGCTAATGGCCAGAATCTGCGCTGCTGTGCTGTGGTCAAAATCTCACACGGCGCGTGTGGTTTCGCTCGTGGGGAACGCGGGGGAGAAAGAGGATCTGGTAGTAGAAAGGGAAAGGCAAGGCACTCTGGAATCGATATCGGCTCTTAGAATGGTTCCAAGATGTTACTAGTATTACTATGTAAGATGATGACATTCGTGATTCAAAGAAAACATGGGTGGTCAAATCAAATGGCACTACTGTTATTGTCACAGGAAAGACTGTGTTCGAAGTGGCTACAATGCCCATCTGCACGGACTGAACAGTGAGCTGCAGTACTTTTTTTTTTTTGGGGGTTGGGGAAGAGGGAGGTGCTACATTGCGGAATCGGATTGAGTGACTTTCCTTCAACAAGTCACGTTGTAACTTTCGCTACATCTGCACCGTCGACGCAAGATCAAAGGGCTTCAGTCGTTTTCAGCCTTGGTTTGGCTTCTCTTCCGTGAAGATAACGCAGGAGCTCGCGGTCTGAGGTTCAGAGCTGCGGCGAGCGTGTCCGGACGCCACGGGCAAGGTGGCTACTGCGCTGAGCTTGGTGACCAGCGCTGCTGCAAGCGTGTGTGAACGGTGCGGACCTGGCCATTGCAAGCGCAGTAGGCGCAGAGGGCGACTAGGCGATGCGGAACTGGAGCGAGGCGAGCGTGCGTGGCCAGAGCAGAGAGCGACACGGCAGGCTAGCAGCCAGCACTACGAGCATGTACAGCGAGCTCGGCGAACGGTTCAGAGAGTTCGGGGCCAGCGCTGTGAGCACACCGTGCTGATTGCTGTCAAGCTCTCCTCCTTGGTCCTCGTCTCTGAGGACGCGCCACCATCGCAAACGCACCGCCGCCGTGGGGACGCGCCCCTAGCCGCGCGAACGCGCCTACGCGCGGATGCGCCTCGACCAAGCGCTGCCGCCGCCGCAGGGACGCGGATGCGCCTCGACCAAGCCCCTGTTCCGACTCTACGCGGCTGAGGAGCCGATGCGAGCGCTCAAGGACTACGGCGCGCTCCTGTCCGTCACGGCGGTGCCCAAGGATGATGATGGCGACGCGTGCCAACAATATGACTGCGCTGCGTAGAGCGAGTTCACGTGTAACGGCGGTAGGGCAGCCATGTCCGTGTCCTCACGCAAGCGCGGCAGTGAGGACGCGCGGGTGCGGACCGATTGCGGCGCGGTGCTGGGCGTGGGCGGACGCGCGAACGTCAGCGCCGGGTGCTGGCGCGCGCCGTGGCCGTGTTCTGCTCGGCACTGCGGGTGCCGGAGGTGGAGGCAGAGGCTCAGCTGGAGGCCGCGCGGCGAGGCTGGAAGAGCGGGTCCGGCAGGATGCCGCGGGGGAGGCGTGGTGTGGTGTCGCACATGGCGACGAGGCTGCCGTCGCCGCGAGGCTCCGGGAAAGAACTCGACTACTTGAGGCTGCGCACACTGACATATGGTCCCCTGGGATGAGATGAAGAACAACCTTCCGATCGCACTTGGAGGGAGGAGATGATACGAAAGTTGCAACGTGACTTTTGCAACGTGACTTTGCAGAGGAAAGTCACTCAATCCGCGTCCCTACATTGCTTCACATTCAATGCTGGCGTGTACAGTATGGACCAGTGGTCCAGAATGTTTCAAACATTGTGAATGTTGTTCACATGGGGATACTGTCTAGTCTAGACAAATAATTTGGTTCTATGATCTGGGATTTGCAGCTCTCATTGTTTAAGGTGCCAAAATTATAGATATTAATTATATATGTTTTGTGTCTAATGGCTACTCATGTTTCATTTGTGTTGTACATGGATATGCAAGGGTGAATGGATATCTTGTGTTCTTTGGGATATAAATTTAAGCCTAAGTTTCTTATTATATGAAAAATTGATTAGCGTAAAACTAACTACAATTTATTTTGCCTTGCACCTCAGTTTTCATCACATTTTAGTTCATCCATTTGGTGTCTAATACCTTCTGAAATTGTTTGTTGCTTGACCTAAATGTTTCATGGATTACTTTGATTTGAAGAAAAATAGGTTATATTCTCGTATCTAATCTGCATTGTTGCATGAGTATCTAAGCAACCAACCCAAAGCAATAGGTTAGGTAGGAGGGATTTTTCTTTTTTCGTGAAAAAATGTGTATTATAATTACAGGAAAAATGAAAATAAAATGTATAAACTTTACTTTTTTTTCAACCTTTTGTTATGGAGCATGTGCAGGATTTTCTCTAAAATAATAGCAGTTTAGCAACGTATGCAAGGGAAATGACCTGTACTAGTTAGCACTCGGGTTTTAGTTTCTTTGGAGAATATGAAGTAAACCTGGACAATACATATTCATGTCCCAACATAGTTGATATTTAGCTACGAATCTGGGATAAAGGGAGTAAAACAGATGCTTCTTCACTTACATTAACCTAGAAACGTCATAACGCATCCACCACCCAGACCCCCAGAGACTGCAACAGTAAAGCAGACAAAACAACAAATCTTCAATACTACCGTCCTGCGTGTCCTGGGAGAAGATGCCAATACATATCCTGTTGCCATGATTCTGTTTCTGTAGTCTTTTCACTATTAGATTATCCAAATCAATAGTTTCAATGAGCTGGACTTAAGCAGGATCCCACTCGCTGCACTAGATGCCAATTGGTTTCTGCTATTTCTGTGTTCTTTTGTTGTGGTGGGGGACTAACAAAAAGTTATACAACACCCTTTCTTTCCAAGTGTCGCCCAGCTAGGAGATGCCCGTGATGGGCAATGTGTAAGCTACTAACTAGCTCCTGGGTCCAGTATAATCTAATTGGCACCCAGCAAGGATTTTCATGTTCCTTATCATGCATGTTTGTGCTTGGTGTTGTGCAGGTAGGGGAGGTGGGGGAGCTGTCTGAGATATTCCAATGGAAAGGGGAGGTGCCCAAGGGGCTGCCAGGCTGGGACGCTGCCGAGAAGGAGCACTTGGGTGAGGAACTCGCAGATGTGCTCCTCTATCTGGTGCGGCTGTCAGACATGTGCGGTGTCGACCTCGGCAAGGCTGCCCTGCGCAAGATGGAGCTCAATGCCCGCAAATACCCTGTTGGGCAGTGCAAGGGTTCGTCTAAGAAGCACACCCACTATGATTCCATTAACAATGTTAGCGACAGCGACAATGCTAACCCGGCAAACAAGAAGCAGAACAATGGCGTCTAAAATGCCTCGGAGCTCCTTGAATGATAGTTTGGCTGGTCAGACATGATTTAGGTTATGTGCTGATGAAACAGGGATGCTCTATTTTGGTGGTGAAGGAACAAGTATGTGGGTTCAATTTCCCCTATATATTAGATGCTTAATGAACCAAGTGGTAACCACAAAGCTTCGTAGGCTGTAGTTCCCCTTATATATATATATTCTAATTGGACTGGCATTTTGCTTATGCTGTTTCAGTTATGCAGCTGCATAGTACTAGCTATGATATGATGCGAAAGCAAAGCTGACTATATTTACTTTCTGTAGTAGTACTACTATTTAGTACTGACACTACTTTATGATGCAAAACGGTTTTCTGACAATGCAAATTTGTGAGTTTAGTCTATGAGCTGGTGTTGGACTGTCGGTGATTGGTGAATGTCATTGACGCTCTGGTCCTTTATCAGTACAGATGAATAAAGACTATTATGACAAGTGGGCCTTTGTGAACAGAGGTTGACAAGTGGACCTGAGTCCTGACATGTCCAAGCTTAGGAAGCTATGCTTTGCTTTGTAGGTAGTAGTGTTGCTAAGGACGTTGTCTCCGGGAAATCTTTGGATGTGCACAGCCTATCAGAACTTGTAGCGATTAATTGATCATAATTGTCTGGTCTGCTCAGTGGAGTCCAATGGATGCTGCTCCATGTACTAATACAGTAACTGCTTTGGCCTTTAGGGTGTCTCCAACAACTAGCTATTTAGCTATCTAGATGTGACATGATAAGAAAAAATAGGAGAAAGAGTGCTCACTAGCTACAAGTAAATAACTTATCTATTTCACATGGCCTAATAATATGTGAGAGGAGCATGTGGACTTAATAATATAAAATAGTCTTTTTTCTTGTCTTTCACCTCCACATCAGCTGACTACATAGCTAGTACTAGCTATTACCATTGCGGACGCCATTAGGGTGCCTACGGACTGGAAGTTTGGAACCACTGTGTGAAAATTGTGGTTTCTTTTTGGTACTGCATTCAGTCAAAAAAGAACGCAATTATGGGGTGTTAAGTCATTAACATTTTAACTTTCTAGTGAATAATAGTCGTATTTATGGCTCTAAATTAATTCATTATGAAAACATATTTTGTAGTTAATCTAATACTATTTATTTTAGTATCATAAATATTAATATTTTGTACCTATAATTGGCTAGAGTTTCTTTTAGCAAATAATTGGCTAGAGCTAAGGTACTAAAATGTGATACTGGGCTAGAATTGCATTCTTTTTTAGTATGTTCAAATGTGGCCAACTTACCTTACTGTCATGAGACCTAATATATACATACAAAAGTCAGGATCAATTATTTCCCCTTCAAATGAAAAAATACCACAAAAAAAAACCATAAGAATGGGTCATGTACTGCCATCTACATGTGGAGTTGAATTTCTGTATATTTCTTGTTCATTTGCAAGAACGTTGTGTAGATTTTGGGCGATAGACAATGAGTGCATATATATGATGAAGTGTATGAGACTTCAAGGAGCTTGAATTATCCTGCAGGGGGTATGATTTGATTTGCACTGTTATAGGCCGACGATGCATGTAAATAATAACGATAAATAAAGAAGAGTAAAATGTACTTAAAATATTGGTTTCCTTCTATCTAGGTACTCGAACTATAAAACCGACTATCTGGGTACCTGATCTATTATCTACGTACATCAAGGGTCTAAAATATGCCACGTCAGGACCAATTTAAAAAAAAGACCCTATGCCTTTTATGTTTCTTACTCATAGCTCCTTCCTCTTCTTCTTGCTTGCTTTGCTTGCTACGAGCGGACCAGGACTGGCGGCTGTCGCGCACCGACGGTGGTCAAGCGGCGGCGGCGGCAGTTCAGCGGGTCTTGCTTGTGAACGCAGCAGCATGTCCAGGCACACCTTGATTTCGTCTCCGGTGGTGCTTAGACTCATTGCGCCGGTGTTGTTCTATTCTCTCCCAGAGAGCCTCCTCGCTGAGGCCACGGCGACGACCCCCAGCTCCTCCGGAGCCGCCCTGCCCTGCCCGGTCGTGACGCGGTCGCGGGTCTCCGCTACCTGCGGCAATGGCGCGGGCGCGGGTGCGCAGCCGTGGGGCTGGGCGTTGGCGTCGCGACCTAGAGTCGCGCCCACCACCACCACGTGCTGGCGCCGCTCCAACAGCTGCTCCACCTCCCCCGCCGCTGGAGCCGGCGGTGCCACCACCTCCAGCATCGCAAGTCCATGCCCCAGCCTCGGCTTCTTCCTGAGCCCCGGTGGGGCGACGCGCACCGCGACGACCATGGCCCGCCGGCAGCGGCGAGGCCGCGCCTTTCCGGCTAGACTCGCCGTCATCCCTCACCCTCCTCGTGGACCCGTCCCACCCTCTCCGCACCGAGCCGCCGCTGCCGCCGCGTGCCTAGGAGACCGTCCTGGCCAGGAACGACTGCCACCGGCCCCCGCCATGGCTGCTCCCGCCGTTTCCGTTGCCGAAGCCTCCTCCTCCTGCTTGGCTGCTCCCTCCACGCACCGCCCGCCTCGGGAGCTCCCCTCGGAGCTCGGCTCATGGCGTGGCGCAGGCCGTGAGACCGGAGCACCTGCTCCCGCACGTGGTCCGGTAGCCGCAATGTGAACCGCTCGTGGCCGCCGCCGCGAAAAGCGAGTGCCCTGTCGAGTGCGACCGCGGCATCCGTGCGGCGCGCCGCGTGCTGCGCAGCAACTCCAGCTCGATGGCCTCCTCCACCACCGGCAACGACACCGGCACCGGCGCCGGAGCGGGCTTCCGAGGTTCGCGCGGTGGAGCGGGATGTGACCCGCGACTGCAGCCAGGGGTCGATGCATTCCGGGTGGAACGTGTGGGAGCAGTGCGACAGCAGACGGAGGTTGTCGTCGTCCTCGAACAACATGCAGGGCAGGATGGGCGGCAGAGGGCGGGAGATGCGTTGGCGGTTACATGGTAGAAGAGGAAGGAGCTATAAACGAAAAAGACATAAGGTTTTTTTTTTTGCAAAGTTAGCCCTAATATGGCAGATTTTAGAGGTGTGCATAGACAATAGATCAGGTATCCAGATAGTCGGTTTCATAATTCGAGTATATGGATGAGAGGATGCCAATAATTTAGGTACCATGGGTGTATTTTACTCGATAAAGAAGCTATCAACATCGGTTATGCTACTTCTCTTAGAATACCCATGGGAGTTCACCATCTTCTCTGTACGAAAGAGGAACAAAATAATTAGTGTCGTGCAATGCAACAATGGGAACATGGGTACAAAATCCCACACAAGTGCAAAAGCAGGGTAGGCACATCATACATATAGGCAGTAGGCACATCATACGTGCAGATCACAGGCAGTGCCTGCAGAGTGTCTTTTTTTTTTTCAGTTCTCCCTAGCAAGTATTTTGACTGATCTTCGTCATAGATGTCGGGTACCTGGATAAGGAGGTACCCTAGACACAAACCCAGGAAAAATAATCCCCGAATAATTACCTAAGAACTCCTGAGAATGCTTCCTGCAATCAAGCCTGATACCTCTCAAAAAGACAAGGGCCCAACACTCGGGACACAAGTGATGCTGGGCCGGCCCACGAACAGGCTGAACCAACCCACGCGAGCTCCACCTCAACGGGGGACCTCGAGCGACGGAACTGGACACCCCGTCGGGTGACGAAACTCTCCACGAGCGGACGACCCCCATCGAATGCCGCTCCCTCTTCCACTCACCTACCTCCTGTACGGGATTCAAGGGCGTTTAATGCTCCCACCAACTCCTGGCTAACCTCGTGGCTATAACAACGTTACAGTGACCAAGTATGCAGTCAAATCCACCTTTTACCGCCCATACCCGGGGAATCGGTGATTCGTACAACACTGTTACGCCATGCCGGGCACTGTGCCTCATCAGGCCCCCTCGAGACGCAATTGCAACACCAGCACCGTATTTTTCGGAGCTCGGTCTTATCCGTCTGGGCCTCGATCCCTTTGACCACCCCTCGATTTGGACCACGACGCCCCCGGTCAGCGCTCCAACAACTCCCAACGCGACGTCTACAGGAATTTGCACGCCCGCGCATGGGCGTCGGTCTTTCACCGACCATCCTCGACATCATCGTGACACCCCTAGAGGACAACCATCATCTCTAGGCACGTCGCTACAGCACCGGCCACGCCTGGCGCACATCTCTACAACAACTGCGACATGATCGGCATCAACCCCACGGCGTCATCGCCTACGACAGCCCTAGGGCTTCTGTACGCCTGAGCATCCCCTTGGCCTATAAAAGGGGACGCCAGGGGTTAGTTTTGATTCATTCAGACTCTCATCGAACAACACTTAGAGAAATCCGAGCTCATCATTCGCAAGGCATAGTCATAGCGCTCCTGGCTTAGGCTTTGCTCTTCACCCCCTTCTCACTCGCTTTCTTGTATTCCCTTTTACAAGCACTTCGGTGCAAGATAATATAATCCTTCTCCCCCTGCTGGACGTAGGGCCTTCTCTTGCCCGAATCAGGATAAATCGTGTGTCTTCTTGCATCACCATCCAGATTGGTGTTTGGCCCATGGGTCAGGACACCGACAATAGCGTAGGATACTAACATGCATATATGGCCAATATTTTTTACAGTTATTGCTTCATTCATTAGGGATTGTTCAAATGTTGTTGGATTCATTTCAATCCATATGTGTTGAGATGAATTAGAGTGAAATTTACTTTAAGTTTCACCCCAACA
>CM041645.1:30770474-30894031 GCA_023333625.1 Bothriochloa decipiens
ATTAGAGTGAAATTTACTTTAAGTTTCACCCCAACACATGTGAATTGATTCAAATTTGACTACATCCAAACAAAACCTTAATTGGATAATGTGTGGATATTCAAAAAGGTTTTATTGATACTTATATTAACTTTAGCCTATAAAATCTTATGCAGCAGTTGTACATAACAAGTGTCATAAACAACAACATGATATTACCA
Organism: Bothriochloa decipiens; assembly: GCA_023333625.1. NCBI lineage: Eukaryota > Viridiplantae > Streptophyta > Magnoliopsida > Poales > Poaceae > Bothriochloa > Bothriochloa decipiens. Next base: position 30,770,675 of record CM041645.1, read on the forward strand.
AATTCATTGAGTTCCTAGCCTATTTGTTAATTGTTCCTCGGCTGAAGGTGGAGACTAGAGAGGAGCTACAAATCAATAGTTTCTCATTCATATAACAAAATAGCTCTGGCTTCTCTTCTTTTATCTTTACTCCTAAAAGTCGTCGCCACCCCTAATCGGCCTGCCTCCGCGACTAATCGTCCGCTAATCACGCACCCCCGCGCGCACTTCGTCCCGCTGACCCGGAACCGCCACCCCGCCCATCACGCGCTTCCCTCGACCTGCCCCCCTCCCCCGCTCTTCATCGCGCCCTTGCCCTCGCCCCCGCGAACCGCCGTCCGCCCAGCTCTAGCTCGCCGTCGTCGTCGCCCTCCATGACCTCGCGCCCGACCAAAACCGTGGTGAAGCCGCACTCCCCACGCCTCCCCTTCCCCGCAGGCCGCAGCAGGACGCATCGTTGCCGGCGCTCCACTACGTCGCGGCCAGGTCGCTCTCGGTCGCCGGGGCCTCGCTGCGTTGTCACCTCGCCGCCTTCGTCGCCTCACCGCTCGAGCTACCCCGCTCTGCTCCGAGCTTCCGCCCACGGCGGTTCCCTGAGTCACTGCCTGCTCGCGTCCTCGCTGTTCGTCGCCTCGCCGCGCCGGCCGGCGGTTCCCCGAGTCCCTGCGCGCGGCTGCTCCCGTCCTTGCCGTTCTCGATCCAGTGGACCATCCCGCGGCTTCCTGCTGCTCCTCGATACCAGCGACGGCAACCCACCACCTCCTCCCCGCTGTGAGAACCACCAGGTGTGCCAACCCCTTCTCTTCCCTTCCTGCAACCCCTGCTCTTCCCTTCCTGCTGTGCGGAACGGAGCACCCAAACCTTCGACGACGACTGCTTGTGCTCGTAACCTGCTCGGCAGAATGCCTGCCTTTGCCTGCTGTTTCTGTTTCTGCTGCCTCATACTGCAGAAACACAAAGAAAAGGACCATCCAAATTTCGGTTTTGTTTCGTTGCAGACATTAGGCCCAATGGGGGTAAGAGATTCAGGTGACCATCAGTAGGGCCAGGTTAGCAAATGTATTGCGGTAGTTTTCAATTGTGTGCACTCTGGCCAGAAAACTTGTAAAGCTCAAGTCACACATGTCCTGTGGCCACGGTAGTTTAAGTTGCAATGGCTGGGATGATCCTCCTGCTATAAATTTTGCTTCACCTTGACAACCTCTGGGATGCTTGTGCTCCTAACCTGCTCACCAAAATGTTTCCTCCAGTGTCACCTTGGTAGGATGCAAGTATTATGCCTGCTAACTTCGAACCCTTTCAAAGATTATCATGCCTACATGTGCACACCCATGATCTTTACTGGATCTGCGCTTCCAGTTCTGTGTACTTGGCACTGAAAGTTTCCAATCGACAAATTTTGTTTACGTACCGATGTTGAAATTGAAGTTTTTTTTTTCGTGAACAGGAACCTCTTTTTCATTAAAAGGACATGTTGAAATTGAAGTTACCTAATCATGTCAGTAGCCAGCAGTAGCGTCAAAATATGGTAGGAATGATTTCCTTATTCTAATATTTAATTATGGTTGTCAATTGTCACTGTCATGCATACTCCAAAAGTTATTGGACACAACTACGAAAGTGGTCTGAAATTGCAAAATGTCTTAGGAAGGCAGGCTTTTCTTACCTGATTACCATTTTCTGCAAGATGGTGTTTGTGTATCTTTGTGCTCTTGAAAGATGAAAGAATTTCTGCTCTAGAATATTGCAAATTGACCTATATGTTTCAGGATATGGCTGCACATTCTGCCTATGACTTTACAGACGGCAGACTGAACACCTTAGCTCACGCTAAGTACAGGAGAGTCATATATATGGCCAGGGAGGGTATTGAACTCAGTTGACTGATGAGGAGCTTCAGAACACAGGAGCAGGACTCTGTGCATTCACCCTAGAAGAGATTGGGCTGTTTCTGGTAGCCCTTGGCTTTGACAGCAGAACTCAACTATCTTCTGTGCACTAACTTAATCTTGCTAGGAAAATCAGAAAGTTTTAACATGCCTCACATATTCAGGTATGTGGTGGAGAAGCCAGGTTCAGCTTGTGCAAAATATTTTCATTAATTGAGGACGAAAGGAGCCCATCCAAAGAGGAACTTGCTAATGTTGAAGGGAAGGCTTCACCCCTACAGTTCTAGCAGCTCTTGACTATTATACCAGCATGCATAGTGATATTTTTATAGCTGCATCTCCTTGAAAAATACATAATGCTTTGGTAAGTTCCCATGTCCTTTGTATTTTTAGTTTATTCCTTTAATTTTTAGTTGTCGCTAAAACATAGTGGTATAGTATTAGACTTAGCCTCAAATATATAAAAAGTACTTATATTTGTTTGTCGGGCTAATGGATAAGATCCCCACCTCCCTCAACCTTGTCCCTGCCAAGGATCCTGTAAACAACAACACCTCTTTCTATCTCCTTCACTTTGTTTGTTTGTTTTTTCATCAATGTGGGATAATATGGGGCTACAGGAGACATGCATTCTAATCCAGACTACAATGGTGGTGCCTGCTACATTGCACATTCTTGAGATGGCCGCTGCCAACCAGGTGAGGTACCTTGCTGAGTCTTTTGAGTACAGGAAGGAAAAAAAAAACTTGGCGTACATGTACATACCAGGAGATTCGAATAATGGAATTGTGCTTTCTTTAGGATCAAGTGTCTACTATCAGCATTCAATATTTTATTTAAGATTATTTTATCTGATAGTTGAATGTAATACATTTTACACAATGGGTTGAATGTAACTGAATAAGAAATGGTACAATCTGTTTATGAAACGAAAAGAAAATAATTTTGAAACGGTACAATCTGTTTATGTGAGTTTTAGGGCAAACCATGCTTTAGAATCCCCTTCATGTGAAATACAGTTATGGAATTCAACTACTGCATTAGTCGAAATGGACACAAAAATGAATCTCTGACTAAAACCTGACAAGTATTTGCAATGTAGATGATTTGAATGAGACATACAGAAGTGCATGCATGATGCAGGGTTGAGCTGAGCCAGGGTGCCAGTTTCTGGTGGTGATTCAAAGGCTGCAAGTCCACATGCTGCAGTGCTCAGCTTGGTTAGCAGGGTCGATGCTGAGAAGCCGGTGTGAGGCTGTGATGTCGAAGCAGCTGGAGGTGAACCTGGCGAGGTTCTTGTAAGGGACGATGTCTGGCGTCCTTGCCGTAGTGGTCCTGATGCCCCCTCCTCTCCTTCGGCTGCTGCCACTTGGTTAGGCCGGTGTGGATCCTGAAGCTGAAGTTCCTGACCCCTTGGCAAGGTTGCCATACTTCGGTTCAGTCACCCTTCCACGACGACCTGAGCAGCCTGATGAAGATGCAGACTAAATTTCATTATCCTCTGCCAGCTTGGCGGGGTGACCCTGTGTTGGCCCTCTTTGTTGCGATGACTATGCGGCTCTTGATAATGGCCCCGAGGATCATGATCTTGAAACACTATTTATCATTTGAATTATATGTTTTGGTATTGATTATTTGTGATGCCATAAGATTTTACATATGTTCTACCCGTAGCAACGCACGGGCCTTCAAGTAGTCAATAAAAAAGAGTATGGCTCCTCCAGCTCTTCTAACGAAGGTACCATCGGAGTGATGATCAAAACAGAAGCCATACCAAACGAGCTCGTGAAAAAATGTGTATTGTGTGTTTAATGTTTTGGAAGGGAGTTAGAGACAAGATGGGCCCACTATTTCTTAGGACAATGAAGTGATCTGTTGACATTCGGGAGACAAAAAGCTCGCCGGTGTGCTTAACCGCTTATCTGTTGTGCTCTTGTCAGGGGACCTGATCATGGCATATCCTGTCAATTGGGATCTCATCCCCGATCTGCTCCGTTGTTTGTTGGTGCAGCTAGCCAGCTAGGATTTGACAGCATTGGACGTTCTTCATCCTGCCGACAATTGCAGGCCGTACAAGGGCGAGATGGAATTTTTTTTCTATGAGTTAAAATTCCTGTACAAGGACGGCCCTGATGCAAGCGGTAGAGCTTTACCGTCTGTGACTAAGAGGTCCAGGGTTCAAGCTCTAGTCTCTGCACATTTGTGTAGGGATGGCTGACTATTTTTTCTTCCCTAGACCTTGCAGCGTGGAAGCCTACAGCACTGGGTATGTCCTTTTTTTTATGAGTTAAAATCTCTTTAAACTGGCAGGAGAGGACAGTTCAAAAATCTTGTATACGGAGGTCATTTGCCAGCAGGAAACAATAAAGAGAGAGTTCTCTGATCCTTTGTTAAGAGATCTGCAGTGGATCTAGACTGAGGCAAAGGGACACTCAGAAGGCACCCGAACTGGGGTCAAAGGAGATATAACTTTCTCAAGTAGAAAGAAAGAAGCTGGGCCTTGAAGACGATGGACTTTCTCAGCATTTGGAGCTAAGTGGTCAAGACTAGTGGCGTAGGAGGGAGGCCTCTCTTGTCGTTTTGGTTATCGCTATAATAGGAGCTTATTGATATGTCTTCTATTGTTTCAGTTGCTCCATCGGGTTACTCAAAAAATGCAAGTGCGCTCCTCATTGCAGTAATGTGTGCATTGTTTTAGTTAGACATTAAAAAATAAACATCACTTGGAGTCGTACATGTCACTGGGTCGTAGAACACATTAAATTTGTGAAATTTGGAGTCTAATTCTTGACTTAATTAGGTTACGTTTTGATGTAGTCGGTGTAACATCCTGGGTTATTGGAGAAGCCAAAAATATGAACTTTCAAAAATTTTCTTGTAATTGTATGAAGCATGTAGATGTTAGGTCCAACCTAGCCCAAGTGGGAATAATTTATAAATAAATTGTTGCATACATATAGAATTGCTTGTAGGAGTTTGCCGGAGATTCTTAATTGAGTTAGGGTTTCGTGTTGGAGAGCACAACTCCATAGCAACTCCCTTTCTTTTTCCATGTGGAACTATCTCGAATCTCCTTGGAAACTTCTACTGTCCTTCTTATACTCTTTCCCCTTCTTCTACTTTCCCTCCGCCCCTGCGAGTGCCTTCCACCTTTGGAGCACGTGTTCGTCAGGAGGAAAAGTCTCTTACCTATTCCTCTCTCTTATCTCCTATACCCCAATATTTCTCTCGATCTCCCTTGATCTTCTCCCAACTTTCCAAGTCAAATACCTTGCTTGGCTTAATCTTCATTGTTGCCAACCATTGGATTGGATCTCAATATCCCTAGTTGACCCCTAGTGGACCCCCAATGGTGCATATATACCCGGCAACACATATATACACACATAGATGCCCTTGGTGAAGCGTAGGATGGAACATAGGAAATGGAAAAGGCTTATGGTTTATCCAGAAAATGGAAAGGACCATTTTGGCCCGAGATCAGAAGCCAGCCCGTCCTAGCGCCCACTTCCCACCGGCCCACCTTCCCTCTCCCTCCCTTTTGGCCCACGCGACCAACAGCACCAGCTAGCCCACCGGCCCAACCGGCTACTCCATCTCGCGGCCCACCGCAAGCAGAAGCCCAGCAAAGTAGCCAGCCGGCCTGCTTCTCCCTCGTGGCCCAACTACAGCTGCCGCCCCGCCGGCCCAACTAGCCAAGGCCGCACTCACCCGCCTCCACCTCACGTGCGCGCCACGCGCGAGCCACAACGCCGCTGCCGTTCCACCCCGACGTCGTCTCCTTGACCCCACCCGTCGGCCTCGGCAAAGAGGAAAGAACGACGACGCTGTTACCCCTTTTCCCTTTCCTCTTCGGCCCAGACAGCAGAACTCGACGCCGAAACAGGCAAACCGGGAATCCAAGGCGTCTCGCCATACCACAGCCGTCCGTTCGAAGCCACCAGCCCCGCCTCGCTCTGATGACCGCCACGTCCGCCGCCCGCAGCTCACTCACGCCGTTCCCCAGCTGTAGTCGTACCCATGAGCGCCACTGACGCCATGGATGCAGAGTTGACGCCGCCCCACCACGTGACCGGCCGCCGCACCAATTCAGGAGCACGGGCGCCTCCGCAAGCCCCCCGCGCGCCCTAACCCTAGCCACGGTGCATCCTGGCCCTCCACGAGCCCCTCGCTCATCACGGTCGTCCACCACAGCCATGGCCGCCGGCTTTGCTATAAAAGTCCCCGGTACCCGTAGCCATGAAGCCCTAGCCCTTCCCATCGCCCTGCGCCGCCACCTTGTAGACACGCCACTGCACGCCCATGGCCACGAGAGGACAGAGGAAAGTAGAGGTGAGAGAAGAGGAGGAAGAAGGCAGGGCTGGAACTCCGCCGGCGCCACGCATGTCCGCCACGGCCATATGGACCGTGGAGCACGCCATCAGCTCGCGCAACAGTGCGCCCACGCCTGCGGGGGCGACGCCCTCTGCAGCACGCCAAGGTGAGCACCACTGTGACGCCAAGCCCATGAACCAGGGCAGCGACCCCATCATGGACTCCTCGCCACGATGCACCATGACCCCAGCTCCGTCGCCATCTGCTTTGCCTGAAGCTGTGAGCGTGACACCGAGCTGTACCGCGAGCACGCTGACGGCCTCAACCCTCCACCACAACCCCTCTTCGCCGTTGCACCACGGTGAGCCTTCTCTGTTCCTTCCTAGCCCGCCGCTAGAGCACCTCCATGTTTTCGACGCTCCGCTGCACCTTAGGCGTCATTAGCTTCACCCACGAGCTCACGATAGTCTAGAACACTCCAGCGCACCTTTTGGAGCCGGCATGGACCACAGTGAGGGTGAGCCGCTTTGCCACCCTCGGTCTCCTCGGACTCCAGCCGCCGGAGCGCTCGCCGTGGCCACTGCGGCCGCGCGCGCCCTGCTGTGCCCCGCTAAGCCGCGCTATTAGACCCTGAAGTTCCCAGCTACTCCACACGTAGGTTGGAGGTTGAAAGTCCTCGGTTTGGTTTTGGATAATTGATGAAATCTAAGGACTAACCTTGTTTCTAAGTGGATGATTTAGAGAAAGGTAGTCCATGCCAAGTGGAGCTCGATGATGAGTCATGACATAAATTTATGTAATCTAAGCATGGTGAAGATCAAGATGGGCTTGGCTTGATGGACCGGTTGGAAGTGTGAAGGGAAAGTTGAGGCTTCGAAGCGAAGGACCGTGTGACGGTGAAGCTTGGGCAAGACCTGGCGCCGATGGACCGACCAACGGAGAAGAGCAAGTAATATCGAAATCGATGGACCAAGACAGTTACATGATGACATGGAGTGTCACATGTCATATAAAGGCTTGGCGGTTGGAGGATCGACAAAATGGGCTCAAGGCAAAGGTATAACCTATAGGGACATTTTGTTTTGCACTCAAGACACCATAGAGGGTGTGAGTGGTTTAGGATCGATAGCCGAACTATGAAAAGGGGATATCTTTGGTAATTCGGTTCATGAGTGCCACTAGGTCCATTATTTCATGTGATTGCATTTAGGATCTAGTGCACGTTGAAAATCCTTTGAAAATGCTTTGAAAAATGCTAACTCACTTGCACATGGAGATGTCACATGATGGAGTTTAGCACATTTGCAAAGGTGATGGTGTTTGTAGGGTTGAGTTGGGTTTGGTAACCGCTCATCCTCCCCCCGAGCTTGCGAGGGGGGATTCGGAGTTTTTGAGAAAATGATATGCATATTTTCTATTGTGCTGAATGCAAAATGTTGATGAAAACATGCTTACTCTCGGCTTCAAGTTGGTATACTTGTTAGGTAGCATGTTGGATGAGTTAACGCGTCGCGGCATGTTGAAAACGTGGTTTTCTGTTGGCCGGACGCGGCGCACAGGAGCGCCGGACGCTGTCCTGGCGCGTCTGGCGCGTGAAGCCGGAGCACCGGACGCTGTCCTGGCACGTCCGGTGTGTGAAGTCGGAGCACTAGACGCTGTCCTGGCGCATCTGGCGCGTGGAGGTTGAGGCAGGCTGGCCGGAGCACTCGCCGGCCGCCGGAGTGCATTCGGCGCTGGCGCTGGCATCCGACGCGTTTGACTTAGCTGGCGCGAGGCGCAGGTGTTTCAAACGCCAGATGCTGAATAGTGTCGCGGCCGCGTCCGGCGCTCGGTGGAGCTGGCGCATTCGGCATGCCAGTGTCTTGGCGCGCGGATGGTGAACGCGCCGGACGCGTCCGGCGGATCCATCAGGCGCGTCCGGCGCGTTGATCTGAGCCGTTTCGAGAAGTAGCCGTTGGGAGGCAACGGTCAACTTTGAATGCGGGTGACACGTGGCGCAAGATGGAGCACCAGACACGTCCGGTGGTTCCATCTGGTGCGTCCGGCGCTCCCGGTGGATTGACGCGCGGATGGTGAACATGCCGAACGCGTCCAGCGGTTCCATCTGGCGCGTCCGGTGCGTGGTTCTCGTGTGTCCTGAGGGGGCAACGGCTAGTTTGATGGATGGGGGTTATAAATAGTTGTTGGTCGGCCTTGGGCTGGATCTCTTGACTCTCTAACTCATTCATCATTCCCTTGAACTGAAAAATAGCCCTCCTCTCATCCTCTCTTGCTTGGTTGCACATCATAAGTGAGGATTGAGTGATTCGAAGTGCATTGCATGAGTTGATTCATCTAGTGCCACTTGCGAGTCGTTTGGCCGGTGATTTCTTGTTACTCTTGGTGAGCACTGTCACGTAGCCGGCTTAGAGATTGTTGGTGAAGGGTTATGAGGGTGCTACGCTAGCCAGAAAACAAAACTTTTCTGCCTCATAAACCAGGATCTACTGCCAGTTATAGGTCATGGGATTACTCGCGTTGCAGCAGGCAGTGCAGTTGCATGGTCGTCCGTCACATCAATCCCCTCGCGCGGTTCGTCCCAGTGCTCTAGATGCAACACCTCCAAGGTATCCCACACGTACAGGGAAGCGATGCGCCTCCGGACTGCTAGGTCCGCGAGGAACAGAAGGCGCGAGCATGGGGAGGGCAACAACGGCTGTCAAAGGGGTCCAACCCTCACCGTGCACCCTACCCCTTTCTTATATAGGCATCCCCAATGAGCTCACGAGTTGGAGGCCCATTAGTAACCCTAAGCCTTGTCTAATTCGGGTCCAACCCGAATTAGGCTTCCAGCCCCTTAAGCGTGCGACCCTATGGGTTCACACACACATTGACATGGGCCGAGTACTCCTACTCGCCCAATAGTTGACAACGGCCTCTAGCAAGGCGTGATAACTCCTATGTGCACGCAAAGATTATATCAGACGAACCACTACGACCATATACAAGTTATTCCCTTTGCCACTCGATATATGGTTCAACTCGTGGGTTAACACTTAACCTAAGCATGGCCATGCATTTGTTGATCCAATCACTTGAGTGATCCAGTGATATCTCTCTCGAGTAGAGAGGGGCAAATTCCATCATGATTGTCTATGTCTCATAGCATGCTTCCCGACCACCCGAAGACCAACTTTATAACTACCCAGTTATGGAGTAGCGTTTGATAGTCTCTAAGTAGGCCATTTCACATCTTGAGTATATACCACAATCTCAGGTCTAAGGATATAACGTATATGACATGAATAGAGACTTTCTCATGTTGGGTCAGTCCAACCTACATGTCTCACATGTGCCCACATTATTAGTTTGACATCTCCATGTCCATGACTTGTGAAACATAGCCATCAACTAATACATGTGCTGGTCTAATATTCAAGTGTGTTCTCACAAGAACGCCGACCAGGGACAACTTTAGAATAATCATTCAAGTAATTGAGTTCCATAAATAATTCACATAATTGCCAATCAATACAAGTTGTCTATATTGGATATTCAATGAACACTTTATTAATCATGGATACAATCAGAATATCATCATCTCATGATTAGCTCTAGGGTATATTCCCAACAGTCTTCCACTTGCACTAGAGTTAATCTCTTAGATGTCTAATCCCCATAGACCTCATGTGTGCCTCATGCTTAGGCTGTGGAAGAGCCTTTGTCAAAGGATCTGCTATATTCAAATCCGTATGTATTTTGCACAGTTTGATCTCTTCTTGTTTCACAAACTCTCAAATGAGGAAACTTCTGAAGTACATGTTTGTTCTTCTGGTGATCCTTAGGCTGCTTAGCCTGTGCAATTGCCCTATTGTTATCACAATGTAAATTCAATGGGCCCAACGCATTCGGAAACACACCAAGATCAATGAGGAACCTCCTCAACCAGACACCTTCCTTTGTAGCGCCAGAAGCTGCAATTTACTCGGCTTCTATTGTAGAATCAGACACCGTCTCCTGCTTGGAACTTTTCTAGCTAACTGCACCACCATTTATTGTGAACATAAAACCTGATTGAGATAGTGAATCATCCCCGTCGGTTTGGAAGCTAGCATCGGTGTAACCGTTTACAATGAGCTCCTCCTCACCTCCATAGATTAGGAACACATCCTTAGTCCTTCGTAAGTACTTAAGAATATTTTTAACCAACGTCCAGTGACTCTCACCAGGATTGGCTTGATACCTGCTCACAACACTTAGAGCATAGGCTACATCTAGATGAGTACATATCATGGCGTACATGATAGAACCAACTGCCGAAGCGTATGGAACCTTACTCATGCGGTTGCGCTCAACATCAGTAGAAGGACACTGCTTATCACTGTAGCGCACACCATGTGACATAGGCAAGAACCCTTTCTTGGACTGTTCCATGTTGAACTTCTTCAACATCTTGTCAATGTAAGTACTCTGGCTTAATCCTATCAGCCTTCTCGACCTATCTCTATAGATCTTAATCCCAAGATGTATGTTGCTTCTCCTAAATCCTTCATAGAAAAACTATTATTCAGTGAAGTCTTTACAGATTACAACATAGGAATATCATTCCCAATCAATAGTATGTCATCCACATACAAGATCAGAAACACAACAGCGCTCCCACTTTCCTTCTTGTAAACACAAGGTTCTTCTTCATTCTGACGGAAGCCAAACCCTTTGACGACCTCATCAAAACGAAGATTCCAACTCCGAGATGCTTGCTTTAACCCATAAATAGATTTCTTAAGCTTGCATATCTTTCCAGCATTATTAGGATCAACAAAACCTTCGAGCTGTATCATATACACGTCCTCTTCTAAATAACCATTTAGAAAGGCTGTTTTAACATCCATCTATCATATCTCATAATCAAATTATGCAGCAATTGCTAGAATGATCCGGATAGATTTAAGCATCACTACTGGCGAGAATGTCTCGTCGTAGTCAACCGCTTGAACTTGCCGAAAACCCTTTGCGACAAGCCGAGCTTTATAGACGTGAACATTTTCGTCCATACCCTTCTTCTTCTTGAAGATCCATTTGCACTCAATGGGTCTAGCCCCATCAGGCGGGTCAACCAAGTTCCAAACTTGATTGTCTCCCATGGAATCTATCTCGGATCTCATGGCACTTTGCCATTTCTCAGAATCTAGATCCATCATAGCTTCCGCATAATCCGCGGGTTCATCATCGTCTAACAATAACAAATCCCCACGCAATGCGCGAAGTCTTGCTGATCTTCGTGGTTGTGGCGGTGTCTCCACTGCCATGGGTGTCTCAACTTGCTCTACTATAATAGCATCACTCGTAGAGTCAGTCCTACTGGCTCATCTTGAACTTCTTCAAAATACACCTTTTGTCCATTCTTTTCTGTTTTGAGAAACTCTTTCTCTAAGAAAACACTGTTTTGAGTAACAAACACTTTGCCCTCTGTCCGGTTATAGACATAATACCATAAAGTTTCCTTTGGATATCCCACGAAAAAGCACTTGTCTGATTTGGGTGTTAGTTTATCTGACAGTCGTTTGACATAAACTTCACAACCCCAAATTTTCAGAAAAGACAAACTGGGACTCTTACCAGTCCACATCTCATATGGTGTCTTAACTATGGACTTAGATGGTACCCTATTCAATGTGAAAGTGGTTGTTTCTAGAGCGTATCCCCAAAACGATAAAGCTAGGTCCGACTGGCTCATCATAGACCGAACCATGTCCAACAAGGTATGATTACGTTGCTCAGACACGCCATTTCTCTGAGGCGTTCCGGGTGGCGTAAGCTGTGGAACAATTCCACAACTCTTAAGATGATTGCTAAACTCGTGACTTAGATATTTGCCTCCACGATCAGATCGCAAGGCCTTAATCTTCTTACCACGTTGATTCTCTACTTCATTCTGAAATTCTTTGAACTTTTCAAATGTTTCAGACTTATGCTTCATTAGGTAGACATATCCATATCTACTAAAGTCACCAGTAAAAGTTATGAAGTATTGAAAACCTCCTCTAGCTGTCGTGCTCATTGGTCCACATACATCAGTATGTACAAGTTTCAACAAGTCAGACGCCCTCTCAGGAAATCCTTTGAATGGCGCCTTGGTCATCTTGCCTAGCAGGCAAGCCTCATATGTCTCGTATGATTCAAAATCAAACGAAGTTAGAAGACCATCATCGTGGAGCCTCTTCATGCGATTTTCACTTATATGACCCAAGCGACAATGCCACATATAGGTAGGACTTAACTCATTAAGCCGAGACCATTTAGCAGTAACATTACAAACAGGTGCATCATCAAGATTTAAAATAAATAATCCATTCACAATGGATACAAAAGCCACAAACATGTCATTCTTGGAGATCACACAACCATTGTCTTTACTCGCAAAAGAATAACCATCCTTCATCAAACATGAAGGTGATATAATGTTTCGACTTAAGCTAGGAACAAAATAACAATTATTCAATTCCATGATAAATCCTGATGGCAGGTGAAGTTGCATCGTCCCGATGGTCAACGCAGCAACTCTTGCCTTGTTGCCCACCCGGAAGTCAACCTCTCCCTTTTCCACGCTTCTACTTCTTATCATTTCCTGCATCGTATTGCAAATATGAGCAACCGATCTGGTATCAAATACCCAGGAATAGATATATGAATTAGCAAGAAAAATGTCCGTAACATGAACGACAAGGGTACAAGTAGTAGTAATACCTTTACCGCCGCCATCCTTCTCTAAGGACGCCAAGTACTCCTTGCAATTCCTTTTCAAGTGACCTTTCCCCTTGCAATAAAAGCAGTCTGAATTTGCAGATGGTCCAGCCTTAGCAGTAGATGGGTTTGGCTTAGAGATCTCATCTCTAGCCTTGCCCTTCTTCTTGCCCCACCTCTTAAACCGAGGTCTATTCTGGACCGCCAACACTTGGCTACTGCTGGCACCTTTCTTGATGTCAGCTTCTGCTGTTTTCAGCATACCACACAGTTCACTCAAGCCTCTCTCTGCTCCATGCATATGGTAGTTCGAGATAAAGTTTCCATAGCTGGGCGGAAGAGACGAGAGAATAAAATCAGTGGCCAACTCTTGGCTGATTGGGAAGCCTAGCTTCTCCAACCTTTGAGTGTAACCAACCATCTTGATTACGTGTGGTCCTACTGCTGCGCCCTCTGCAAGCTTGGTTTCCACAAGCGCCTTAGAGACATTGAACCTTTCGGTCCTGGCCTGCGTGCGGAACATCTCCTCAAGCGCCACGATCATATCGTTCGCTGAGTGATTGTTATCAAAATGCATCTGCAGATCAGGTTCCATACAAGCAAGCATAAGGCAACTCACTTCAAGATCAGCATCACATGCTTTCTTGTAAGTGGCTCTTTCAGCAGCAGGTGCATTTTCACCAGGCTCATTTGGTAATGGGGTGTCTAGAATATCTTCCTTTTTCTTAGCCCTGAGAACAATTCTCAGGTTGTGGATCCAATCTTCTTAATTTGTTCCATTCAACTTATCTTTCTCAAGAATTGTACACAAAGAAAATGGTTGATTGCGAACGTCCATCTACAATAAAAGTAATGCAAAATACTAAGACAATGTATCCATGAAGGAGTAAATTATATCAAATAGAATATACTCCCACTAAAATCAATATCCCTCAATTGATACTTGGTGATTCAAGACCCACAACTAACATCCCGACCAGTGAGCTTTAGCATCACCGCTGGTCGGTATGGTAGATCGGTAAGCAACACCTTGCTAATCATATCTCATATGACTCTTGTTGTTGGGCTAGCATCCCTATGCCAAGCACTCAACCTTTCCATGCTTCAAGATCCCTAACCGTTAGGATGACCTTGTTCAAGTAACCAAACCTTCTTGCAGTAAGTATCCGATACGAACCTGCCTAGTCAAGGAAAACCAGTGGCACCCTAATTTCATAGACCCACCACCGATTGTACAAGACTTATGACAGTGCAAGGTTTGGGGAAGCATTTAACTAAAACATTGCTAAGGAATTGTTCAACTTCACTACTACACTCATGTAGACAAAACATAATAGCATGTGAAAGTAGAACAAATAATGAGAATCACATTCACACATAGTGACATGGTATGGCCCTTTAATGAATGGTGATCTCCATCACCATCATCTTGCCCATCATGGTGATCTCCACTCCACGATCCATGTGTGCCATCCTTCTTGTGATAAGTCCTCCAAGAACTATCTTATCGCAGACTATACTAATTACATAGTCACGTAAACACAAGATGGCGCGCAGGCCAATACATCAAATGGCAACACATATGGCTCCAGCCATATTGCTTACATGACACGCAGGCCATGAAAGAATTACACACATACACATGGGCCATACCAATTCACAACATACCTTGCAAAAACAAGTTAGGCGTAGAACGATTCTATGCGCTACGACAGGTAGCAACGGCGATCCTGCTGACCGGTCAGCGGGCGGGGGGTCGAGGGGGACGCCCCTCCCGGGTTTCAGGGCAACGCCCTGAAAACCAAACTGGATTACATAGATCACTTCTATGAAATCGCTATGAAAATCTCATCAAATTGATCTCATCTACCTGAATCCGAACCATTCCGAGTCCCTCTATTTTCACTAGATCAATCTCATTGATCTATGCCCAACATGTATGGTCTTACGTGTATCACTTAACTCAGATGGCGGATTAAACTGACCGGTATGAGTAGATCGTTACACGGCCACGCATCAAGAGCATGAAAACGGATTGAGTTTCCATCTACCACCCCGTTTCACAATTGATCTAATCAAACTGTGCAACCAAGACTAGCAGATCGCATCTACTATCTCTGCATATCATTTATATGCCATCAACCGAACCTATAACGAGCAGCTACGGCTTTGATACCACTGAAGGGTTATGAGGGTGCTACGCTAGCCAGAAAACAAAACTTTTCTGCCTCATAAACCAGGATCTACTGCTAGTTATAGGTCATGGGATTACCACTAGACGATCAGATGCAGCGGAAGATGACTCGATGTAGTCATACGCGTTGCAGCAGGCAGTACAGTTGCGTGGTCGTTCGTCACATCAATCCCCTCGCGTGGTTCGTCCCAGTGCTCCAGATGCAGCACCTTTGAGGTATCCCACATGTACAGGGAAGAAGCGATGCACCTCCAGACTGCTAGGTCCATTTGGAACAGAAGGCGCGAGCATGGGGAGGGCGACAGCGGCTGTCAAAGGCGTCCAACCCTCAACGTGCACCCTACCCCTTGCTTATATAGGCGTCCCCAATGAGCTCACGAGTTGGAGGCCTATTAGTAACCCTAAGCCTTGTCTAATTTGGGTCCAACCCGAATTAGGCTTCCAACCCCTTAAGCGTGCGACCCTATGGGTTCATGCACACATTGACATAGGCCGAGTACTCCTACTCACCCAATAGTTGACAGCGGCCTCTAGCAAGGCGTGACAACTCCTATGTGCACGCAAAGATCATATCAGATGAACCACTACGACCATATACAAGTTATTTCCTTTGCCACTCGATATATGGTTCAACTCGTGGGTTAACACTTAACCCAAGCACGACCATGCATTTATTGATCCAATCACTTGAGTGATCCAGTGATATCTGTCTCGAGTAGAGAGGGGCAAATTCCATCTTGATTGTCTATGTCTCATAGCATGCTTTCCGACCACCCGAAGACCAACTTTATAACTACCCAGTTACGGAGTAGCGTTTGACAGTCCCTAGGTAGGCCGTTTCACATCTTGAGTACATACCACAATCTCAGGTCTAAGGACATAACGTATATGACGTGAATAGAGACTTTCTCATGTTGGGTCAGTCCAGCCTACATGTCTCACATGTGCCCACATTATTAGTTTGACATCTCCATGTCCATGACTTGTAAAACATAGCCATCAACTAATACATGTGCTGGTCTAATATTCAAGTGTGTTCTCATAAGAACGCCGACCAGGGACAACTTTAAAATAACCATTCAAGTAATTGAGTTCCACAAACAATTCATATAATTGCCAATCAATACAAGTTGTCTATAATGGATATTCAATGAACACTTTATTAATCATGGATACAATCGGAATATCATCATCTCATGATTAGCTCTAGGGCATATTCCCAACAATTGGAGGCATTGGGAAGAGTTGGTGATTGTTCTTGCCCACCTCCGGTGTTGATTTGTAAGAGGTTCTTGTGCTTTTCCTCGGTGGAGCGCCAAAAGCAACTTTAGTAAATTGCTCGTGTCATTGAGTTACCTCGCTTGAGAGTGGAGTCTTGCGGTTCCCTTACGGGAGAGTGCCTTGCGGGGCAAGTGGCTTGAGGGTCACACCGAGGAACCATCTAGGTGGAGGTCGACAGAACGGGGACTAGCTTGTCGGTGTACAAGTGAACCTCGGGAGAAAAGTCATTGCCCGGTGATTGGTTCATCATCGATATATTTATATTGTTGTCATTGTGATCGATTGAATATCATCTTGGTGATTGGCAACAACTTCACTCCACCATCGGTATTGAAATTGCTATTCTACCCCTTGTATTTACTTTATTATATATATTCATATTGTATAGCTTGTGTAGAATAGATTATCTTGATAGCTCAATAGATTAGAAGGTAGTGACATAGTTTTTGTGTGACATAGAGATCTTAATATATATATTAGAATTGTCACTAGGAGGCTTGCTCTCAATATAGGCTAGGCAAAACCACGTTTATGCCATTTGTTATACTAATCAAGTTTTGTCTAGTGGTTTGTAGAGTTTTTAATAGGCTATTCACCCCCTCTAGCCATCTAAGACCTTACAGAGGTGAAGATGGCATCCAATTTGAATCTTTGGCCGGAGCTCCACCGTCGACGACGTCCGCCGCCGTCGCGCCCTTGCCACCTAGCTAGGAGCCCCGAACCCCAAATGTAAGCCAACATCTCGCTCGCTGTGACCCCGCGAGGCTTACGGGCACCAACTGTCGTGACCCGCGTTCTCGCCATGGGACCGTGGACGGCATCGCCATGGACTGATGGAGCCCCTAGCTACCCTTGCGGTTGCCCCATCGTGCTCGCACGAGCCTCGCGAAGCCATCACCTGCCACAGAGCCTCGTCCGGAGCATCACCGCGCCACGCCGTAGCAGCTACGCTGTCGCCACCACTTGGCCGTGCGTGTCGGTCAGCTGGAGCAGCAGCAGTCCACCAGAGACTCTCAATCAATTTTCCCTCGACGTAGCGGAGCCGTGAGGCCCTAGGCACCACCACCAGAACTCGCGGACGCGCGGAAGCTCGCCGCCGACCTACACGCTGCCGTGATTAGAAGCAGGGGAAGGATTGGGGAGAAGAGAGAACCAGCAACAGAATGGTGGACCTGTTCTACCATGAACCAGAGGGAGAAAGGAGAAAGATGCACCCTAGTCCACCATGGACCGACCGCCTGTAGACCAGGCCCATTATAAGCCCAACAGCGCCACGTGGCTAACCTACCAGCATGACACGTGTCTGGGCCGGGCCGGCCCAACCCGGACCGAGTCCAGCCCATGTTCGGCCCGCCAAGACCCAGTCCCAGCCCGGTCAAAGTTGACCGGTCAATAGTTGACCGCTGAATGGACCCACCTGTCATTGACCCGAGCTACCGGCCCCACCTGTCAACTGCAGTCAGCTCCAGCCACTCAGAACGCTCCACATGTCAGCCCCTGATAATTCCTGCCTTTTTCTTTTTTTCAGAATATGAATTAACCTTTGGAAATTCATAGTAAATCCATCATGACTCAAAAAAATCATGAAACCAGTTTCATAATTTTTCTAAAATCAAGCTCTACATCATAGGCTAATTCATAAGTGCATTAGCCCACTTTCATTTTACCCTTATCATTCATGCCCTCATATATCTGCCTCACTTCTTGTCTTGCAGGACCCCCTTTATCCTCCTTTCTCTATGGAAATGTGCTATTCCTTTAGTCGTATTGTGTTGTTTTAGTCCCTTGGTTGAGTTGTTTGTCCTTGTTGTCATGTTGTTGGGTCTTTGGTAGTTGTCGCCGATGTGCTACGAGTGTTACCCCCTATCCCTGTCCCCAGGACGTGGTCACTACGGACTTGAGGCCGATGTAAATATCAATGCGGATCCTAACCGCAAGCTTCAAGCCGACGGGACCTAATCTAGTGGGATGCGATTAGGGGATAACTTTCATAGACCAATGGGAGCCAACTCGCTGAGGTTAAGCTCATGTCGCGAGTCTCCTCGCCATGGCCATTGAGTTCTACCTTCTTTTGTGCTCGTGTTTATCCTAGCCTCGTCATTGGTTCTTCGTGCTTAGTCACTTGTATGATTGTACCTATAGACCCTAGTATTTCCTTTAGTTCTCGTGGCGACAACCCTGCCGCTAAGAACCCTAGGAATGCCATAGTGTATTTAGTGCACCTAGGTCTTGGTACCCTATAAGTTGATTAAGCACTCGAATTCTTCTGTGCGACGCCCCTTGCCAATGCCTCGTATTCACCATGGCGTGAGCATTGGAAGAAATCAATTGCTTGTTGTTTTCCTTTTCTCTTAAGCTCGCCCTTCTAATCCTCATCATCATCATGACGATCGGATCGAAAAAGCGTGAGCCCTGGTGTTCACTTAGGATGAGTTTAGGTCTAAGCCATTATCTCGAAGCCATACATATGTCGACACGGTCGACTCAGGATGTATGAGCTAGGCTATGACTTAAGCTCATGCTTAGTAAACAACCACTCTTGTTTCTTTGGCCCAGGGATCGGACATCCGCCGAGAGGGCTAAGTCGTGTTTTGATTGTTCTCTTGCTATGGGTGTCGCTTTGCGAGATAGCTGCTTCGAGGAGGACGATGATCGGATCAGGACCAGTTGGAGGACGAGGACGTGATCGACAACAATTGATGGAGAGGACTCGTTGATCAACTACATCGACCTGTACCACTACTACCTCGACAGCGCAGGTGTCATGGCAGCACCCCTTTACTT
This sequence comes from Bothriochloa decipiens, assembly GCA_023333625.1. Lineage (NCBI taxonomy): Eukaryota > Viridiplantae > Streptophyta > Magnoliopsida > Poales > Poaceae > Bothriochloa > Bothriochloa decipiens. Next base: position 30,789,839 of record CM041645.1, read on the forward strand.
AGAGGATCCTATTAGACATTACAAATGAGTAGAATGGCTTAGTGCTTTATATTTATTCCTTTGCTAGTATAGTGATGCATGCTTTTGCCTGAGCCATATCTACCTTGCTTGAAACTACTTTACCCTGTTATCCCTACAACGTGCTCACACTATATATGCCTACCTGCTTGCTTGCATATTACTTCTCTATTTATACTCCACTCAGCATTATGTCTGTGATGTGATGCTAGTGGTGAACCCCCGGGAACGGCTTGGCTTGGGTTTTTGGCCTTGTCGAGATGTGAGCTGTTTTCCGTATATATATATATATATATATATATATATATATATATATGAGGGGTAAGGGTTGAGTCGATTGGACAGGATCTACGACGACCCCTGGGGGCATCCCCATGAGAGGTACTTGTGGCGGGTACATGGACTTGAGGAGTGATCCAGGGACGATTGCCTCTGTGGTATGGGGGCCCCGGACGGAGGAGCTGCTAGCAGCGTGGGATGGAGCATCCCGATTATAGAGGAGATATCCTGTCTGATCCCACTTAGGAACTGGTGTATCATGAGAATCGAAACCACATACCCTTCGTGCACACCACTCGCTCTTGCTTCGGTGGGGGACGGAAGCCCGACTAGTCTGGAATATGTCATTACTACCCAGGAGTTAGGCGATAGGGTGGGACGGTATCGTGGTAGCATGTGCCGTTCTGATCGACAGTACCACTTGGGGGCCCGGTACTGCTCTTCCCATCTCAGCACGTTCGGTAAGCCGACGGTTCCAGGGCTGGGAGGTAGGGTGACATTGTTCCAGGCTATGAGGTCGCTCGGCATCTGCCTAGATGATAGCAAGCATCGACGATGGCTATCTGGTGGTTACGGGTGTACACGCTCTGCTAAGTTGTTTGAATCTATATATAGTCCGCGGCATCGGTTATGGTCATTCCTTGACCTATGCATCTCCCGATTAGTGAGAGGAGTCCTTCTACCTCCCCCGAGAGTTTACCCTATGGCATGTTGGCCGCTTAGGCAAGGAGAATCAAATGTGTGAGCTCAAAGTTGAGGATGATTCGTATCAAACGTTGACCGATGAACGAGGATCAAGATTTGATATCATCTACCAATCAAACGTTGACCGATGAACGAGGATCAAGATTTGATATCATCAGGTAGATGGTGACAACTTAGAGTGTTTTTAGGTATAATATAATAAAGTAGCTAGTACGAATAGGCTTGCCGTGTAAGCCAGGAATTAACTCCAAAAATTAAAAATAGAAGCTACTACTCTTTTCGTTTTAAAGTATAAAATGATTTTTTAGATTCATATTTTTTGTTATACCTAGATATATATTGTGTATAGATTCATGATAAAATCCACAAATTTAGAAATAGCAAAACGCAATTTAGTTAGGACAAAGGGAGCATGTGTTTCGTCTGCTTGCCTTTCCGGCTCAGGCTGGCTTGTAGTAGCAGTAGTTCGTGAGCAGGACACGTCGCATGTGGGATGAATAATGCGTGGTTGGCAGTAAGCAACTCGTGCACTACAAAACCGTAACAACTCTGAAGGCGGAAGCTGCTACGAGTATGTCTTCTTCTTCTTTTCCAGGAAAGGAAAAGGAAGGAAAGCTCTGCGACCAAAATACACACAGTCACGCGAACTCACATGATAGGCGGCGAACGGCGATGTCGCGATGGCTATCGAAGCAAATAGATGTTCCGGGTCCTCGCGTCGCGTCCCAAGGAAATCGATGCCGCGCGCCACCGGCCGACGATTCCGGCGTCAAGCAGACCTCACCTGGACTGGACGTGCGCGGCCGCCTCGCCAAGCACGTATTTGGTGGTCGCCAGGTCTGGGTTGACATCCGGAAACCGCATGCTTGCGACCGACGGCCGGCCTCGCGTCGCGTCGCGCTCGAATTGAAGCCACCACGGCACCACGACGCGCGTAGGTGTCATGCTCGCAGATTTGGTAGATTGCGACGCGGCTGCAACGAAAGCATTCAAAATGAAGAAATGGGAAGAAAGAACAAAAAGCAAGGAACCTTAACTGAAACAACAAACCCAAAATCAAGGAAGAAAACTATATGATAGATGGGACTGAAGGAAACATATCCTAAAACCAAAAGAAAGAACAAACTAAACATATGAAATGGAATAGAAAAGGAACCGCGCCCGAAAAGAAAACTTAGAAATAGATGCATATACAAGCGAAAATCCAAAATACAAAACAAAGTAGATGGAATGGAAGAGAAAAAGGAAATTAAGAAATATGAGAATGCTAAAAAAAATCAATAATAGTAGAAAGTAAGTATACACATGTCATGATTCGTGGTGGAGAGAATATATATGTTGGGAAGTCTTTGAATTGATGAAAGAAGTTTTGGCTTATTGATATTATATATGTTATATATAAAAATGGATAGACAGATAGATATATGTATAGCAATGGATATATGGTCATATAGTGTTGGGAACTCTTCTAAGTAATGAAAGAAAAAATTTTAAGTCTTTACTATTAGATATAGATATAGATAGTTATTATAGAGTGGAGTTGTAGATAGGATAGATGAACACAGCTAGTGAATACACTAGGTTTAAGTGCATTCTAAAATCTCTTTGTATCATTTTTTAATTGATAAAAGTAGAGATTTTTGGTTGAAAAAAATACCCCCAAATACTTTTTAGTAGGATCATCAAATATTGGCAGTTTATATTTCAAATTTCTTGATGAACAAAGATCAGAGTCACAGTAGCTCTCTAGAGGATACTACACAAGATATGTAAAAGAGCTTTTAGAGAGCGAAACAAATATAAAAGACAATCTTTATTTAAATAACTCTTTAAATAAAAATTAAAATAAATCTTGAAATGACTCTTTGAGAGTTGCGATGCATCTCGAAATTGAGAGTTGCGATGCATCTGGAAAGACGAAAAGAACAAAACAACGGCTCCACGCAAACGGAAACACGCACATTGTTGCATCTGCATCTGCATCCGCAGCCGCCCGCAGTTGTTTCCCCTCGCACAAGCCCGGGGGGCGCTTGCCTGGTGGCGCACCCAGATCGGATCCCGTTTCTTTCCCCACGCACAAGCCTGAACCTCCCTTGAAATACCCCCGCACCTCCATCGCCGCCTACCCCGCTCAACCATTCGCCCCCAATTTCCTTTGCAATTCGCATAGCCTGCTCCCCTCCCGCGCGCATCGATCATGTCGGAGTACCGCGGAAAGTTCACGGGTGCGTACAATCAACCCATCGTCACCTTGTTTGTTCCTTGCCCATATGCTTCTGCTGTTGTTCGCTGTACTGTGTGGTGCGGATCTGCTAATCGGTCGCTGTGGTATTCTTAGATCTAGCTTTACCTGTCTGTCCTGTGTTGATGGATACGCTAATGATTTATACAGCCTTTTTTTTCTAGATAGATCGGTTTGGGCGTAGGATTTGTGCAAGTTTGCTAGGGTCCGCGCAGTCTGCTTGATGGGTATTGTCTACCTGCTTAGCTTTAGGGGCTTCGTAGTTGGTTGAAAGGGCAGGTAGTGCGCCTTTATGATGCTAGTTTAATTTGCTTTGGGATTTGCTAATTTTTATTCAGATCCATGCGGTTTGTATTGCTTAGCGGTACGCGTCTGCCTAGTTTTTATGTGTCCCTATCATGGTGGATACAATATATGTTAGTACCATGATGATCAAGTTGGCTTGCTAGCATGTGCTGGTGGTTTGTGGTGTAGATTCAAATGGCATTACCTGGTGGTTGTTGTTTTCAATTATAAATGCTTTTTCCATTGTGTCATTCTTGTTTTCTAGAGTGGAGCTATGCACACATCTGTTAAGAAAATTCTTAATACTCTTGCTTGTGATTTGTGTTAATACATTCTCAATTTGGTTGGTGATAATCTGGTTGTTCACAATGTTACACAGTTTTATGTTTCAATAGTTATACTTCCAAGATGTCAGTATTTGTTGCATGAACCGTGTTTATTGATTGTGATCTGAGGTATCAATACAGCTTATTAGCTAAACATATTTGCTGATTGTTTTGCAGATGAGCTCATGAAGAACGCCAAATACATTGGCACCCCTGGAAAGGGTATCCTTGCTGCTGATGAATCCACGGGCACCATTGGCAAGCGCCTTTCAAGCATCAATGTCGAGAACATCGAGGAGAACCGCCGTGCCCTCCGTGAGCTCCTCTTTTGTGCCCCTGGTGCCCTCCAGTACCTCAGCGGTGTGATCCTCTTCGAGGAGACCCTCTACCAGAAGACCAAGGATGGCAAGCCCTTCGTCAATGTCCTCAATGAGGGAGGTGTGCTCCCTGGCATCAAGGTTGACAAGGGCACCATCGAGCTTGCTGGCACCAACAAGGAGACCACAACACAGGGCCATGATGACCTTGGCAAGCGCTGCGCCAAGTACTACGAGGCTGGTGCCCGCTTTGCCAAGTGGCGTGCTGTCCTCAACATCGGCCCTAACGAGCCGTCACAGCTTGCCATTGACTTGAACGCTCAGGGTCTTGCTCGCTACGCCATCATCTGCCAGGAGAACGGTCTGGTGCCAATTGTTGAGCCTGAGATCCTTGTCGATGGGCCACATGACATTGAGCGCTGTGCCTATGTCACGGAGATGGTCCTTGCTGCCTGCTACAAGGCTCTCAACGAGCACCATGTCCTCCTTGAGGGTACCCTCCTGAAGCCCAACATGGTCACCCCTGGCTCTGACTCCAAGAAGGTGGCTCCTGAGGTGATCGCTGAGTACACTGTCCGTGCCCTCCAGAGGACTGTCCCTGCTGCTGTGCCCGCCATCGTCTTCCTCTCTGGTGGACAGAGTGAGGAGGAGGCCACCCTAAACCTGAACGCCATGAACAAGCTCAACACCAAGAAGCCGTGGTCCCTGTCCTTCTCGTTCGGCCGTGCCCTTCAGGCGAGCACCCTCAAGGCCTGGGCTGGCAAGGAGGAGAATGTTGAGAAGGCCAGGGCTGCCTTCCTCACCAGGTGCAAGGCCAACTCGGAGGCTACCCTCGGCACATACAAGGGTGACGCTGCTGCCGGCGAGGGTGTCTCGGAGAGCCTCCACGTGAAGGACTACAAGTACTGAGCTGCCTCTCGTTCATGATCCCCTGAGTCTGCTGCAAGTTTAGGTTGAGTGTTTTGCCCGTCAGAGCCCAATTTTTGGACATCATCGGAACTTAGTTTTAATAAACCTGAACATATGCTTGCCATCGTGGATGATGGTTACTTTTTATATTCATGTGTATTATAAATAATCTTTTTGGTGTTAATCTTGTGTAATCTGGTCGTACCGATGGTAAATCGAGCGGCCACGTTTTGTCCTATCCGCTGCTGTAATATGCTGGTTATGTTATTGGTATATGTTAAAACAAACTACATTCTTAGTTGGCCAATGCAAGGGTTATGCAATGTGCACTGACATATTTGATATGAATTATGATGATTCCAGAGCATTGTTATTAGGCACCGAACAAATCAACCAATTTTCTCGGTGCGACGTGCTGGTTTCTGATCATATGCTTGCGTTAAGTTATGTCTCGAAGCACGGTTTTAGCTGGGGGTTTGTCTCTTATTTACTGCGACATATATGTTGAACAACATTCCGTCGTTTGTACTTACTAGTTACTACCATGTTCAAGTTGAACATGGTTCCGTTTGCGTTTCCTCCCTGGAATGTTGCTGATCATTTATCTCATCGCTTCAAGTTCTTCTGTTTGCGTTTTCATCCGTGGAATGTTGCTGACCATTTGCCTCATCGCTTCAAGTTCCTCCTCGTTCCCAAAGACTTAAAAAAGAAAAGGAAGAAATGCGGATTTAGTTGAGGACTCCGGGAAGAAAGAAATAGCTTACTCTTAGCTGTACCGCGGATCTAGATCTATTGTCCCCTATGAATCTATGATAATCTAAAAACGCTATTAAGATAAGCTTTCTTTGCGAGGAATTAATCCATTCGATTCTTTCACCTAAATCTGTACTGGATTCCGTCTTTCAATTGACATAGAGAAAGGTCATTATTGAATCATCTGACCGAGCGAAATCATTCACAAACAGATCTCTGTAAGTCTGTCGCAAAGGAGCTACTCTGTATTGTTTCGTAAATTAACGGAAGCGTGTCGGACAGATAACCCATCGTCAAATCAAGTACCACACTGTTCATTGCATGCATTGTGATTAACTTAAAGTGAGCGAATGCGAATTGATCCAATGGCAATGCACAAACATGGCGTTTGTACTTGCTACCATGTTGTTCCGTTTGCGTTTCCTCCCTGGAATGTTGCTGATCATTTGTCTCATCGCTTCAATTTCCTCTAGTTCCAAAAGACCATCAGACCAAGCGAAATCATTCACAAACAGATCTCAAGTCCCCTAAAAAAAATACTGAGGGCTAAAATCGTGTCCGACAGACTAAACTTTCATTGCATGCATTGCGATTAACTTGTGAAATGCGCGAATCGATCCAATGGCAATGTACAAGCATGACGGTTGTTTGTGTGATTTAGCAGCTAGCTTAATTTAGCCCGCCAGTAAAGTGAGCCAAGGATGCCAACCATGCACGCAAAGCCCAGCTCGCCAGCAGCTGACCGGAGCCGAGCCGACGACGTGCAGTTCATTCCTCCGGACTCAGGATCAGGACGCCGGCACGGGGAAGCCGATCCCGCGCCGCGTGGACGGGAACATGGCGAAGAGGAAGCTCCCCGCGGCGCCGGCGGCCACGGGCATGGCGGCCATCAGCTGCCTGGTGGACGCGGACTCCACGGGTAGAAGCACGCCACCACGTTGCGGTCCACCATGGCCACGGCCAGGAACACCGCGAACGACAGCAGCCCGTGCATGACGTCGCGCACGGTCAGCCTGTACCTGTCGCCGTCCCGCGGCGGCGGCGGCGATCCTCCGTCGATGGGGAGCAGGCGGCCGCTGGGCGTGACGAAGCCGTACCGCGGCGCGCCCGTGGCGGCGTCGCGGTAGCTGTCGGTAAAGCAGAGGACGAAGCAGCAGAGCGCGCAAGCGCCGATGAGGCAGCCCGTCAGCGAGCGGTTCGTGGCGTTGCAGGTGCCGTCCGCGGTGAAGGACGGCGACAGCACTTCGAAGGCGAGCACGGCGCCCGTGGGGAGGTGCTTGGCGAGATCGGCGGTGCTGTTAAGGGCCTTGCCGATCACGGTCGTCGTCGTCGTGGGTGCCGCCGCCTGCTGCGCGCCGTCGCCGCCGGCGGCCGCAAGCAGCGGCGCCTCTGCGTCGCCAGCAGCGGGTGATGCCATGGTGGCTGGCTGCCTGCTGTGCTGCCTTCCTGCAGTCTGTCTTTGGCCTGGAATATCTATTGGAGCTTGTTTCAGTGCTGGCAGAATGCAGTTTTAGGCAGGACGAATGGCCGGAACACTTGATCAACTTTTGAAGTTACGCTTTGTAGTAATGCAGAAGCAAGGAACATTCGCTGCCCGAGTTTGGATTTATGCTTGTAGTAATGAAGAACCTGTGAGGAGCGCAAAGAAGTGCGAGTTTGTTGTGAGAAGGACAAGGACGCAGCAGGCGTGGCTGCTGGACTGCTTACTTGGCAGCACAGCAAGGAATCCTGGAAGGTAGCAGCTTCGTCTTCTGGTCTGGCTGCTGGCAAAGTGAAGATGCAAAGACAACTGATGTACTACCGATCAAAGATGCTTAATTGATGTACCAACAACAGAATACAAGTCATCTTTACCAAAGACGATTGTGATTGTTTGGATGCGAATCCTATCCATCTTTACCGATGTGCCGCAGCTGCATGCATGGCTATGGAATACTCGATGATATTCTAGCTGATGGTGTGCAGCTGCAACATCAGCTCATTCGAACACACTTTCATTCTGCTGCTACAAGTTTCTTTTGCACCGCAGCTCAATTCCACCATTTGCTAACAGAAGTTAATGAGCTTGCGGCTATGGGTATATCGCCATATCGGAGACGGAAAAATTAAATGCAATGCCAGCTTCCTGCGATCCAATGTTGTGGAAGAAGATACACGGGGAGTGGGAGCTGATCAGGGAAAAAGCAAGCCTAGATTGACAGATTGGCGAGGTTGCTGCGGCAGCAGCAGAATGGGCAGGAACTTGAGGAAGTGGTCATCGTCTGGGAACTCGTACTCTATCGTAAAGTCGAAGCAGCGGCACATGGCATTGAAGGACACGCTGGTGTCGTGCCATAATATATGTGCCTTATATACTATACAAAGGAGTCAGTAGATAACAAAAATGTTTCTTGAAATTTCACATGTTTTTATTATGGTTAATATAGTTCACTTTCCAGATAGCAGGGTTAAAAATTCTAACCACGTCCCTTTATGAAGAATGGCCTAAATTTTAAGTAATACATTCAGTACCACACATGACTGAATACATGTCTGTAATAACAGTATATGGATCACATGTTCCTCTCCTTAGTCTCAATAACAGAAGAAATAGCACTCCTTTCTGTCAGACTCTTACAAGCAGCCTTTCTCATTTGATTACACATCTAAAACAGATCACCATGCCAAAAAAAAAAAAAAACTAATACTTGGACCAACAAAATCCCAACATGTATTCATCAGTCCAAAAACTCAATTTGTAATATACTGGTGATTTAACTAGCCATGTCTTTTCTTGATGCATCAACAATGTTTTCTCCATCATCTGAAGCATCTTGGAACAACACTGTAACAATGTTGCTGTATTCATCCAAGGGAGTTCCCTTAAGTAATCCATGAAGCACTGGTTTGAGCTTGTCCCTGCATACGCCTAGTACCCTCTCTGCAAGTCCAAAAGATACTGGGAGAGTTTCCTGTAAAGTAAGGCCAGAAATTTTAGTAAAAGATAACAATGACTAGCTGAGTAATGCAAACAACAGAGGGATGGAATTACTTGCGCTTGTTTTGTAAGGTTCTGAAGCAGGCACGATGCTAGTTCAGCATGGACGTCATCGCTTTCCTGAATTGCAAACATCATTATAATTTCCATACAGTGGGTGACGTGCTCTGAATGCCTGATACTGAAATATAAAATAAGTGAATGGATAAGATGAGAAATAAAAAAAATCCGCACTAGATAAATAAGGATAGCATTCATACACGACATGAACGTATATAGGAGCACATGCATTCTATTACTTCTATCACAGCAATAAAATCCTTCTTTGGGCTTCAAAGATGCCACAATTACATCATTACCCCAGTCCGCAGATCTTAAAAAAAAATATGTCATTAAGTGTATGCAAAATTATGAATAAAAATGAATGTGAAGGAAGTTTCTTACGAGGTGGTTTTGAAGAAATGACGAAACATGTCCAGTATCATATGGTCCAACTCAAGATCCACCATCAGAACACAACAATGAACTCTTGCAAAAGTATCAAGGATTGAAACCCTTATTGCAAAGGAGGGGCTGTTCATATCATCCAAGTCACCAAAAGTCTCCACAATTCTCTTAAACACGACCCGCAATAAGGCAGATATCAATGGTCTGTACATATAAATACCATCGTTCCATACTAATAAAGAAGGGCAACAAATCTCACCTTCATAATACCATCATCATAGGCGGCTGGCGCGGTAATCCTGGTAACTTCAGTTAAGCAAGAGGTGAGAGCAACCTTCATGTTGGGATCAGGGTGCTCCAGTAGCTCATTTGAAATCAAAACATCCATAGTGGCGCGAAGAGCATTGTACATGCTGCTCTCGGGCATAGATTGATCCACCCAGTACAACCAGAATGCAGCATCCTGCACAAATGAAAAAGCAATTCCATACATCACACATAATGAACAAAAAAACACTAAACCTTGGATATAGTCCTGAGCTAAATGAGGTACCAACTAGATAGGCCATACATCACACATAATAAACAAAAAAACACTAAACCATTGCATTCATGCAATATTTCCATGCAAACAACTCAGAAATTTAGGATCACATAGCCTCATCAACCAATAAAGCATCCTTTTTTTTCTTTCATATCCTAATCTACATGGATGAACAATTAGGGCATACTTCGCATTATAAAGAATATAACCAAATAAAACCTAAATAATCAACCAACAGAGAACCATTTTCTCCCATCCTAAGTTGGATGAGCCACCGACTAATGCAGGTTTCATAAGAAAAATCCCCGAAACGCTAAACAGTTGCAAGCAAAGCTACATCTCAATATGCCTGAATGACGAGAAGAATGGGAACAGAGCACGATAGATAGGCAAAACGATGGCAAATTTTGCTACAGGACACCATGAAAATGCTGAATATACTGATGGACATCGCTAGAAGTGAAATTTGTCGAGTACCATTACAAAATCGTGTCCATTTGCCAAAACACAACACAACAATTATTTCATGCATTTGTCAAATTTTAGGACAGAAAAGGGGGGAAATGACTTGTTTGCCCTTGTCTTTAACCTCCGGCCATTTTTGTGTAACACACTCGTCAACGTCGTCACCACCAAAGCCGCTGCTCTTGCAGTACCCCTCCTTCGGCGAGCCCCTTGGCTAGCACGGCTGGGGCGTGGATTTCTTTGGCCTCGCTCGAGTGGTGGTGCGGAGCACCACCGACGACATACGTGTTGACCGGTTGCAGGCCTGCAAGTCCCCCTCTCAAATGCAACTTTTCTGAACTGGGCAAGCTAGTCATTTCCCCTATCTTCTCTCTCCTAAAATCTAAGAAATGAATAAAATAATTGACGTGGTGCATTTTGGCAAATGGAACACTCTATAATGGTACTGAGCAAATTTTATTTTTGGCAGTGTCCATCAGTATTGTGTCTTGCAGAAAAATTTGCCCAAAACAATAAACAATTGCCAAAGGTGTTACATCTCAACACAATGGGAACAAAGCACATTAGGTAGGGCGAAAGTAAAGGGTTTGCTGGGGCCGTCGCGCTCACCTCGACTAACTAGAGCAGATCGTCTTGGTCCTCCGGGATAGTGCCAAAGCGCTTGCCTATGCCACGGATCCACGACTCGACCTCAGTCTGTTGTTCCTCTGGCGTCATCATAAACGCTACAGGCGGTGCGTCTTTTGCCATCATCGAGGCGCAGGCTCGGGGGCTGGTGGCGATGGAAAGGGGTTTAGGGTTTCAATGAGGGGGATTGGTGGCGATGGAAAGACTAGCGAGAGTAGGATTTTATAGCCGACCAGACACTTGTGGTGGCGGCGATGATGAGGAGGCGTTCGCACTCGGCCTCTCCTACCTTCCATTTTTTCGTGATTCGCCACCGTTCAAATCATGCAACGGAAAAAATCTTGGTTGGCTGAGGGTGAGCACGGGCTGAGCTGTTGAGGTCACTTCAACCAGTCTACCAAAAATACCGGCTGCAAATTGGCAGCGGTTTCGAATTCAATTGATATGGAAGGGAAAACTCAGCGACAGATGATAGGGTTCATATACTAGGGTTATTTTGAAAAAGAAAAATTGTCTGGGATCGATTGAAAACATAAGTGTGAATATCTAAATTGTAGGATTTAGAGGTTTTGGGTAAGGCTTTTGATATATTTTTTGGTTTTTAATTTTATTGTGAGAATGCTCATTTTGAATAAATTGTATTTTAAAATGTTTTAATTAATATTATGTGTTAGGGCTAGATGCTATTTGATCCTTAGAGTTAACAATTACATAGCTGCTAAAAAAGCATATGTGATCTAGTCTGGTCTCTATAATTTAAAGTCTAATTAGTACCTTATTACATGATATCAAAATTGCATGTGGTCTAACCAGATTAACTCTAACACACTAAAATCGCTAGCTATTAGTCTAGTTATCTTACCTACCACCTAGATTGCCTGCTATATTTGGATCCACAACTAATACTTTACTTACTACCCAAATTACACGTGGTCCTCTTTAGATTCCTTAGCTAATAGTCTAGCTAGTGTCTCACCTACCATCCAACTCACAATTAGTTGGTTCCTCCAGCTAACAATTTGATATTAGCTAAGAGATCCAGACAGAGCCTTAAAATGGGAGCTTTTTAATTAGCCACATTAGCATATTTTTATATTAGCAATAAAATATTTTTAGATGATAAGTGTTTTTACATTAGCATATTTTTACATTAGCATATTTTTACAAGGGTTTTTATGTATGATGTCCATTGTTTATGTTCAATCTATTTTGTAATAGTATCTAAAACATTGAATGGCTCTAACATATATTTAGTTCTAAGTTTTTTGACATGGGAGATGATAAGTCGAGGTTGTTTAGTTTAGGGGCAACTTGGGAGGAAGATGCAATAAAAGATTTTTAGATGTGTATTCCATGAATGATTATAAGAAAAAAATGATTGTGATATATAATGTCCATGGTTTATGTTCAATCTATTTTGTAGTACTATCTAAAACATTGAATGGCTCTAACCAGCGATATGTACGGTTTTTATTTTTAACGTTTTGGGAGACAAGGGAGATGGGATAGGTCGATCCCATTTTAACGGTTGTTTAGTTTAGGGGCAAGGATAGGTCGATCCCATTTTAACGGTTGTTTAGTTTGGGGGCAACTATGGAAGAGGATATCTGGCCCTAGGCACATTGAGCGGACATGGGAGTTCTCAAGTACTATGTGGCTTGCAACATGGGAGTTCTCGAGATAGGCCATGCCGTGGCATGCAATGGCAGGCATGAGGGATGCCAGTTCTGCTAAGACCATCCGCAGCGGCGTCCTTTACCACGTTCTGCAGGAGCACATCCAGGAAGGAAACGCCGCAGCGGGGTCCTAGACGCGGTCCTGGGAACCTCAGGACGGCCTCTGGTCCTGGGGCTGTGCAGGATGTACGGCGCCTCCTGAGAAGCAGTGGGGCCGCGCTGTAACACCTCTGGTGTTATGTTAACTAAAACCTGCCATGTCATCATATGCATTGCAAAGCATTCATGGTTAAGTCAACCTTAATGTGCATCAACTAAAATAAATTTACATTTTCTAGGTTGATTGCGTTTCTGGAATTGCTTTGTCACATGAAATGAAAAAAATTTTATTTTCGAATGTTATCGCAAATGCTTAGTTTATACTCTATGTACTTGAGGTGTAAACTGTGTTTACACTAGTATCAAGCATAGTGTATAAGTCTAAGTCCAACACTAAAAAAATGATTTCTATATTTGAAATTAAATTTGGATTCCCAAACTTATTTCTAAGCCTGGCTATCCAAGTTTAAATTCAAATAGGAAATACTATAAAAGGTTTTTCAAAAGTCAATTTGGTCAACCAAGGGTGTAATTGGGTCAATGACCTAAAAATGTCCTTGGATGATGTTTGTGATCATTAATAACCAACCAATTAAGTTAGAAACCAAATTGAGTTTAAACTCCATTTCAAAAACCCTTTATTTCCAACCCTAGTTTTATCCCCTTTTCTCTAATTCAAATTATATAAGGAATTTGAAGATACTCTAAAAATATAGTTTGTAGATCTTGACAAGAGCTACAAAATTGGTATACAAAGTTTTTCAAGTTTCCAAAAGGAATTTCAAATTAATTTGAAAATACAGTTTCCAGCACTTATCCCCTTTTGATTTTAAAGTTATAATTTAAAAATTATACATCATCTGAGAAAACCTTGTATATGAAAAATGTTTGGTTTGACAAACTCAACATTTCATAGTTTTGAAGATTTTCAAGTTTTATTGAAAAATCAAAAGTAATTTCAAATACTTATTTCTAGGGTTAATCCCCTTTTCAAATCTGAATTCAAATTTCAAAATCTAAACAGAATTTGAAGATGCCCATTAAAGGAAAAGTGTAGCTCCTGAAAAGTTATGCAAATGATATTTTTGGAGATTTTCAAGTTCTTATACAAATTTTGAAGTAATTTGTATTTTGAACCGAATGGTAATTCTGTAAATAATCCGAACAGCACCTAACCCTATTGGCGAACGCCATGGCCGGCTTCGCATCGCGCGCCGCCGTCCACCGCCGTGCCTTCCCGGCCGCCCGAGCGTTTTCGGACGCGAGAAACTTCACCGTCGTCGTGTCACCTGCTCCTTCATCGGCTCCGAGCTATAAATACCGATCGGACGACGCCGTTCTTTTCCTTTCTTCCTCCCGCCACCGTCGCCGACGACCTCGCTCCACCGCCGAAATTCGCCGTCGACGCTCAACCTCTGTCCAATTGCTCTCGCCCAAAGCTCCACAACTTTCTCACGGTCCTTTTGGGCCAGTCCGTGTTTTCTTTCATCGCCCGAGCTGCCTGCACGCAATCTTCTTTCTCGCGGCCGGTCAGTCACGCCGCCGCCGCCATCTCCGCCATTTGCCATCGCCGGAGGTGAAAATATTTTACCTTCGACCCCTTAATCGTGCTCTTCGTGTTATCCTGCGTCTGATGCGCACCTTGGTTTGAGCAGCGCATTACTGGAGGTCGCCGTGACGCCGTTGTGCCATCGGAGCGCCGCCGCCGCCATCACCGCCATCGACCGCAGCTCAACCCAGCCACTCCGGACCTCTATTAATGTGCGTATCAGCGCCGTGTTGAGCTCCTGCGTCTATCCGTGTCATCAATTTCATCCATTTCGCATCAGGAGTTGTTGAAGCGCAGTCCGGAGTCGTCGGAGTCCTGCTCGAGGGCTCGGCCGACGAGTCGAGGGGGTGACGGTCGAGGTGCGGGCTTGAATCGAGGGGTCGAGTCGAGGGGTGCACTGTTCTCGAAGGGGTCGAGTCGAGGGGTGCACTGTTCTCGAAGGGGTCAAGTCGAGGGGTGCACTGTTCTCGAGGGGAGGCTCGTTCGTCGGGCGGAGTTTCATCCTCGAGGGGAGGCTCGTTCGCTGGGGGAAGTTTCATCTTCGAGGCTGGTCCATTTGCTCGAGCGAAGTTCCGTCTTCGAGAGGATGCCCGAATTGTACCCTCGAGTGAATAGTACCTATACGCTCGGTAACCCCTCGAGCAGGCCTTGGCTTCGGACCGTCATAGCCCGTCCGTGAGTTAGCCGGCATGCCTTAGCCTGCGGGCCCTCGAGCGTCGTTAGCTAGCTCGTTGAACTCCCCGTGTAGTGCTGAGTCTGATGGACCAGACCATGTCGTCGGAAACCTCACCGACGGCGAGGAATCGGCGGTCAACCGCCGCGCGGCCGTCGGTCAGCGCGGGGTTACTGTGCCGATTTTTCTTTTTCCATTTTCAGAAAAGGATTTAAATGCTATTTTCTTTGATAATTCATAGTAATTCATATATAGCTCCAAAAATTCTGAAAATTTTTGTGAATGTTCTTTATGATGTTATCTACCTAGGAAAAATATGAAATGCCAAATTTGATAACTTTAATATTTATGTCCTTATTTAATACTTTTAAATAATTTATTAACCCCTTTTAGTTAACTTAATCATTATAGGATTTGATTGACTTTGAGATTGATTGATGACCTTAGGCCATTAACCCTAATGACCTTTGGCACTTTAATTAATTGTTTGCGCTTACCTTAATCATGTCATTAAGATTTAATTAACGTTATTTTATGTGTTTAATTAATTATAAAAATGGCGTAGTTAACCCTAACGAATTTTATAAGCAAAATTTTGTTAGCTTGCAACTTTATCGTGAAGAAAAGTTGTACTCAAGCCTTTCATCTGATCATGCACTTATCCAGCATCATGTTTACTATTCCATCATGTAAAGCATATTAATTATCGAATAGTTTCCGTTAACGGAGAGTTAACGTTATCACTCAGATCCAAAGGACGAGCAGATTCAAGAATCGGGAGTTGATCCAGAGTTTGAAAACTTCTACCCCGAACATCAAGGCAAGCCCCGGATACATTTAAACCTTATTCTATTTATAAAAGTTTTACCGCTTCAGCTCTGATATGATGCATTAAGTGATAGGAGTTGAGTGAAAACCCATAAATTGCATTACCTGTCTTATTTCCTTAATCCTTGTTACCCACTTGGAAGATGAGTAGTAATGCTTAGCCCTACTTATTTATTTAATTGTTCAAAGGAAAAGAATGAAAAAGATGAGATTGGGTTTTATTGTTGAAATCTTGATGTTAGTAATAAATCGAGTCCGGACGGCGAACTTGCACTGGGAATGGAGTCCCTCTGTAGTGTTCTCGTCTGTTGATGCCCTAGGTCCCGTCCGTTGGTGAACTGGATGATATCGAGAATTTAGAAATCCACATGCATGAAGTGGTATACGGATGGTTGTAGCCGTGTATGCCATGGAGTGACCTAGCGTGGGGCCAGAGAATCCCATCTGTGTTATAGTGTGTTTTACTGTGGGGTTTAAGTTCCCATGTATCTCGGTATGCTGGGCCAAAGAGCTCACGTGTATCATGTGGTGATATACGGCTGAGGTTGTTATCCCGGTATATCGGTGTATCTGGGGTGCTTCGGAGTTAAAGTCTCCGGTATGCTCAGTCGCCTAGGTCCCAGCTGGGTATGAAAATGGATTCGAATCACCGTTGCTTCTCGAAGAAGAAGACTCGATCGTTGTTCATCATCGTAGTAACAACTTGAACAAAAGTTAAGATTCAATAATGAAGTTGAGTGATAATGGGAGTTAGCCCAAGCAAACTTCTCTTTCTATAAAGCTTTTACGCAAAATTTCTTATCTCCTACAGACCTTACCTTGTCCCTCTAGCCTGCATTTCTGTTTTCTCTACCCTTCTCTTTCGTCGGGTCAGTCTTCTTGAGTACTTTGTACTCAGGGTTTGTTGAACCCTTGTTGCAGGTGAGCCTCATGGGCAGGAGTGCTTTACATCCTGCTGCATGACAGTCATTGAGGAAAGCAACGAAGAGTAAAGGAGTTTAGCTCTTGGGCAGAGCTTTTGTTAATATTGTAATCTACTGCTACTCTACTACTATTATGGTGTGTATAATCCAAACTTATTGATGTAAATATTTGAAATTTAGAGTTTTATAAACTTATGTTATTGTAAGTCTTCCGCTGTTTTACTCCGTGGTATTTTGTTTATATTAAACTGTTGTAATACTACAATGTCTCTCTACAATGATTGATCCTGCTCGGAGAATCGTGGATGATTCGGGATTTACTCGACAGACTTTTTAAGTTGTATGGAACACAGTCATGGTTATTTGGAGTCTGTTTAGACAATAATCATGCGTGTGGGCAATATGATTTAGAAGGTTCTGCCACAGCCGCGCTTCTCGTTCCTACACGCCAAGAGCAGGAAGGGGAGAGAGAAGGGGATGGCGGGAGAAGCCCGCCCGCCGCCGTGCTCCTTGCTCCTCGCCGGTGCAGCGCGAGCAGGCTGTGGAGCAGCTGCCGAAGCTCCATGGCCCGATGGGAAAAAAAGGAAGAGGAGCTTGCGACGAAGAGGAGCTTGCGACGATGGAGGAGAGGGCCGCCACACCATGGCCGCCTGCCGAGCTCTGCCGACCCTGGCTCCTCCAGCCAGAGCTCCTCCACCGCGAGGTAGACGGAGCCGCTCCCACGCTCCTCCTGCGTCCGTCGGAGAAGAAGGCTGTTGTCGCGTCGGGCTCCATGGACGAGCTACTGCTGGGGGCAGAGGAGGAGGCCACCGCGTGTGGCAGAACCTCCTAAATCATATGGCCCACATGCATCGTTATTGTCTAAACAGACTCCAAATAACAATGAATGTGTTCCATACGACTTAAAAGGTCTGTTGGGTAAATCCTGAATCATCCATAATTCTCCGAACAAGATCAATCATTACAAAAAGACATTACAGTATTACAACAATTTTATACAAGTAGGATATATCAGAGTAATATAGCGGAAGGATTACACTAACATAAATTTATAAACCATTTAGTTCAAAACTTATAAACCATAAGTTTGACTATTACAAACCATAGTAGTAGTGGAGTAGCGATAGATAACTTTATTACAATATCAGGCGATAAGCTCTGCCCAAGAGCCAAACATCCTACTTGTCGTCACTTTTCGCAACGACTGTCATGCAACAGGATGCGAAGCACTCCTGCCCATGAAACTCACCTGCAACAAGGGTTCAACAAACTCTGAGTACAAAAGTACTCAACAAGACTGACTCGACGAAAAAGAGGGGTGAAGACTCAGAAATGTAGGCTAGGGGGACAAGGTAAGGCTCGCAAAAGATAAGAATTTTTGCAGAAAAGCTCGACAGAAAGTAAAGTTGTCTTGCTCTAGATCAAGATTACCAACCAACTTCATTTTTAAACCTTAAGTATTCTTCAAGTTGTTACTACGATGATGAACAACGATCAAGTCTTCTTCTTCGAGAAGCAACGACGATTCGAATCCATTTTCATACCCAGCTGGGACCTAGATCTTGATATGCATGAGGCTCCAACCAAAATACATACCAGACCAAAGATATACCGGGATAACAACCGCAGCCATATATCACCACATGATACCCATGAGCACTTAGACCCAGTGTACCGATATACATGAGAACTTAAACCCACAGTATAACACACTATGAAATATGTGGGAACTCTGGCCCCACTATATATCACTCCATGACATACCTGGGCTCTAATTTCTCGATATCACCAGATCATCATCGGACAGGACCTAGGGCATCAACAGACAGAAACACTACAGAGGGACTCCATTCCCAATGCAAATTACCCGTCCGGACTCGATTTATTAACTATCATCATGACACCAACAGATAAAACCAACCTCATATTTTTCATTCTTTTACCTTTTGAAAACCTAATTAATTAAGCAGGGCTAAGAATTTTCCAGTTAACAGGTAACAAGGAATGAGGAAGTAAGACAGGTAATGCAATTGGTAGGTTTTCACTCAACGTCTAATTCTTAATGCAACATAACATAACTGAAATAATAAAACTTTTATAAAATAAGGATATGGTTGAAATGCATCCGGGGCTTGCCTTGGTATTCAGGAAAGACAGTCTCAAGCTCTGGATCAACTCCTGATTCCTAAATCTGTTCTTCCTTGGGATCTGGTGCGACAACGTTAAACTCTCCATTAACGAAAACTATACGATAAAATGATATGCTTCAACATGCTAGAATAGTAAACATGATGCTCGATGGGTGTATGACTAGATTAAAGGCTTGAGTACAACTTTCCTTCATGATAAAGTTGCAAGCCAACAAAACTTACTCACTAAGTTCGTTAGGGTTAACTACATCTTTAATAAAATTATTTAAACACATGAAATAACGTCGATTAAACCCTAATGACATGATCCAGGTAAGCGCAAACAATTTATTAAAATGCCAAAGGTCATTAGGGTTAATGACCCAAGGTCATGAATCAATCCCAAAGCCAAACAACCCTAGAATGATTAAACTTAATTAAAAGGGATTAATTAATTATTTAAAAGCATCAAATAAAGACATAAAATTAAAGTTGTCTAATTAAGCTCAAAATTTTATTTTGAAAAGCTCTTGGTCTAATTAGATGGCAAAAAAATTTCAGAAATAAAAACCAATTATTTTATTTATTAAAAATCATTGAAGGTGTATTTTTCAATTAAAAGAGCTAATTTTAACTTATGCAAAAATTACTCAAATTTGGCATTTCATATTTTTCGTAGGTAGAGGACATCATAAAGATTATACACAAAAATTTTCAGAATTCTTGGAGTTATACATGAATTACTATGATTTTTCAAAGAAAATAGTATTTAAATTATTTTCTAGAAAAAGAAAAAGGAAAAAGGGAACAGTACTCCCGCGCTGACCGAACCGATCGACGCCGTTGACCGGTGATTCCTCGCCGACGGCGAGGTCTCCGGTGACGAGCTTGGCACCTACGGGCTCTACGTGACGAGGCGAGCGTAATGAGGTAATTAATGTGGCGGCGGAGCTCCGGAGCATGGCCGGCGTCGGCCATGGCGGCGCGGCGGCGCGCGGACGACAGCGGCAAAGCTCCCCAGAGCTTCTCCGGCGACGGCAAATACACGGGCACACGTGGGACACTCTGGCGAACACGCTAAGCCACAAGATGGAGCCGCTCCTAACCTCTAGCGAAGATGACTACGCGCGCGGCGGAGCGGCATGGTCGCGCCGGCGGCGAGCTACGGTGACCGGCGGCCATAACACGATAGCGGAGAAATTGAGTACACGGACAGATGCAGAAACTCACCACGGGCACGGTGCGCACGTTGGTGGGGTCGGAGGCAGGCTGAGGTGAGCTGTAGTCGGCGGCGCTAATGGCGGCGGCGGTGCCCCGGTGGCAAAGAGAGTGTTCCGGCGTGTCCTGTCCACCAACGAATGAACCAAGATGCGCATGAGGAGCAGGATAACACGGAGAACATGATAAAGCGGTTAATGAAGATAAATAATCACCCTCGGTGGCGGTGGACGGCGTAAAAGCTCACGGCGGCTCGGCGACCGGCCGCGAGGAAGATGACGGCGTGCGGGCGTTACGGGCGACGAGGGCAGGCACTAGCTGGCTTAGAAGAAGTGCAAGATCGAGACAGAGCTTCTGGCAAGAACAAGAAGGCAGAGATGGAGTGACGGCGGCGAATTTGAGCGGCGGAGCGAGGTCGTCGTCGGCGGCGGCAGGGAAGAAAAGAAGAAGAGAAGTGGCGGCCGGCTTGCTATTTATAGGCCAAAGGCGAGGTATGGACGGACGACACGACGACGATGAAGTTTCGAGCGTCGGGGCAAGCTGGCGGCCGTGGCATGTGCGGCGGTGGACGGCGGCGCGGCTTGAGAAGCCAGCCATGGCGGTTACCCATAGGTTTCGATACTGGTCAAGCAAATTACAGAAATGCCATTCATCGAAAATAAAAAATTACTCCAAAATTTATATAAGAACTTGAAAATCTCCAAAAATACAATTTGCATAAATTTTAAAGAGCTACACTTTTCATTTAACTGGCATCCTCAAATTCTGTCTAGATTTTGAAATATGAATTCAAATTCAAAAGGGGAATAAAACCCTAGAAATAAACATTTGAAATTACTTTTGATTTTTCAATAAAACTTGAAAATCTTCAAAACTATGAAATGTTTAACTTTGCAAACCAAACATGTTTCATATATAAAGTTTTCTCAAATTATGCATAAATTTTTAATTATGCTTTTAAAATCAAAAGGGGACAAATGCTAGAAAACTGTATTTTCAAATTTATTTGAAATTATTTTTGGAAAATTGAAAAACTTTATATAACATTATTGTATCTCTTGTCAAGATCTACAAATCATATTTTTAGAGTATACCCAAATTCTTTATAGATTTGGAATTATAGAAAAGGGGATAAAACAAGGTTTTGAAATAAAGGGTTTTCGAAACCGAATTCAAATTCGATTTGGTTTCTAAATTAATTGGTTGGTCATTAGTGATCACAAACATCATCCAAGGACATTTTTAGGTCAATGACCCAATGCCACCCTTGGTTGACCAAGTTGACTTTTGAAAAACATTTTATAACTTTCCAATTTGAATTTAAATTTGAATTACAAAACTTGAGAATAAGCTTTGAAATCTAAATTCAACTTCAAATATGGAAATCACTTTTAAGGGTTAGACTTAGATTTATATACTATGTTTGACACTAGTGTAAACACGGTTTACACCTCAAGTACATAGAATATAAACTAAGTATTTGAGATGACATTCGAAAGTAGAGTTTTATTATTTCATGTGACAAAACATACCAGAAACACATCCAACCTATGAAATATAAACTTGTTTTAGTTGATGCACATCAAGATTGACTTAATCATGAATACTTTGCAATGCATATGATGACATGGCATGTTTTTAGTTATCATAACACCAGGGGTGTTACACCGCGGCGGCGGCGGTGGAGGAGCCGCGCCCCACGGCCCGGCGGCGGAGGAGCTACGAGGCCGTCCTCC
Organism: Bothriochloa decipiens; assembly: GCA_023333625.1. Taxonomy (NCBI): domain Eukaryota; kingdom Viridiplantae; phylum Streptophyta; class Magnoliopsida; order Poales; family Poaceae; genus Bothriochloa; species Bothriochloa decipiens. The sequence continues at coordinate 30,811,564 of CM041645.1, forward strand.
GCACGTACCGCCGCTGGGGCTCGCGCCCCCGCCGGGGCTCGCGTGCCTGGTGCTCGCTGCCGCCGCCCTCGCCGGGACCACCGCGCGCAGTCGCCGGAGCGAAGACGGAGGTGGAGGACGGGGGCGGCGTGGAGACGGAGGTGGAGGTCGGAGGCAGAGTGTCGAATGGATAAGGCAGGGGAAAAGAAAAGAAAAAATAAAAAGAAAAAAAATAAAAAAGGAAAAAATCTTATCAGGTGGGCTCCACAGTGGATAAAGGATGTATGGGTGCGGAAGAAATTGGTATAGAGGAGAGAATATCGATGACCAGGACAGAATATTCCTTTTAGAGGAGAGATTTAAAGGAACATGACCGCGAGTAGTCTAAGGCCTTGTTTAGTTGAATTTGGCACTATGCAAAAAGAAGATTTTTCGTCACATCAAAATACCGGCACATATATGGAGTACTAAATGTAAATGAAATCAAAAACTAATTGTATGGTTTGGTTGTACTTTGCGAGACGAATATTTTAAGCCTAATTAGTCAATGTTTAGACAATAATTCACAAATACAAATAAAATATTACAGTACGCTACAGGAATTATGGCACCTCCCAATTCAGGGAACTAAACAAGGCCTTAAAACTAAGCTCAAATAGGTGGCATTGCAAAGGTAGCTTCGGCGGTGGTGTGGAAAAGCGTGTTGGAGGGTGGGAACAGTGTATAGAGGATTTGGAAGGAAGAAAATATGTGGATGAGAGATTGTGGAGTGGACCCCATGTTTCATGGTGACTAGCAATGTAGAATTGTGTCCATCCCAATCCTCTCGGCTATATATGTCCAATCAAAGAAAAACAAATAGGAATTAACTATCCCTTTCTACCAAATGCGCATATATCACATCCTAGAGTCACGGATGAGACTATCTCATCCAAAAAAATGATATTGTGTCACTTCCTTATAACATATTCATCAATGTGTTCTATTAAAATTTTATAACGTGTTACAGACTTCAGTTGTAACATAATCACATTTTTTTCATAAAATATGTTAATGACAATAAGTATAATTGTGTTACAAACAACATGCTACAAGTGTGCTATATGATAGCATATAAATAGAATATATAAAATGTGTATAAATATATAAATAGAACATATAAAATGTGTTACGAGTATATGCCTTATAGTAACTAATGTTACAAAGATTCATAGGGCAATTGTCCTTCTGGCTCTTGGCTTCGGTCGCTGGCGCTCGCTTCCCTGCGCTCGCGTGTAGGCATCGCTTCAGAACGTTGGACACTTATTTTCTCGCCATTATGCGCCATGTATTTGGCATATGAACTAACCTTTTTTTTTATCTTTTGTTCATTTGCACGTTCCTTCTATTCTTTTCCACATACGTTCCAACTTAATATTTGGGACATAAGGAGTAACTATTACATCATTGTTCCAACTTAATATTTGGGACAGGAGTAACTCATTCGATAGATCGTGAGCCTATTTTAATAAATAAACTTATTTGGAAGTATAAATAACGTTAATATTTTCTACAAACTTACCCTGACAAGAATCAAAAAGGGACTGAAAATACAATAGAATTATTCTTAAATATTAAGTTGGAACTATGTACACATTTTGAATGAAAATCTTCTTAAATATTATGGGGCCGTTTGGTTAGTCGAATCATTTCGGATTCTTTGGTGAATCACGTGGAACGGCGTCAAGCATGTTACAAGCGAAACCATTGTTTCAGCCGAGAAAGGTTTCACGTATTCATATGGTTTCTTTCTAACCAATTATCTTCCGTTCCTCTTACTTTCTGTACGTGCTATGAAAATCTAGCCTACCAACCAACCATAGCTCGGTCGGTTTCTGTACGTGCTATGAAAATCTAGCCTACCAACCAGCCGTAGCTCAGTCGGTCGGTCCTCTAGCTGCGGAAGCCGCCGGTCTTGCGTTGGAGAGCGCAGCTCAACGCAACATTTCTCACCGGAAACAGTAGGTTCCTTAAATAATTTTGTTGTCTCTCACGTGTGAAGCCATAAAGGGAATACGATACGTCTATCGTCTACTAAGCCATGGATGAATCCGATTGACCTCATGAAAGACGCAGTCTAGTAATCTGAGTGTAGTTGTAGGTTTACTTGTATACTCGTGGTATGTGTGATATGCGTGGGTTAGGTTGGTGTGAGTTATATATAAGCAGATACTACCTACAGCTGTACTCAGATGAGAGGCATAAAAAAAACGACCTCACAAAATGATTATAATTTACCTCCAGAAACATTTCCAAAAACAATATGAATCTAAAGCATTTGTACACAAATCCTGATCCCTACCAAACAATACTATTGAACATAGATATCTCATCCAACAAAACTGTAAGAAAGTGCTCCCTGGCTCTCTCTCTCCATCAAAAGGATTAGGGCCCATTATTACCAAGAAACAGCATGTCACCAAATATCGTCAATAACATAATTATAATTCAAAGATCCATTAAATTAACATAATCCGAACCAAACCATCTATCTGGCGACAGTCAACATGCAATAGCAATACATAACAGCACCCAAACAACTTATGAAAGCCCTCAGCTAAGGCAGTTCAAAACTTGAAGACTACATACTGGAGATTGATAACAGATCCAGTACTAATAGACAGTCGCTCTAGTCTCCCTTCCGGCGGAAAGAGCAGCCCTCCGTGAGCCTCGCCTTTCCTCCTGTGGCCTGGCAGAGGACAGTTTGGCAGCCTGGGCACACAACAACAGTCTGGGAGTGGCTGAAAACAGTGGTTCTGCAAAAACAACATGAATTGCACCATTAGACTAGCTATTTTGGAGCTCGAAAATTGATGTCAGCATCCTAGTTATTTTGGAGCTCAAGATGCAAAGGGAAAATGGGCAATCATTATTAAACTTTATTGGTGCCAATGTATCTTAACATGCTAATCCAAACTTAGCAGCCCAGCTTATCAGCCATGATGACACAGTGTTTCTCTCATACCAAAGCAGCATCAACCAGCTTATCAGCAGCAGAAACCATTAGCCAAACAGCCCTTAAACTATACATTACACAATGCACAGAAAATGCACTGCCACTTCTCAAATACCAAATGGAAATCAGTACACTGCAAGCAATTAATCATGGTGACAATAATCTACTCTAATGAGTGTTTCTCTAGTTACCTTGTACAACTCAACAAGTTAATTTCAGTCAAATTAAATGACACAGAAAAATCAAATGTTGCTGCAGTTGGACCAGTAACAGGACAACTATCAGCTCCTGACCAAAGATGAGGTGATCAGCTCCCAACAAAAGACAAGGAAACTTTATAACTGTTGTCCAAAGGACTAATAACACCTTAACTTGTACTAGAAAGTTACTACTATACACTAAACATGTAAGTTAAAAACTCTGTAAAATTACAGTGACTCATTTTGCAGGTCAAACACACCAATCATGGCTAGAATTGGAGCAGTAACAGGACAATTACCAGCTTCTGACCAAAGACAAGTAAAGTTTATAAAAATGTTTTCAAACTCTACTTAGTACCTTAAACTTGTAAAACATTGCTACTATAGACTAACTATAAGCTATAAAAAACTTTGCAAAATTACACATGATCATTTTGAAGGTCAAGCAATAGAACTTCATAATATGCATTGCCGTGCAACAAATAAACACCAGGCACCTAACAATAGCTTACTAACAGGCTAGTTTTCTTTGTCTCAATGTATCAGAAACATAACATATTAGCCTTCACCAAACATCACTGTGATAACGGTTACAGATTGGATAAATTATTTACTAACAGGAGAAATATTTTCATCAGTTCAAAAGAACCTCAGTTTAAGCCAAATACATGCACCAGGGCAGGTTTAATGGTAAACCACAATCAATCAATGGAGAGAACTAAATAAATCTAAAACTTGAATTGAATCTGACGGGCACGAAAATTTACATGCTGAAGCATCCCTGGCACTTGACATCCTGCAACACAGAAATAAGGTTTTCAAATTAATACATGGGGGGATAAAGAAAAGGTGAACCGGAAACAGTCTAGTCTGCAACTCTACACCCACCACAGAAACGAGAGCATTTAGGGTAAGAACAAGTACCATGAAGAAGGAGTTGGGGGACTGAACGAGGCGCTTCTTCTTGTGCTTGAGCTTCTCGAGCTCTGCCGGCGGGTTGAGGAGGTCGATGTCGTTCTGGAGAACCTGCGCAAAAAATCAATCTCAGGATCCGATCGAGCACGGTAGCGACGAGCGGCGCAACAAATCCAGATCATGGGTAGGCGGACGATGAGGGAATCGATAGCTTACCATCTTGCCTCGGCCTCCGGCGGAGGGAAGGGGGGAAGTGCGTTAGATGCGGGGCGGCGTAGGCTGCGGCGGCGGCGGTGCTGCAACAGACGAGTCTGAGCCGGGAGGGTTTGCGCGGACGGCGTGGTTGCTGCTTTCTACTAGGGTCTGGAGAATCTGGACCGTTCGATCCTGCTGGTCGTTCCGAGTGACCCGCATTGCACACAATGGGCCTGGTTTTTGGGCTTGTCTCTGTAGTGAATTGGGCCCATTTGTGTGACAGGTAGAGTGGGGTGTTTGCTTCTGATTAGCCCACTACTTTATAAATCAAAAAATATATATTCTAAACACAACGAGGAAATTGAATCTATGGAAAAACAAGAACAAATATATATTCAAAACACAACAAGGCAATTCAATCCATTTTATCTAGTATTTTCATGGTACTATGATTATACGAAATTTCTAAGCAAAAAAGTAAACAAATGTGCAAGAAGCCAGCAACAAACTAATCATAGATCAGTCAATTAGGTCCATTATTGTGGAACCTGTTAATTTGTTAGGTTTGTTGTGGTGGAACCTGCCCATCCAAGTTAAGTCATTGAGTTGGCACACGTGCTTGCATTTCCTAGATTTATTTTATTATTTTTCGGCGTTAAGATTTAAGTGGTAAGTTACGTCTCGATCGACAACGAGGCTCTAAATCTGTTGACTCAGTCCTCCGAAGATGCTCATAGATAAGGCTAGATAACAAACGAGCTCGGCTCGGTTCGTTTTGGCTCATTAAGATAACGAGCTAGCTCGGCTTGTTAAAAGCTCGAGTTGGCTCGTTAAGCTCGCGAGCCAAGCGTAAAAAAGTACACAAAATATAGTATTTACATTTTTTAAGCTTGAGAATAATAATAATACAAAACTAATACATCCAAAACCTTAAATTTGAGAAAAATTGATATGTGCTAATATATATATAAAAATAACAATATACTATATATATATATATCCATTAAAACGATAAAGTTATAATAATTTTAAATTTACAGGGTCTAGATCTGTCATTAATCGTCTGAAGTCATTAAGTAATACAAGAACTAATATAAGTCATGATGTTTTTTTACACAGAGGCTCATTGACTCGCGAGCGGCTCACGAGATTACTCGAGTTGGATCGTTATAGCTAACGAGCTAAAATCCTAGCTCGACTTTGGCTCGTTGTCGTAACGAGACGAGTCAAGTCAGTCACGACCGAGCAAGCTAACGAGCTTCGATTTTTTCGTCCAGTCTTAAATGAGGCTAATTTCCTAACCTGGCAATACAAAAAGAGCTCCTTAACATACCAGGATGTTGTAAGTCAGCATACATACACATTCACTTCTATGAATGTATATACACTCACCTATATGAACGCATGTACATAAACTCTATCTTATGAGCATCTTTTAGAATTAAGTTGACAGATCGTGTCATCACCCCTATGAACACACGTATCTTATAAGCATCTCCTAGGATTGAGCTGGCAGATCACCCCTAGCCTCATTGTTCCAACTTTTAACTGTTCTACAACGTGCACGCCCAAAATCCAATGCTGACTGTTTTTGGCTAAATAAGTACCCAACGTATATTACAAGTTTACAACAGCAGATCTTTTGCTCTCTATTTTGTTGCCAGCTTACAGAAGATGGTTTCTTAAGCCAACCATTTTAGAATAAATTACCACATCTCAAAAGTCACCACAGAAATCAACAAAATTAGCATGCTCATGTTGCCAGCAAATCAGCAGCCGCTTTGTCACCCTCTACTCATCAAATGCCTGACTTCTTGTGTCACCTTGGTTTTGGAAATCTGGATATCTGTGATTTCTGAAACTTGGTTCATATTGGAAATTTAAATTACGCTGGTTTCTGACACTTGGTTCATTTTGGAAACTTGAATCACGCTGATTCCTGAAATTTGATTCGTTTTGGTAACTTCGATCAGGGCGGCTTCCAAAAGTCTGATCATGCATGCCAAAATCATCACTCGAGTTCATATGAACAGAACTTGAATCATCCTGGCTTCTAAATCTTGGGTCACGCCGAGCAAAATTGTTCCCCATGTTCATGGGAGCAAATGCTACAAGCAACAGGGAGATAGTATAAGAGAAATCGTGAAAACACACACAACATATTAAGGCACAATGGAAGTAAAACTAAATCAACTCATTCATTCTTGAGAACACATTTAACATGGCTTATTTTAGCAAGAAACAATACCATTAACCATCTATGAAACTATTGACATGGTGCAAATGCCTCATATCGTTCATTTAACTTTTTGTGTATAACCTTTGAAGACCATGAACAAAAAACATCCAGTACAAACAAACATGAGCTTACCTCGTTCTCTCATTCTCCTTTCTCTGTCATATTCAAATTTGTCACGAATTTGAGTAACCCTTTCCCACGTTTCACCTTGTTTATTCACCCCAAAGCCAAAGTCCTGCAGTATAAACTCATTGTTCACAATGCTTTGATAGTTGACAGTAACTAGATAGTTGATCTATTGTAGCAATCAAATGTGATTACGCATGCAGATTTGATATCGGTAAATTGGCAACTAACTATGATCCAGTTAGTACAATGTAATGGGCGAATTTAATATCCACTTACTTCCATCATGTGTCATGCTGTACCCAGCCAAATTTGATCCACTATGACATTAGATGAGAGCAGTCACATGCATCCCAACCAAATTTCGATAATTCTAACTGGGTAATCCTCATATACATACAGTACGACAATGTGCCAAAGGTTGTTTCTTCAGCCACAACAACTATCCTTGTATCCAGGAAGATGCATGGTACATGTCAGCAGGGTCAAGCCTGGTGCCCGGTTTTTACGAATAGAGCAATGTACCAGAAAATACTACGAAGGGTTGACAAACTGTTCTGTTTAAAAGAACTAAGCCAAAGCAAGAAATATCTAAAATTAACATCGAGAAATGTGAAACTATGGACCAAACAGACTAAAACCCTTCAATACATGGTAAGGACTCAATCAATAGACAATGCAGATGCTTCCTACTTGGTACTGATGTCTACTGGTTAGCAGGGATAAAAGTACAAGATCAAAGAATTTGTGGTGAACTTCTGACTTGAGTAGTCCTCTAAACAGGCAAACTAACTACTCTGGTTCTTCAAAATCTGTAACTAGTAGTTAACCTAGACAGTAGATACTCATGGAAGAGTGACAAGAGTACAGTTGATGCCATGTCTTACAGAAATTGCATTAACTAATGTTTGACACCATAATCAATGCCATCTACATACGACTTCGGCTCCATTAAGCAGCAGTGTAGTGGACCACAATGACATAGTTTGGTGGAACATCTTTTTTGATACGTTTAGTTTTTGTTAGCTACCTTTCCCTAAGTCATGTTGCAAAGATTTGTTGCATGAGTAGATGCTAAATAGAGGCCAAGTGAGAGAAAATAGAGGAGTAACCATTCAATAACAGTTGTAACAAATAGTCTGATTTACCAAATTGTGCACCAGGTTTTTTGGATCTGATTTTCAACATTGAGTTTTAAAGTACACTTTACATATTGGTCCATATTATTCTTCTATAGTTCAATCAGTTTGCGTACAAATGCCAAATGTTAGGAAGTAAGCAAAGGATCTGACAAGAACCCAAAGCATTAGCATAAGCAAATTTAATCTACTAGAATATGCAAATCCCTCAGTGTAAAGAAATGATATAAGAGATGTATCAGTACTACAAACAGAACACACCTTGTTTGGTTCTACATTGGACTGCCTTCTCCTGCTGCAATACAAAAGCAGTAATGAGACTGATTCCAGAATGAGGATATAAAATACTTTTTTCCAATAATTTTTTGATCCCACTCAAATGGGTACAAATACAAACATATGATAAACAATCAGAAGTTAAAGTTCTACTGGATATGATCAAAAGATTACAATGGAAAGCAAAAGCATGTTTATATGGTGTAAAATATAACCAATTAAATTAAGCAAGGAAAACAAAAGAGAACTATGACCATTTGCTACCTGTATGGCGAGAAGTCAAGATCATCCTCTTCAGCAGAGTCATAATTAGCATGAGATTCAGCAATCTTTTTTGAATAACCTTCGTCCCAGTACAACCTTTCCCAGTTTTCTCTAAGTTCTTGGTATAATTCCATGTACTTTTTGCACCATGTTTCATGTTCCTGCAAATTTGTAGTGCTCACTAGTTAGCTTCCGCATCAAAGAAACCAGTCCAGGCTGTTATAGGTCACCATAATCAATAAATTGTATGACAGTTCATGTGCCTCAAAAATTTACATGTTCTAGGATTTCAAACTTCATAAAATGCTTGCCACTTGCCAGCATGGCCAATCATCTCAAATATTATGGTGTCTGGATTCATTTCATTTCAATTTGACAAAGTTAATTGCATCATGGACTCGTAATCAATGCAAACACTAGCTATTTCTTACAGGAATGCAATCGAACCAGCAGAATTCCTTCCACATTTCAAATTTAACAAATCCTTCTAGAATGAATAAGAAGTCATTCCGCAATAATAGACTTCACTAAATCATATTCGTCAAGGAAATAAACACTCCATGATCAAAACAAACCTATTTCGATTGGATACCCTCGACATATGATTCATCACAGTACTATTCTACTTCATCCCATATTAACTAACCACCCAACCAGTAGGCACAGCGACAAGTCCTAGGAGCAGCGGAAGAGCTGTAACTGTAAGGCGCGGTGGCGGCTTACCGAGTCTTTGAGAACGAGGCGGGTGCGGCGCATGAACTGCTCACGCATCTGCTTGCGGCGACGGTTAGGAAGGTTGTCCCGTGGGATGGCGAAGCGCTCGCGATGCGGCACGCCGTCCCCGATCTCGTGCATCTCCCCGTCCACCGCCCACCACTCCGACTTCTTCGCGCCCACCCCCGCGGCGGGGCCGAGGCCCGGCGGTGGCGGCTTGGACCAACCGGTGCCGCCGGTTACGAATCCCCCACGGCGGTGTGCCCACCGCCGCTGCGTGTACACGCAGCGCAACATCCTCTCGCTGATTCCCTCGAGCTGCAGGCCAGGCTCCGGCGGCCGACGGCTCCCTGGCACGCGTCCTCTTTGGCGCGACAGGATAGGAGCGGGGAGGCGCAGCTGGCAGCAAGGATGTATAGGCGGGCGGAAGAGGGAAGTTGGTGGGCGCGTCGCCGGAGGGCAGAGGAGAGAAGCCGGCGGGTGGGCTCTCGTCGGGCGCCGCCGGCGCGGACGGTGCCCCTCCCGGTCTCGCGAGATTCTGCCCTCACTCAAGAGAACGGGAAGAAAACGCCGTGACTCGTGGATCCTGGGTTGCAGGATTAAGGCGAGTCTCAACGAGATTTTACGGAATGCACGTTAAATGAGGTGACACATTAGCATATTTGGTGTTTTTATATGAAACTGAGAGAAGAGAAAAGATAAAAGTTTTATCCTCGTGAAACGAGTGAGCGTAGTTTCTAACCACTCGGTAATCGGGTGAAACCCGCATTGAGAGCCATTACTTCGTTTCATTGGCGCATGTCAAGAGAAAATAGAGGGATGAGATATTGGTGAACCATAGAAAACTATAAATAGACCTATAAAATTATACAATGAAACTATCCATTGAGAGAGAAAGACTTATTTCACGTTGAGTTTCACTATTTTAGAAATCGAGAGATAAAATTTTGTATTGAGACTGGCCTAAGTTGGCTATAGGGGAAAAAGAGTAATCTCATGTGCTCTCATGTCTCAGATTATTGTACGTGCTTAGAGAAAATTAGAAAAATCCAAAATTATAAAGACTCGAAAGTCCACCGCATCGATTTGGTCTCGTTGATCATCCCTTGCCAGCAAAGCCCACTTTTTAATGTATGGTGGTTTAAGAAATCTGTTGGGGAATAACTTTGACATGCAAACTTCCATCTCAAACTTTGGAGCTGAGAACAAACTTTTTACCATAAATATTTGAAACAGTACAGTATTCGACGAAGATGACGTGGATACTTCGCTATAATTATTTTAGACTTCGCATATGTGTTCTCATATGTTTCGGGTGAAGATGACTTCGCTGGACTTTCGGAAACCGACGAAGTTGACAAGGCGGCTTCGCTTGGTGAATCGGCGAAGCTAACTGCTGGGTCAAGAAATTATGATCAAGTCTGGAGCGGTTTAAGAAGACAAAAAGATAAGGACGAAGTGTGTTTCACCACTTCGCTGAGTTGTTTTTCTAGCTGAATGCATAGAGAACATTATATCCGATTTTATAAGATTTTGCTATCATGACGAAGCCAGGGGGGTCTATAAATACCCCCTAGGGTGTAAACTTTGGGGACAGAATGAAATACAATTACGACCAGCATATTGTTTTCACCTTACTATATGTGTGTGATTTCATCACCCAACAGAATCGCTCTAGTTTGCTCTCTTCAATTAGTTCAGTAACTGAAAATTATTGTTGAGTCGAACTAAGCTAGTCCAGTGGTAGTGTTCGAGAGTCTAGTACAGTGCTTTCTTTTGTAAGACTTTGAGCTATCAGTGTAACATATTCCCCTATCCTGCTGCAGTATTTAATTGTTGTGCAACATACTTGCTATAATACCTATAATATCTGGTTTGACTATAGTATAGTTGTATAATCTTGGTATGTTTGGTTGAACGATGATTTTGGAAAAGCTTACGTGAGTTGTGGAAAAACTTTATGTGGAAAACCACCTGTGAGAAAAGCATAATATCGTTTGATGAAACAGTTGTGGTTTTTGAAGAACACCTATGAGCAGACCCCATATCCAATTCGCAGTCTAACTCATGTCATTTTGTTGTGGAAGAAAAACATTATACTATTGCTAATAAGCTAGAGCACCCCACATTCAATCCTGCAGCGGTTGAGCATATAATGGGGTTGTGCTGAAGTAAAGGCGTGGCATGGCACCAGCAAGATAGGCTTGAAAATGGTCTTTAGTGTCAAAGATCATAGGTTATATAGAGTATGGATATGCTCATAGTGTCAAAGATTATAGGTTATAGAGTAACCACCTTTTCCCCTAAAGGCCTGTTCTGTTATCCCACATTGGGACCATGAATCGTTCCACTTAATCAACGCTATACAAATAATGAACCATTCCACCCAGGAATTACCACCTTTTCCCCTAAAGGCCTGTTCTGTTATCCCACATTGGGACCATGAATCGTTCCACTTAATCAACGCTATACAAATAATGAACCATTCCACCCAGGAATTATTTTAGGGTTCCAATCCAGGGTAACATGTTCATTTCCCCATGAAACGATTGCAAATCTTTGATGGACTGGATTGATTCCTGGTTGGAATACTCTTAACCGAGCAAGATCTGCGTTGAATGCCTGTAGGAAATATGTAACTTTTAAGTTGAAGTTACAACAATGCGTATTTCTGAGCGAGTCCTTCAGAAAATACCACCTTAGCAGTCTAGATCGCTGTACTAGTCCACTGTATCTTTGCTCTTTCGAAAAATATTAATAAATTTCAACTCTCAAATCCATGTTTATTTTTGTCACTCATGATAGGATTTTGTTCTACAACATGCAAATCTTTATGCACACTTGACTGAAGAAAATCAGTTACGGGATATCAACATCATTCGCCCAGTACTTCTGAATTCTCTAGTTCACAAACCAAACCACCTTCATAGAAGTGCTCAACCAAAGAACCGATCCGCAAAGTTATAACCTTTTGATGAAAATGTCTCCCTGCGGCTCCGGTGTTGTACTTTTATCTTGTGATCTCTCCCAGATGTTGAGTCCACTCTGGTTACTGTCACCAACAGCATTGCAACCTTTTCTTGCTCGGCTCCAGAACTATCCCCTGAAGTCCCTGTGAGATAATCTTGACTTCGTATTTGCCCATGTTGCAATGTCACTTCTACTGATTGTCCGGGAGAGATTATACCAACTGCCGGAGAAACCTGCGGTTATCGCATGCTATTTCAGTTCTCAACAATTAAGCTCATGTCGAACAAATCTTAATTAGCAAAAGAATCTTATAGTATTATTAGGGCATCTATTGTCATTTCAGTGATATGCTAGATACGTAATTAAAAATTCGATAGAACAAGATTTGCATATTCACATTCAGTAAACTTTATCTTTCCACCATCTTGGTTGAGCATAGCTAACAACAATTCCTGATATGTGACTACATAAACGGCAGTCATCTGTGTATAGTTCATGTTCCAAGACTATAGCTAAACAACGTTCAAATGGAGTACCTTAGCATAGGGCAAGGAGAAGACAGAGCAGTAACCTACCTTCAGCCAAGACGGGAAACCTGAGAAAGGTATGCCAGATGAGTTTGGTGTCTGACCAATGATCTCAAAACAAGCCAACTCTTTTGTACTTCTGTTATGTAGTTTCACAACAGAAGGGTTTTGATCTTGCAGAATGATGTCATTAGTGCTGATATTTACATCAGGGAAAGGCTCCAAGCCCTGAAGTGACTCCAGCACTTCCTTATTTGAAGTCATTATTTCTCCATATTTCTGCCTCATCGTTTGTTTGTCGACATGAGCAATATCCAAATTGAACACACATTTTATAGGTATGTGATCACTGTCCGTTGCTTCCATACAGGAGTCATACCTAAAAAATGGAATAACAGGCATTGCAAACTAATTAGCAGCATTATATTATATCACATACCGCAAGGAAAGATAAGCAAACAACAAACTACTTATAGTGATATTGAACAAACTACAGGACATTCCAAAGAACACTCAATCTGTGAACTAGTTCGGCTGTCTTGATATAGAATTCTGTCACACCAGGCTGGAATGCGCCTTTTCTCATTACTATCATAACCTAAGGCAAATAAAAGTTAACTAGATAAGATCACTATAATAAGTGCTTCAGGAGATAACTAAAAAAGTACATACAATATTATTGCAATGTAGGTTATGCTAATGTAATCAATCCAACACAGTGTAGTTTTATACCAGATAAGCCTGTTATGTATTTCTCAAATTTATAAGTAGGGGGGAACTTAAATTCTCCTTCACGTAACCCCTGGAAAACTCTCCCAGATTTCATTTCTGCTCGTAGCTGATCATTCTCTCTCAACCAGTCAAAGCATCGCCGGGAAACCAAGCCCATTGCCTCATCGAAAGAAATGTCAGAAAGCCGGTAATTGAAGTCACCAAGAAACACGATCATGTCTGTATCTGACAACTCAGGCAGTCTTGATCCCTGTCATAGCACCATGTTGGTCAGATCACAATCACACAATCAGATACGCAATAACTCTACAAACTGAAAATAAATGAAGATGACTAACAGCATACATTTGTTCCTCGAAGAAGCTGAGCAGCAGAACCAGAAACTGTAATAACAACACAAGTGTATATAAGCTCAAATTTTCACTTCCATAATTATCGCTGAATGATATTAGCAGAAGTTTGGGTGAAATCTTTGCAAATTTGCATGTCCATAAGCAAATGCAGATAAGTTAATGGGAGAAGATGACTTACCTGATGTTGTTAACGGTCCATTGGAAGGGGAAGAAAATGTCATTGATCTGAAGACATGGTCAAAATCTTCATTCCGTCTGCTCACAGCTTCCATATGTGCAGCAAAATGACAATTTACAAAGCAAATGCTTTGATCATGTATTCTCATTCTCAATCCTACTGCTCCCTGAAATAATCAGATACATCGAAGATACAGTAAGTTAGCCCACTGATCTGCAAGAAGACCTACTGATCTGATCAAACAAAGTGAAGAAACAAATGATTTCTTTCCATTTTCACTGAAACTGTGATCAAGCAAATAATAATATCACATGTCAGTGCAGGAGAATGCTCACTTTATCAAAAGTGCTAATCTTTCCTTGCATAAGTACAAAGCACAAATTAGTGGGTAATGCATGACATACAAAATATAGAGGATGAATCATGTTTCATTAATTAGGAAGTATTTCCAGGAAACTCATGTATTAGTGCAACAACACAAGCTTGAAGCATCCAAGCGTTGGAATGGATGAAGGATATATGTGTAAGAATACACAATTTATTAGGGCACTAACATCATGTTATCAATCATGTCACCAAGTCCAATCCATTTATTCTTCATCAAAGACGACCTTGGAAACTTGCATGATCACACTAAGATAAGAGTTTCCACCAAACAATCCAAAAAACTTATATTTGGTTAATTTATATTGTCACTAAACAAAATGACAATAATGTCAGTTACTATTGTTGTAATGCGGGTCTGTATAATAACATGAGCACCTTATTGCCGATTGTTCGTCCTAATCCACATGCAATTGCTGCATTATCAATGTCTCCAATGAACTGCTTAAGATTTATTCTGACCCTGAAAAAAGAAGAATCTAAATAATTCCAATGATAACAGGATCAAATCAAAGGAAAATGGCCAGTCCCTCCTCAGATTACCATACAGCAATGAGTAATCCAGCCATCTATCTTGAACCAACACGCATAAAGGATTGGCCCTTCAAAATCTGGCCAATTACATCCAACCACCACTCTCCATTTGGACTTCCCTCTAGTCCTACCTAAAGTCAATAGAAATGTTACAAGGAATTCAACATTACAAATAGTAAAAAAAATGGTAGCCATTTTTAAATAGTTATGCCTATTATTCTCGAGAAAAATCAACAACGGATGATGAATAAGCAACAGGTAATAAACAAAAATCCACTTTGCAACAACCTCATCACAGAGAATTTGTGAAACTCTGAAAACTGAAAAGCAAGCCATAATAATTCTAACAAAATCTGCAGCCCTGCAGGTAAAATTTACTCCAAGCTTGGCATGTAACCAAAAAAAGAATTCTACTAACTAGTTGTTAACTAAAATTCAATATGCAGTATTCTGATCCAACATCACAAGTTTCTAGGAGTTGGCCTAGCCCAGCATATAGGACATATCTTTAAATGACTAGCAGAAATAACCATTGTGTAAAAATTAATAAAAAACTAAAAATTCTGAATGTGAATACCGTTTCTTTGGCTGCAGACATTGCAAGAAAACCAGCACCCATTTCCACCTCCTGCAATCCAATTACAACAACCCCAACCTCTGGTGTTGGGAGTTTTAGCCAAGCTATTAAAGACTCATAGGGCCTACCCCAACTTGCTTGGGACTGACAGGCTTGGTTGTTGTATTAAAGACTCATAGGATGTCTTTTCTTGCCCAACATTCCAAGAACCCACTAATACTTTCATGTATTCAAAACTTTTGTATAATGAATCTTTCTCAATCAACTCTGAACGCAAAATGCTGTCAAGAGGTCCTGGTGATAACAAGTTCCATCCACGGATTCCCCCATGATCAGCCAGTGTAAAGATATATGAACCTCCAACAGCCATACTCAGAATTGTACTACTATGTGCAATCCATCCTCCTAACAAGTTGCCTTCAAGGTCCAACAGCTGGATGTTGCCATCCATGTAACCCATCCATATTCTTGTTCCAAAATTGTAAATGCATTGGACAGATGATGAGTGATGCAGGAACTCTTGCAAATGATTAACACTGCCATCCCATTGGGCAAGAGAGCCATTTGCCGATCCTGTCCAGATCATCCCATCCGTTGACATTGTAAATGCTTCAATTCGTCGAGTGTCATCTCCGAAACCTGCTTTAACAGCAACTCTCCGGACTGCCATTTCGTGATCTCTGAAAGAAACCAACAGGACTGCGAGCTTTCTCTTTCCTCGAAGAGAACAGAGTTTGCTTTGTCTCATAGCTATATGGATCCTGAGCAGATAAGATGTCGAAACGGGTATCAACTTGGCCATCAATGTTTACCACTTTTAGAAGCTCCTTAGTGCGAGAATCCCTGCATAGCAGAATAGATAATAGTATTACACAAATACAGAAATAGCTGGACTAATGTCATTTTGCAACAAGATAAAAAGTGTACCAGAGTGCAAATGAGAGGTAACCAGCACTCCATACTTTTGACCTAGAATTGTCAGACAATAGAAGTTTTACATCTACGGCAGGCAAAGGACAGGCCCCTCCATCACTGACCATGTCCCTAAGGTCAATGGATGATCTTTCAACTAAAAAGGAGGTCTTACGCTTTTCTTCTGTTTGTGAAATGAGTGACTTCTGAATCAGTTCTCCATACCATACTTTGATTGCTCCCCCTTCAGACCCAGACCATAAATCGCCTATAAGACATGCAAGAAACATCAGTATTTCATGGGTGCATATGGTTTGATTGAAGATGTAGGTTACTACTGATAACACTACTCCCTGCATTCCACAATAGTAGCCCAAGTACTCCATGTGAATGATTAATTTTCAAATTAATTGTGAATGTTCTAATTCAATTCTGAATAACATAGCAGCCAAATATATTTACCGAACCCATGACAGAGACCATAACATGATCTAGAACGTTTGCAGCATGTGGCTACTTTTCAGTTGATCGATTACTTATTTCTGCTGATATTTAGTAGGCACACAACAGAACCTAAAATTAGACACTGCCTGGCCACCACCGCTGCTTTCAGGTGAGCGGTGGCGCTAAAAAGAGCAGCCATCCACAGCCCCTCCCCCCCCCCCCCCCCCACAACAGCCACCCCCCTGCTCTCCTTCAGTAGCCAGTTGGCCGGTGACATAACCCCCGTATCCACCAGATCTACGACTACCGGACGGATGCTCCGCTGTCAGCGAGGTCGCTCATTCGTCTAGTGGGCCAGTTCCAACCTCTACGGCAGCCGGGGGCCAGCTGCGCCCGCAACTTGTGTTTGTCGTCAAGGGTGGATGACAACAAGCAGTTCACGAACCACCATCACCTGAATTTGTGTCGCCAAGGGCAGATGACAACGAGCGGCTCCATGCGACTCATGGGAAGTCACTGGTCCTCTACCGTATGGTGGACAACATCATCAGCGATGCAACTCCCCCAGGCCCGCACAACCTGGCTGGCATGCCGCATGCCTCTCAAGCCTGGTGGCTGGCTGGACGTACTCACCGCAACCTCCAGCTGCATGCATGGTTTGTGGATTGGATGGCCAGTAGCAGCAGTAGTCATGGCGCAATCTAACCGGCGACAGAATGGTAGGACGTTGCCATGGCCGGCTGCCACGTGCATTCGCTAGCTAGCAGGCTCCAATTTGGTGAAGGTTACTTCCAGGCAGCGTACGAGACGAACGATGAGGTCTATGCGATCAGAAAATGACTAGAGCACGATGAGGTCTACGATGAGGTCTACGATGAGGTCTACGCAATCTGAAATGGCTAGAGCTTCATGATGTGGCAGGTTTTCAAATATAGAGACTCAATTTAGATAGTCTCTTGGAGTAATCTAGTTTATTTAAGTGACATTCATTTTACAAAATAGCTAAGTTTACAAAATAGCTAAGTTTAGGGTTTAGGGTTTTAGATGTGGCAGGTTTTCAAATATAGAGAGACTCAATTTAGATAGTCTCTTGGAGTAATCTAGTTTATTTAAGTGACATTCATTTTACAAAATAGCTAAATCACTAAATTTGGATATTCATTTTAGCTAATCTCTTGGAGATGCTCTAAGAAAAGCCACGAGGGCTGTTTTCCTGTAGTCCTATTCAGCTACAAATAAGAGGTGAATACAGCAGCCAGCTGCAGCTCATAGCAGCCTGCAATCAGCCACCACCATCTCTATCGAAGTGTAGTGCAGCAGCAGCTTAACAGCTGCATATACTACTATCGATCCTAGCCCAGTTCAGCCACCATTCTCTCTCAAAGAGTGGTGTAGCAGCAGCAGCTTAACAGCTGCATATACCTATTGATCCTACAATTGCCACAAGAATGTAAGCAAGTAACTGAATGTATGTAACCGCTTAGGTAGCACAAAACAAGGCTGATCTTGAGAAAAATTTTAGAATGCAGGATAACTACAGGGATTAAAAAAGAATACAGCTCTAGTTTCGTGGTTACTATCTCCATACCTCCCGTGTGACTTCCTGAAGGTTCAAAGGGAAAATCATTCAGGATCCTCCAATAATCAGGATATGCAGTGCTACATTGTATCTGAATACGTGCAAAACCGGCGCTGATTGGACATAAAATAGAGGCGAGGAGACGTACCATAGGGAGAGACAGCCAACGCGAAGACTGGGCCACGGTGTGCCTCCCAAGAGAGGCACTCCCCCGCCTCCGGTCCAGGATCCGCAGTCCACCCCATGATCCGGCCGTCCGCGTGGCCGCTCCACACCACGCCGCGACCGGGGTCTGGCGCGAGGCAGAGCGCTGGGGGCGTCCTGCGCGACTCCTTGAAGGACGCAGACGCCTCGTCGCCCCAACGCTGCTGAGACGCGGGCGACCGGAAGACGTCCGCGAGGTCCCACGCCCTGACGCCGGCCTCGCCCGCGGCCCAGAGACGGGAGCCGACACCGGCCTCGGCCCGGGAAGCATAGCAGCAGCAGGCGAGCGCGCTGAGCGCCGCACCGGCCTGCGACTCCCTGGGCGGGCGCGGGCGTAGGTCGAGCGGGGGCGGGCGGTCGGCGCGCACCGCGGTGCGCGCGGGAGGGAGGTGCGCGGTGGAGGCCGGGGCGGCGGCGAACTCCGGAATCGAGCCCGCGTGGTGGGGCCCCGGGGGCGGTGGCCATACTTGTACTGCGGCGGCCTGAGAGCGGGCGGGGAAGGCGGGGAGCGAGTGGCTGGGGCGGAGGAGCTGCGGCTGATGCTGATGCGATGCCGGAGCGGCGCGGGGGCGCGGGTCGGAGAAGGAAGCGGAGACGGAGGCGGAGGTAGAAGCGGAGGGAGCAGAGGCGGGCGGGAGGGAGGCGGATCGGTGGGGCGTGGCGAGGCGAGGCGAGGTGGAGGGGATGGGGGCCGGGGGAGGGGACGGGGACGGGGAGGAGATGGAAGTGCAGAGGAAGAAGTCGTCGGGGAGGTCGTCCCACGGCGATGAGGCGGCGCCGGCTGGGGAAGCGCAGGGGTTGGTGGTGCCGCCGGGATCCGCCATTGGGGAGGCCGAGTCGAAGGGAGGATCGGGGGAGAGGGAGAAGCGCAGCAATACTTCGCTTGCAGGCTGCAGCAGTGCAGGCTGGCCGCCGATCGTGCGAGATTGTGGGCCTGCTGTTTGCAGATGCTGCGGGCGCGGGATGCGCTGGTCGGTCTAGTCCTGTCGACACAGACAGGTCATACTAGTTTCTCAAATCATAAAAGAAAAAAAGAAAAAAAAACAGAGACAGATCATCGGTGCCAACCAAAAAAAAAAAACATGCAGATTTCCTGCTGCTTCATGTAGCATGGCGCGGCTGTGTGTACTTCGTTCGTCACGGAAAGCGTTTCGTTTGGTTTCCCGGAACGGTAATGCTTAGATTCATACGTCCTATGAATCGGACGGGCGAACGCTGGCCCATTACCTCCGGCCCAGCCCAACCCCCACTCCTACTTCCCTTCCCATGGTTCACTCCGCCAGTCCGCCCCCACCATTCTTCCCCTCTCCTCTAGTCCTCCATGCTGCTCCGCAGCTCTCTCTCCCTGACTCGGCGCTCCCCACTGACGACCGACGGACGGCGGAGGCGCCTCCTCCTCTCTCCTCCTCCCTCCACCCCGCGACAGCGACGAGCCCCTCCACCACGCCCCCCAGCTCCTCCCGCGCACGAGCTCGCATGCGCGGGGCCCCGCGACGGCGGCGAGCCCCTCCACCACGCCCCCAGCTCCTCCCGCGCATGAGCTCGCATGTGCGGGGCCATGGGGCGGCGCCGGATCCGGCCCAGGTAGGCCCCCTCCTCCCCTCTCTCCTCTCCTCTCCCCTCCTTCCTCCTCCAACTCCGGTTAGGGTTCCCGCGAGGCCTTCTTTCCTCTCCCCTCCTTCTCCTCCAACTTCGGCGACCCTTTAGGGTTCTGGCGAGGCCCCCTCTCCCTCTTTTTCCCTCCCCGGCTGTAGAATCTGCCCGGCCAGCCTGGCCGCGGCCAACGACATGACGGCGGTAGGGGTTCGGCCGGCGGCGAGCTCGGCGGTGGGGGTGCCGCTGAGCGGGCGGGGATGGATGGCCGGTGGGTACAGGTAGGGGGGCGCCATCGCCGGAGTCGGGAGGGAGCCGGGAGAGGGAGAAGGGGAGAAAGGTGGTCGCCGCTGACGGTAGTGTCTCGCCGGAGCTCCGGCGAGACCCTGCCGCCGACAGCGGGGGCGGAGGCGGGGGCTTGGTGGCCGGAGTCCAGATGATGGGTTGGGCCGGCTGTGCGCAGGGCGTCCTATCGATAGGACGTCCTAGCGCATGATGTACCCTTCCTGGAGACTACTTTAACTAACTATAATGTCCGTACTAACGCTACGATTTTATCTAAAAATATTTATAAGAACAATCAATTTGTGTTTAGGTAGTTTAACCTTTACATAATTATGTTTTAGCCTACGTTACATTTTGCCTAACTCCTTTAAACTGTGTTGCAGATCTTGAGGGATGTTGTCGAAACATTTGTTTGCATGACTCGTCAAAGTATCAACCAAGAATTCCATCCTCGGTGAAGTTGATAGTTGTGCCATTATTTCAATCATGTCATATCTATTATAGCCCAATGCCATCTCAGTTTGCATTCTACGAATAATATATACTGCCCGCACTAAGGCTACAACAATACTCATGTTCATGCAAATTAGAACTAAAATATATATATGCAAATTAAAACAACAAAATTACCGTTTCGCTGCGTAAGACTTACCGTTACAACTCAACACATCACAATGCAAATCAATAGTATGATTTGCGAAATGGTATTGAACAAATACTTTTGCAACTCCACTAATTATGATACAGCCAACTATATAATTAGAAATATATATTATAACTTCAAAAATTCTTTTTGACTAAATTGATCTCTAGTTTCTTGAAAGAGTAAAATAATAGTAGCCACCATATAGCCCTTTAGCCATCAGCTCTCGTGGGGGCTCCATTTTGCATGTCCGAGCTGAACCACAACATGCGCTCAAGCCACAAACTGCAAAGCCTGAAGCAGAGAGTAAACAAAATTAAGTCCTAAGAGCATCTCGAACAGCCTTTGTAAAATTTAGACTTAAAATCCTAAATTTGGAAGTTCTCTAAAGAGGATGGCTTTGTGAAAATTAGGCCCTGTTTGGATGCTCAGTATTTTTAGAGTTTTGGATCAATACCTTGGTTTTTTAAAAAACCTAGGTATGTGAGAGAAAGGAGGTGTTTGGATGAAATTAATTCTCAGTTTTGGAAACTACAGTATTATCAAAACCAGAGTTTTTTTAGTCCCAGAAACTGAGCTCCGACCCTCTTTATTTTTGACAGAGGTCTCTGTGCGTCCTCTCTTTATGGCGCATGACTTGTTTTCTCTGCAGCATTTAGACAAAACTTTCTATATATAGACATTGGCATAGCGTTATGAATAGTTTGCATGCAACGTCCTCGTAAGATGCAATGGAAAAAACTACGGCCTGGTAAGGAACAAAAATAGTTTTGGTCCATGGATAACCTTGCATGACAATGGCGTGGCTACACTGATCAATTTTGACTACTCATAGTTTCATTAAATTATATAGGTTTCTCAAGTAGATGTTATATTTAATTTGAACGCCTGCAAGTTGCATGCAAAGCCAAACACACATCGTCGTCATGGTTTTTCCTAAAACAGAGAAAAACCCTAATATCTAAATACTATGGTATTATATGGCTATGGTTTTTAAAACTGTGGTTTCTTGGTACTAGAGTTTCTAAATAGTGTAACATCCAAACATGGCCTTAAGTTTTCTCCAACAGATTTTCTATACCCACCGTCTATTTGAAGAAACTGCTCACGGGACAGCAGGGTTCAATGGAGATGGAGGCTTACAAGCGAGCAGACGGCCAGATGCATGCATGCGGCATGGATATTGAGCGCTTGCGGCTCGGGAAATATAGCCTCCGACAATGACGGGATACACAACGGGTAAAAAAGAAAACGTGATAGACAATCTGTTGGACGTAATTTTTTCTCATGCTCAGTAAATCGGCTTTCACGGAGATTATATAGAGTCTCTTAGAGATGCTCTAAGCCTTGAAAAAGGGGGAAAGGAACGCCACTCAGGGCCCAAAACCCAGTTGCAACTGCCCCTGGTCTACGCTCAGAACTCTCCCTCTAGAAGCTTGCAATGTTCAACGGGCACGATACTGTTACTGCAGAATCATTGCACGATTCCTAAATCCAAGAAACAAACCAAAGGCAGAGAATCGAGAGCTGTCAAAAGCCAACTCACCAGCGGCCAAATATGTACCTAGACATCCTCAAAATCATCTAGGAAGGACACCAAATAAAGGATCGGATAGGCCATATACATATCAAATATGAGAATTCCAAATCCAGTATAGTCCAATTTGAACGGGAGAAAACTGCCATGCAACGATATAGAGCATTATTAGTCAAGAAACAACTATAGAAGGTGCTCAAATGCATTTTTCATTGCGAACAGTCATGAGTAAACAAATAGTACACTACCGAAAAATCGTAATTTGCCGAGTGTTTTTTCTTTGCCGAGTATCAAAAAAGCACTCGGCAAAGAAAATTTCAAATCAAATTTGAAGCCCTAAATAAAATGAAATGAAAAAATTTTCAACTATAAAGTTGTTTAACTCATCAAGGTCTACAAAGTTTATTTTGGTCATTTCTTCATTTGATAAAGTGAAAATAAATTTGTTCATAAATCTTACATGTCTCTCTAATAGGTTTATGAAGTACAAGAGGAAAATATAGATTTGTGAACTATTCTTAGAACCATCACTTCAAATGATTAATGATCAATCACTCAAATAAAAATTTGTAAATCTTGAGAAGTTATGATATTATAGTTGAAAACTTTTTTTTATCCGAGTTCACCTTTGCCATGTTAAACTATATTTGAATTTTTAAAATTTAAAATACGAATTTTTTAAATGACCTCAGATGGAAAAACATCCAAAATAAGGTTTGTAGATCTCGAAAAGTTATGAAATGTTATAGTTGATAACTTTTTCATTTGAGTTCATGAAATTTAAATTTTGTAAATGACCTCGGACGGAAAAACTTTCTAAACAAAAGATATACATCTCAAAAGTTATGAAACTTTATAGTTATTAATTTTTTAATTTAAATTCGTTTAGGGCATAAAAAAATAATTTACACTTAGTTTGATATAATATATGAGGAACTAAAACTACTTATAGACATATGTAATGGCGTAGTGCAATGGTTAACGCAGTGTGCAAAAATCCTAAGGAAAAAAGCATGGCTAGGGGTTGGTGGGTCCCTTTCATAATTAATTTTTTCTATTATTTTTTATTTTTTTTTAAAATTTTTATCATGCACTCGGTAAAGTCTTTGCCGAGTGCTCGACATGTGGCACTCGGCAAAGAAGTCTTTATCGATGTTTTCTTTGCCGACAGGTTTTTACCGAGTGTATAGCAGGCTTTGCCGAGTGCCTGCAGCACTCAGCAAAGAAGCAGAATCCGGCAGTGGTGGGACTAGTAATCCAAACCACTAAAAAATAGCTTCATATTTTAGTATAGTTATAAGATAAAACACAAACTGTAATGGAAAGTATTTATTCACATAGTAAGATACTTGTGATAAACAAGGCAGAACATAGAAAGTCAAAAAACTGATCACATTGAAAAATTATGGCCAGAGTAGCAAATAAACAAATCCTAAGTAAAATTTGAATGTAGATGGCATTTTCTACGTAATAGCAGACCACCTTGTCTGAAGAATTACCTGCTTCTAGCACAGTAGAATTAATCATCACTCTCGCTAATTTTCCCAGCCATCCGAAGATGAGCTAAAGCTACGACATGGGCCTATGTTCTTCGTAGATGGCCGAGATATGGGAGAAATCTGAAGAATTACCTGCTCCTAGCACAGTAGAATTAATCATCACTGTCCCTGATGTTCGCAGCCATCCGAAGATGAGCTAAAGCAAACACACGAATCCCAAGATAAGATAATAATACTATAAAATTAAATAATACAGTGACACCATATAACCAAATAAAACAAGGTATATATTTCTAAGTCATTAAGCATCACTAAGATTTTTATATCTATGATTCACGCAAGACGAGATCACATGTTTTAGCTATATATTTCCACCAAGGCAGCCAACTCTTACTGCACCCAGCAACACCAAATCCGTAGCCAAAAAGAAAATGCAAAGACAAATACATCTGCAATAGAACACACCTCTTCAAGTTCCCCTACATTCAGAAGCCACTCTCATAGCTGCCAATCAACCGGTGAATGATCTTGATGTCCAGTGTTTAGGCAGAACACTATAAGGTGGTGAAACGCTCCTTCCCTGCAGCGTTTGAAAAGTTAAGTAACAAATTGATGTGAAGATCAACATAGGCTTAAATAAAGAAATATAATAACCCAAGAATTTACCCAATATCTAATCTAAAAGAAATATAGGACTTGAGCTTACACGAGAGAATACAACATCAGCTGCTATTTGGTTCTAGAGCTTAAATGACAATTGAAGTAGACAGTGCAATACCCAACAAGAACCTTGCAGTAATTTTAGAGATCACCTTGCAAAATTCTTGTATCACTCTCATAATCAGTATCCACAAATTGCTTGCATCTTTTTTTTTTCTCAAAGAAAACAATATCGCTTTGACGTTGTTCTTCACAAACCTTTGAAATTCTCAATAGGCAATTAAAAGATCGCTGACATTTAATTGGTTAACCAACAAAATGAGAGAGAGAGAGAGAGTATATTTCAGATAACAAAACTGGGTCACGAATTGTATATACTTATTAGGAGTATGCACTACTGTTCTATAACAAACACAAGTATAATATTATTTTACAGTGACTATATATACTTGTGGGTGTTCTGTCCCGTAGACAGAACCCCAACGAGTAATAATGCTGCTTGCTCCCTAACCACATGGTGATGCAAAGCGGGACACAAGGTTTATCCTGGTTTGGGCAAAAGAAGGCCCTACGTCCAGCGGGGGAGGAGTTCTTGTATTGCTTTTGCACCGAAGTGCTTGTATATGGGGTATTACAAGCTCATGAATGAGAGTGAGGTTGAAGTGGAGGGCCTATGTCTAGAGTACTAGCTCTACGCTTGGAGACTTGGGCGCTGGGATGCGTAGGCGTATGTTGGATTCTTGTCTGATGATCTTGGACTAGCCCTGGCATTCCCTTTTATAGGCCAAGGGGAGGCTCAGGGGTACAGAAAACCCTAGGATTCGCCTCTGGTAGGGCTGATGTTGCTGATGTCATCGAGGGCATGGCGCTGGTCCTATCGAGGTTGCTGTAGAGGCATGCGCCGGGCATGGCCTCCGTCCTTCGGGTACGTCACGACGATGTTGGTGATGGTCGGTGAAAGACCTACGTCCCTGTTGTGGGTGTGTGGATCCCTGTAGAGACGTGCGGGAATTGTTGGAGTGTTTCCCGGAGGCATCGAAAGCTGAGTCGAGGGGTCGCCAAGGGGGAATCGAGGCCTTGTGGATGAGTCCGGTCCCCAGAAAAGCCGGGGATGGATTCTGTCGTATTGTGCTTTGAGGGGGTCTCGAGAGCGATACAGTGCCAGGTATGGCATAATAGTGCCAGTATGGAGCGACAGTGTCAGTTAAATCACTAGGCACCCGGGGATGGGTAGTAAAAAGAGGATTTGACCCTTGTACCCGGCTCCTATTGACGCGGCTGTAGCCACGGCGTTAGGTGAGAGTGGTTGGCGCATTAAATGCTTTGCTTTTCCCGTGCCGGAGTAGGTGGGTTGAGGGGGTCGAGTAATCGACCCGAGGGTCGTTCGCTCGGGCTCATCTCCGTCACTCGAGGGGGAGCCGTCGAGGGGTCCTCGTCTATGAAGGGGAGGAGCATGCGTATGGGCTATTTCATCATGGGCCATTTGCTAGGCTTGAAGTGATGGAGTTTCATGGCCTTTGGGCCGTGGATTCCTCGGAGGTTGGTCGTTTTCAATTGGTGCACTGGGGTATCCCTAATCTAGATACCCGACAATAGCCCCCCGAGTCTCTGTGTAAGTGCTAGCACTTATGCAGGGACTCATGAACTGGAGTCGTAGCGTCGTCGTCCTCCGGTGGATACGCGCGAGCGCACTCACCGGGTGTAGCCCCCGAGGCCTCAGAGGAGTAGTAGGATACTCCTTCGAGGGCTAAAGAATTGCTCCTGATGAGGGGTATTGGTTATTTGAGCCCCCGGGTGGTTAGTCCCTCTTTCGTCGAGGCCATCCGGTTGCGAACGAGCCCCCGAGCCTCTTTCATCGAGATCTATCGAGGACAAGCCCGTCTTTTTTCTCTCAACCCTCGCGCTCCTTTTCGATGGGAGGAGGGGTGAAAAACATCATGCTACCCTTGTTTGGGCAAGCTCCAACATTCTCCGGTGAGCTGCTATTAGGAAATTCAAGCGGGAGCTCATGCCCCGTTCGATGGGGGTCGACTAGTGGATGCGGAGGCGCTCTCCATAATGCAAATAGGTGGACGCATGGGTTTCAGTCCCGTTCGATGGGGTTCGACAGCTCGATGCCTCCCTCCGAGGGGATCCTGTGCTGTCCTCCCAGTTTTGCCTTGAATATGTCCGAGAGGGCCTCGAGGATAGACCTCGAGCTCTGGCCACTCGTGGGCACACCCCTGGTCATCCCTAACCTGAGATACTCGAGGGCGGCTGTCGAACCCGATCAAGGGCTAGCCTTCGTTCCCTAAGATTTAGTGTGGGGCTGAGGCCCACTTACCTTCTCGTGGAAGATATCATCCATGCATATCCATTTCCACCTGTTGGGCGCATCTTTCTAGGCAAGAGGCGAACCGACGCGGTAGTGGGCTGATGTGGTTGACGGTTGAGCAGATGACGCATGTCCCTGCTCTCGGGTTTTGAGGATGCGGTTAGGTGAAAGCAATAAATGCAAAGATTTACCTGCCCCTTTGTTGGATCTGCCCGTTGCCTTCCACTGGGGATATAAATACGGGGCCAGGGTTTCATCCACTCCCCACCTTGCCTTCGCCACCGCTGCCGTCGCCACTTCCAAGAGCCAAACGAATTAGCCCACAAGCGAGAGAGAAGAAGAAAAGAGAGTGATCTTCTCGTCCGTTCATTGTCATCGTAGATCCGGTGCTCATCCATGGGTGGGGTGATGCTGCTTTCGGTGGATGATTGGCTGCCGTTGTCTGTAACGAAGGAGAAGCTGCAGGAGCTCACGGGCGAAGGCCTCCTCCGCCATAACACGTTACGTGGGAGCCCCGAGTGGAAGGCGCCACCGAGGAGCCATCTGGAGCCTCATCCGCTGGAGGGGTACATCGTGGGCTTCATCTCCCTCCACAAGGCTGGGTTTGGGTCGCCACCGAGCTGCTTCATGCGGGCACTTACCCACCACTCGGGGTGGAGCTGCATCACTGTCGGTGTTTTGACCTCGGGGGCCAAGCACCAACGAGTGAATTTGTACTGCGTGCTCCCTAATCCGGATGGTGATGCAAGAAGAATACATATGGTTTATCCTGGTTTGGGCAATAGAAGGCCCTACGTCCAGCGGGGGGAGGAGAGTTTGTATTATCTTGCACCGAAGTGCTTGTACAGGGGTGAATACAAGCGGGCGAGTGAGGTTGGCTAGGACTTGAGTGTTGCGGGCTCTAGCTTTCCTCTATTTATGGGTGAGTTCTCCCTCTCTATGCTAGCCCGGTGCCTCCTTTTATAGACCAAGGAGGGGCACGGGTGTACAGTGTAACCTTAGAAATGGTGCTTGTAGGGCTGGCATAGGTGGTGACGTCAAAAGTGGATGCCGATCATGTCTAGGGGACTGTAGCGACGTGCGTCAAAGCGAGGTTGAGCTCTGCACATAACATGCCTTGCCATCCCGCGGTGTCTCAGCAAAGTCAGTGGCTGACTGGTCTTGATGATGACGCTACCGTATCTCAGTGACGTGGCGAAAGACGTGTTCTCCTATTGGGAGCGTGCGGCTCGCTATAGATGACGCAGTGGGGTTGTCGTAGCGCTGACTGTGGCTCCACCTTTTCAAGGGTGAGCACTACACCAAGTGGATCTCGTAGGGGAAGAGGAGGATCGTACGCATAGGTAGCTGCAGCATGGCGCAGAAGAAGTCAGAGCTCTATATCGGGATGGGCTTGTCCACCAACCACGGCCATTGGCAGTCCGGGTGGTTCTACATCTGCAGCGACGACGGCCTGCTGCCCGCCTACACTGGGAGCATCATTGGGGTGCGTCTAGGGCACTGGCTCTGGGGCGTGGCCCAGCCCTTCCAGCGGAGGCTGAATCCCCTCCTCGATGCGCTGTGCACCTTGTCCGAGCAGGGTGTGCATGCCGCATACGTCATCGCGGGCTTCCACAGCCGAAGAGTCCTACCTCTGATGGCACGCCCGTTGTGCTTAGATCAGATGGGGCCCGAGGCACTTCTCGAGCAGCTCGAGGAGTGTCGGATGTTGCCCGTGGATCTGCCTCCCAAGGATGTCACAAAGCGGGTTAGGAGCTCGGTCACCGGCGACTTCGGGCCAGGGGACGTAGATCGTGTCCCGATGCTGCCGGATCCTTGTAGCATCATCTTGGTAAGTCCTTTAATTTCACATCCACAAGTTTCTCCCATATTTTTTTGGCTTGCTTGACATTCTGGCTATAGTTTTGAGCATAGGGTAACGTCAACTACAGGGTCTTGGTGCTCCGGTTCGAGAAGATGACCCCGATCGCCAGGTGAGGCGCTTTGATGCTCAACAGGAAAAGAAGAGGAAAGACCCGGAGAAGAAGGAGAGGAAGAGGAAGAACCTCGAGCGCCAGGCGCTCGAAATGCACTGGGCTAAAAAAAGGCGAGATGGGCTTCCTATCAAGGAGTCCCCCCTGAGGAGTCGGACGTGGAGGATGACGACGATGATGATGTTGACGGAGTGGCGGGGTGTCTCAAGCCCCATCTTTCCAGCTTTCCTCGAGCTGACGCACCTCCTACGCAGGAGGACGTCTTGGAGCGACTACAGGAAAGAAGGCAAGAGGGTTCCTCGACCCGCGTGGGGTCCTTGTCTCATCGTCAACATGGCGGCACTCCACCGGCCTCGTCCCAGGGTCCGTCCAGTGCCTCGCCACGCCAAACCAGGTCCTTGACACTCGAGGCAAGGACCCGGGGCCGAACGGGCTCGGAGGAGCAAGCGACACCACCCTCGGTGCACGACTCACAAGAGGCGGCTCCAGTGGAGCTCGAGGTGCCAAGGTCCAAGCCGGTCGCTCCGCACAGTTCTAGCTCTGGACAGGATCTGGTTCAGAGGGGGCCTTCGAGGCGCCCTGGTAACTTGAGGGGGCCCAGATCGGTCGTCATCCCTCTAGGGTAAGTTTTGCCATTTGAAATTTTCTTCTCTTCTCCTACGATTCACAGAATTTGCTTGATGTTCCTGCCTTTACCTACGTTGCCCAGGCTCAAGCGTCAAGTGGAGGAGGCAAACTCTTCGCCAGCCAAGCGACTCAAGGTGGACACGGCCGCGAGGTATAACACCCCGGTTCTCAAAGGAAGCCCAGGGGCCGTCATATGTGCACCCAGGAAGTCCACACATATAGCAGAGAATGGCATATCAGAAAAACAATGTATTATATAGCGGAAACTTACTTATAACAACACTTACAAACTTCAGAGTGTCATGGAATTGATGGCTACAACTTCTCTTTAGAGCTCCAACCTTCTCAGGGACAGTTGACTGGGGGCTCCATACGCCAAACACTTCTAACGCTCAACCTCTTTATCCTTCTTAAGGGTAGCACCTTGCTATAAACTATAGCAAGGGTGAGTTCCATGTTGAAACTCAGCAAGTACAGGTGGAAAGTAATGACATGCAATGCTAAAACAAGGTACAACTGAAAGGTAGACTGCGATAGCAT
The DNA here is from genome assembly GCA_023333625.1 of Bothriochloa decipiens. Classification (NCBI taxonomy): domain Eukaryota; kingdom Viridiplantae; phylum Streptophyta; class Magnoliopsida; order Poales; family Poaceae; genus Bothriochloa; species Bothriochloa decipiens. Next base: position 30,841,671 of record CM041645.1, read on the forward strand.
TTTAATGTAACAATTAAGACTTAACTTATTGCAACCTATTCTCTAATCAACTTGGTTGAAACACCCAACCATTTATTGAGGTTCAAGTAGCAATTAATGTGTCATTTAGCACATGGATATAGACATATGTCATTAAACCTCATTAAACATGAGATAGCTATCTCAAGGGAACACAGGATAGCCATCCCGATAAAACCCGAGGTAGCAACCTCACAACATCACCACGATTTAACAGCTTAAACCATTTGGCTAAATCATGCGAGGATCTGGGCCGCTCGTGACCGTGAGCACGGACGATATACCAATTTTAATTCTGTGCAGAGGTGTACACTTTCACTCTAAGAAGCGATTCCCATTTGCCCAGGGTCATGACTCCCCAAAACACTTCCAAGGTGAGCGGGCAGGGTTTCACTACTAGGCTATTCACAGGTCATAGGCAGTGATAACTCGCTAGCCTTGAGTCCAAGCATATGGGCGACTTCACCGTGAGGCCGCCCCCAACACGGATCCCTAGCCCCTCCCATACTACAACTTGTAAACAAATCCTAGCGACCTTGGCTCTAGCCACCCGTCAGTAAGCTGTCCAACCTGCCTATGAGGGTCCTGCTAATAAACCAAGCCCAGAGCCCATTAGCATGGAGTTGTACGGAAGTCTCAGGTTGCCGCTCCATGATAGGGTCCACAAGGGGGTGGAGATATGGATACCCTCGTCAACATGAGTCCCACTAGCATCCATTTCCCCCGTCATCACCGCCAACCAACGATGCAGAATAGCATCAACTTCTCCAACGGCCGAAGCCAAGAGCCCATGGCTCCAACATCTTTATTAAGAAGCAAGTTTTATCTTCATTAGCAGGTGAAAGATGAGGTAGAGCACTAGCAAACTAGTAACCTATCAACTATAAGCCCCATAGGTGATATATGGATAGAGTGGCTAGTCATTCCTATGATTTGCCGATTTAAGACACATGCAATGTATTAATTAAATGTGAATAGGCGCAATATGATCAAAGGTGCCTGCACTTGCCTTAAATCCAAAGTCTAGTTGCTCGGTAGACTTTACTTGTTCTATCTTCTGGTCTCCAACTCCAGCTGCACTTGTTGGTCCTTAGCTCCCGATCTTCAGCACTCATGAACTGCTCTTCTTCTATTCACAGCAAACAAGCAACACAAACAAACAAAACTAAGAACAGACATCATACAAAAGAAACACTGAAGAAAGAGCGGTCTACATGGTAGAGCTCATCACTACAATCACAAGAGCGTAAGAATGAACAATAAAGGAGCTATCGTTGTGGTGGCACAACTAACGAGGTTGATCTAGGCTATTCGCATGTTGGAAAGGCGTGGATAGATCATTATTCTAACCCACAAATAAGTCACATTTTGAAAAGCCTAGAACATGGTAAATATCACTATGATCACGTAGCTTGCGTCGATATGATTCCAAAAAGTATAAGTTTGCTAAAAATGAAGTTAAAACGGTGAAACAACGGAGATTATATAATCAGTGGCAAAACTATAAATAACTGCTGGGTGGCAAAATCGTAAATACCTTGGGAAAGGGGCCTCGGCCTTTGCCTGATGGATGGTCAGCGACGACCGGCTGCGGCCTGCTATGGCCGGCCACTGCCGGCTGTGGCCTGCTGCGACCGGCAGCGGCGGCCAGCTACGGCCAGGTGCGGCAGGCGGCGGCCAGCTGTGGCCTGGTGCGGCCGGCGACGGCTAGCTGTGGCGCACAAGGCTGGGAGGACCACGGCCCTCGGCTAGGATTTGGCCGACGACGGCTGGCTGTGGCCGGCGGCGGCTGGCTGTGGCTGGCTGCGCGTGGCTAGGATTTGCGGGTGGCGGCGTGGCTCCTTGTAGGGTTGCCAAGGGGCTGCGGTGCACGGGGCTGGCCCTCTTTATAGCCGACAGGGGAACCGGTGGGGCTGAAGCCGTTGGGTTTGGCCCGTTGGGCTGGCTGCTGTCGCTGGTGGTCAGGTTTGGCCACTGTTGGCCGGGCGGGGCAGGCCGGGGCCGGCTGCGGCTAGCTGTGCTGCTGCTGGGCTTAGCCCATGGCATTGGCTGCACAGCCACTGCTGGTGGCTAGGTTTGGCCATTGCTAGCCATGTTGCTGCGTGCTGCTGCTTGGCCATGGTTGGCCATGGCCGGCTGGGAGTGGCCAAAGTTGGCCAGGGATGGCCAGAGAGGGCTCAAGGTGGCCGGGGGAAGGCTATGGCTGGCTTGTAGCCACTGTGGCCAAGGTAATGCTGGCTATGGCCGGTCGGAGTTAGCCATGGCCGACTGTGTGTGTCCACAGGTGGCTATGGCTAGCTGTGTTTGGCCAAAGCTGGCCAGAGTTGGCCAGATGAGGCGGGTTGAGGCCAGGGGTGGCCCAAGCTAAGTAGGAGCTGGCAAAAGTAAGCTAGGATGTCTTAGAGAATGGCAAAGGGTTGCTAGGCCGGACTGTTGCTGGCCTTGCTATGCTGCTGATGGCCAAGTTTGGCCGCTGGTGGCCGGCTGCTACTACTGCTGGCCTGGCCGAGGTGGCCATGGCCGGCTGGAGCTGGCCATGACTGGCCAGAGCTGGCTATTTGAGGCTAGGAGATGCCAGAGCAAGCTAGGTTAGGCTGGGGCAAGCCCGGGTTGACTCGAGCTAGGTAGGGGATGGTGTCTAGCTAGAGCGATGGCCAACACTATAGAGAAAAAAGAAAACTCTCTCTCTCTAAGCAAGAGAAAGGATTTTTCTGAAAATATTTTCCCAAAACCTTCTTGAGGCAAACTTGGGTTTCCAAAGCTTTATTTTCAAATTCGAAAAAAAACCTAGACGTGACTTGCTCGAGGTTTAGAAATTCTTTTCACACCAGTAAAACCAAGCAAAGCACCAAGCACAAACCTATCTTTATTAACTTTATAAAAGTTTTATAAAACCACTCTTTTTATCATTTTGTAGTAATAACAAAAGAATAAAATCTTGGCTAATTTTAAAGAAATTAATAAATTCTTTAATTTATTTAGTGTTTTTGGTTCGCAACCCAAAATAGAAATTTTGGGGTGTGACACGAGGATGGCAGTAGGAGGGGCAAGTGTGATCCCAAGGCCCCTGTCGACGTCGAAGGTGGCCTGGCTATCACAAGCCTGGGCGGCAATTATTCGGGGCAGGCTGACGGGCTCTGGTCTCATTGCAGGCTCGAGCGGTGTGGTGGCCATGGCTGGTGGCAGCTCTGACTGGGGGCAGATGCCGGAGAGCGGGGTTGGTGCCCCAATCTCGACGTTCACAGCACCTACACCTGGCCAGGTCGAGGCCCTTGCAACCGAGGGGGAGCCCTCGACAGCCGCGAGCCAAGGTCGAAAAATGCCCCGATTGTCCTTGGGGATGAAGAGGCCGTGGTTCCTTCTCCCTCCATTGAGGAGATGGTGGAGTGTCCCCATGAAGTAGGAGCACTACCTTCCCAGTGAGAGGGGCATGAGCCATGGCCAAAGGGCCTGCACGAGGTGGAGGTGCAGTGGAAGCGGGAGCAGGATAGCCTGTAGAAGGAGGAGGAAGACCGGCTGTAGAAGCAACAGGAGGAAGAGGGGCTGGCCGAGAACCAGCCCGAACAGCAATGAGAGAGGGAGAGGCTGGCGTCGAGCCAGCTGGAGCAGCAACGACTACTACAATAGTAGCAGTACCAGCAGTAGCGGTGGCTGTAGCAGTAAGAACAGTGGCAGCACCAGCAGAGGCCGCTGGAGGACGCGATGCCTTCGGACCCGCTGCCTCAGCGACGAGACGATTCATTGGGGGAGCTGGCAATCTTGAGCCTCCCTTGGTAGTGGGAGGACACCAAGGCAGCCTCAAGCCAATGGCCGTTGCAGTAGAGCGTGGCACAGGAAGCATCGGTGGTTCTGCTCGCGTCGCGGGAGCAGCCTGGGGAGGTAGCTATCGAGAGCCCGCGACTGTCGCATTGGTGTAAGGAGGAGGGAGACGCCCTTCTTCTTGTGGGAGCGGCAGTTGCTCGGGGTGCCCTTCACAGCCCTGGCTGGTCCGACCCTGGCTCTTCTGCCTTGGCAGGGCAGTGAGTGGTGAGGCCGAGTTATCGGCGGCCAGAGCGGGGGTCGAGCCGCCGTTCCCTACCTTGGCTAATCGGGTGGCTTGTTACAGTGGTTCGCCAGACACGGTGGAGCGCATCAGGTCGTCGGTGCAAGAGAGGGTCGAGGCGGCTCTCCCTTCTTTGCGTAGGGAGGGCCTCCCGCTTCAAAATCTGCTGGAGCCCAACGCCCCTGTGATCTGGATGGATGATGCGGCGGAGATAAACCACTGGGAGGATGCGGAGGAGTATCAGGCATGGATGGCCCATGCTCTGAAGCTGGCCGTTGATGTCGCCGTCAAGGATATGGGCCGGGTTTTTTTGGTAAGTGTTTCTTCGTGTGTGTTGAGCTTGGATAACTTCCTGATTTGATGCCTGATTTCTTGCTTTTTGTCCTTAGGACCTGAGGAGGTGCTCCTATGTGAAGTCTGAATTCCTTCACTCGACGCATGATGGGCGGGAGGAAGTGCGGCGCCAACTCGAGGCTGGCAGGTCTGCCCGGGATGAGGTGGTCCAGGCTGAAGAGGAGGTGAAGAAGGCATAGGGAGAGGCTGCCAAGGCTAGAGAGGATGCTGATGCGGCTCGAGTGGAGGCAGCTTGAGCCAAGGAGGACAACGCCGTGGTGGAGGAGGAGGCCCGGAAGGCTAAAGAAGAAGCCGCTTTGGCCAAGGAAGAAACCAAGAAAGCTAGGAGCGACATCGGATGGGCCCTCGAGGAGGCGCGATTGGCCCTTAAGCGCATAAAGTTGCTCGAGGGGGAAGCTCAAGATGCCATAGAGTGCATCAAGGGGCTCGAAACCAATGTCGCTCAAGTCTTAGAGGCCCACAACGCCCTCAGCATCTCGGTCGGGTCGGAGAAACATCGCGCCGACGCCCTTGCTGTCGAAGTTGTCGAGCTGAAGGTTGCCCTTCAGGAGAAGGAGGGGTCCATCACTCTGGCCGGTAGGACAATCAAGGACCTATGGCTCATGAAGATGGAGGTGGTTTGCACTTTCAAGGAGGCCCAGAAGGAGCGCGATGACATAGTGGACGCATGCGCGATCCTCGACACCCACTGCACTAGTGAGTTCTCTTTTCTAGCTCTAAGTTTCTTGTCTCCACCTACCACTATTGACTCCCATTCTGCCTGCTAGGTCTCGAGGCTGAACTACTCTCTATCCGTACGGCTTTGAAGGTGCTTCAGGAGGGTCTTTTGGCCGAAGCGGCATTGATCGACAGGCTTTGCACCATGATTAACGGTCTTTGTGACTCTTGGGGGGTCGAGCTCACGGAGGAGGCTGGGGAAGAGGTGCACGGGGCCACTCTCGTCGACCGACTGTGCTACCTTGGGGCCACTATGAGGGATTGCGTCCGAGACACACTCCATATTAGCGCGAAGTGGGCGATGGTGGTCGTCTTTTCTAGCTTCATGTACGACATGGATGTCATCTCCCATGGCTTCGTCTTCGATCTTACCAAGATAGACATCGAGAATGAGGAGAGGTTCTGGGGCTTGATCTATGCTGCCGAGGAGCGGGGTGAGAAGCTGGCGAAGCTGTTCGAGCCCGAGGTCCTTCCCTTCGAAGGTGAAGAAGGCACCAGCGGTGAGGGTGGTGGCGATGATGGGGAAAAAGCCTGTGAACTAGACATGGGCAAGGAGGCCCATGTAATAGATTAGTTTTTGCGAATCATGACAACATTGCCTTGGTGGCCTTGAAACATTATGCATGTATATATTTCGCATATTTTAAGTCCTTTTCTTTCTTGCATGCCCTGATTGTGTTTTTAGTAAACTCGATGCACGGTTGTGTCCCTCAAAGGGGGGAGTGAGTGGAGGTACCATAGCACAGAGACATAGGTGAGCTTCTAGCTCATAAGCCTTTGACCCTTGGGACACTCATGGCATTTTTGGCTAAGTGACGACACATATCGAGGCGCGTAAGAAAGAATAAACATTGAGTTTCAAAAAAATGTGTGAGTTTTTTGAGGACTTCGGGGGGTTCCCCCTTGTAGCCCCCGAGGGAGGCTCGACTCTAAGGAAGTAGAGTCAAGGCTACCTTACATGAATAAATAAGAAAGTATGCTGAATCAGAGCCGTTTTTTGTTTATTCATTCATGATGCCATAGTTGTACAAAATACGAGAAATGTACAAGGCCTCGAGGCCCTAGGGGTAGAAGCGACGTAGCTATTCGATGTTCTAACCGTTAGTGAAGGTTTTGCCTTTGCCATTTGATAGCTTGTATGTTCCAGGTTTCAGCACCTTAGCCATGGTGTATGGGCCTTCCCACGGCGGTGTCAGCTTGTGGCGCCCCTTGTTGCTCTATCGTCGATGGAGGACGAGATCGCCAACTTGGAGATCCCTCTTGTGCACATGTTTGTCATGGTAGTGTCGAAGCTTCTGCTGGTACCTTGCAAAATGGAGGAGGGCCATATCTCGAGCCTCCTCGAGCTGGTCGATGGCGTTTGTGAGGGCCTCCTTGTTCGTCTGTTCGTTGTAGGACTTAAGTCGAGGGGACCCATACTCAAGGTCAGTGGGGAGGATGGCGTCAGACCCATAGACCATGAAGAATGGAGTGAACCCTATGGCTCAACTAGATGTTGTCCTTAAGCTCCATAGGATCGAGGGTAGCTCGACAACCCACTTCTTGTCATACTTCTTCAACTGGTTGTAGATTCTTGGCTTGAGGCCTTGAAGGATCATGCCATTGGCACATTCGACCTGGCCGTTGGTTCGAGGATGAATGACTGCAGACCAATTCACTCGAATGTGATTGTGGTCATAAAAGTCCTAGAACTTCTTGTTAGTGAATTGCATGCTGTTGTCGATGATGATGACATTAGGGACCCCAAAGCGGTGGATGATGTTGGTGAAGAACAAGACTACTTGCTCGGAGCGGATGTTGGTAATGGGCTGAGCCTCGATCCACTTGGTGAACTTGTCAACTACTACCAGCAAGTGCGTAAAGCCCCCGGTTGTCTACTTCAGAGGCCAGACGAGGTCGAGCCCCCAAACAGCAAAAGGCCACGTGATAGGGATCATTTGCAGAGCGTGGGAGGGTAGGTGCGTTTGCTTGGCATAGAATTAGCACCCCTCGCACGAGCGAACGAGGTTGATGGCGTCGGAGATGGTGGTTGGCCAGTAGAAACCTTGCTAGAAGGCATTGCCATTGAGGGTCCTCAGGGCGGCGTGATGGCCACAAGCCCCTGAGTTTATGTCCTCGAGGAGCCTCTGGCCTTCCTCGATGCTGATACAACGCTGGAGGATCCCTGACGGGCTTCATCGATAGAGTTTCTTTTCATTGCCATAGACGACGTAGGTCTTGGCCCGTCAAGCTATCTGTCGAGCCTAGGTTCAGTCTTCTAGGAGCTCCCCTCGAATAAGGCAGTCGAGGAAGGGAACGTGCCAGTCTGGTGGTGGGCTTGATGGTGGAGGTGACCTCTCGATCTCCATGACCTCAGTCCCATTCGAGGTGGCCTCATTTGAGGGCAAGGGATCGAGTGTTGATGATGTGATGCTAGACCCTGAGCCTAAGTCAACAGAGGGCTTGAAGAGGTCCCTCGAAAACACGTTGGGCAGGACGGTACCATGAGTAGACGTGATTTTGGTGAGCTCATCTGTAGCTTTGTTGTACCGTCGAGCGATGTGGTTGAGCTCAAGGCCGTGGAACTTGTTCTCCAATTCGCGTACCTTATTGCAGTAGGCTTCCATCTTGGGGTCATGGCAGCTCGAGGCTTTCATTACTTGGTTGATGACGAGTTGTGTCTTTCAGGTGTATTTATGTGTATATCCTTGTTAGGTATGATCTGGGTTTCTCTACGCGCCTTATCCTCTGTACTATAAGTTAGTACCTAAGGGAAGCTGCCTCATTAAGTTGTATCTCTGTAATCATTATGCTATGCTTATTTCTATTACGGGTCATGGTTAGCTCTACTCCGACTGCTATGTTCCATCTTTTAAGAACCCCGAGTGGACATCAAGAGGGGAATGTCAGCTGACTGGGCAAGGAGAAGGCTTTACATTTCAAGATTATCCATTCCTTCCCCTTTGATTTCATTAAACCGTTGATCCCTATAACCCTCTCCAAAGATTCAAAGCCTTACTTAGTAGATGAGTATGTAGCTGCTCGTTTAGTGAGCGCCAATCGTGCTGCTGGGTATATGATAGTGTATGGGGTAGCTGCTTTATCTTGCAATATAGAACTTTCCTTTGACCTTGCTATCTGTATGTTTATTCTAGGCTAGTATGTGGGTAAGGGGAAAGCCTCCAATGCTTCTAATCGTGGCTTCCCTCTACCTGGAATTCCCGTGCTGCAAATCAAAGCTTTGTTATAAAGGAGAATCTGCTCCGCTACCAACTAGTAAATTATGCTTCCCTATAGTCAAAAGTAATACTCGCAATTTTAAGTTGTGAATTTATAAAATGTAGGATGAACCCACCTATTGATCAAAGTTTTCAATCCCGCTATGCCCTTAGCAAGTTTAATGGGGCTATTAGACCTTCACTGGACGTATCAAGTTCTGCACTCAACAAACACTCGCTGGAATGGTCCAGTCCTGAGAATAAAAAACCTCAATAGAAGGAAGATTCTATTTGTCTACTGAGTCATGCCAGCAGCGCTCTATCCAATTGCTCTTCCCCACTTGTTCTCAACCATGGTTAGGCGCGTGTGTTGATCATAGTTACAGAAATGGAAATCTTATATATATCGCCTCTTTTTATTGCAATGCGATGTATCAGAAAACAAAGATAATTAAATGAATACTTGAGTTCAAAACTGAAACATTGAAGCGAGGAATCCCATATTATTTAGTAGTTCGATCTACTACTTTAGTAACTACTAGCTTGATGCATATTGCTTAATTGCCGGCTGTATTTAAGGCCCTAACTCAAACTTCAACCAATTATTTCTACAGTATTTCTCCAGCAATGAGAAACATGAGTTGGGTCGAGGGGCCATCGTAGATCATTTAGCAGTCAAAGAACTTGGCAAACTTATCATATTCCTTGCTACTGCCTTTGTCGCTGCCTTTATCCTTCTTCTGGTCATCCTTCTTGATGCCCAAACTCTCGTAGTAGTTCTGTCGTTACCCAGGGAATGGGTACCCCAAACCCTTGGTTTACCGGACTGAACCCCGCAAAATCAGCAACACAAACCCTTCAGTGACCTCCCCCGAATAACGTTCGAAGGCCCGCAGGCTAAAGCATACTGGGTTGACCCACGAACGGACTACGATGGCCCAAAGCCGAAGCCTGCTCGAGGGGCTACCGAACGGACTGGGACTGTACACTCGAGGGTACAATTCGGGTGACCCCTCGAGGACGGAACTTCGCCCGGCGAACGAGCCTGCCCTCGAGGACGGAACTTCGCCTACGAACGAGCCTGCCCTCGAGGACGGAACTTCGTTCGCACGAATGGGCGACCATCGAGGACAGTGCACCCCTCGGCTACCGGCTCTCCCGTACGGATTCGGGCACATTTAATGCGTTTTACCTACTCCCGCCTAACCGTATGGCCACAGTTACGGTAACAGTTGTGGGAGTGGCGGTCAAATCTTGCTTTTACCGCCCATGCCCCGGAATCCCGCGGATCGTACTTCGCTGTTGCGCCATGCCGAGCACTGTGCTTCGCCCAGCACCCCCTCGAGACGTATGAATCAGCGCGTTTCCCGCATTTCCCGGGATTTGACCTTATCCAGTGAGGCTCGACCCCTTCGACTCGACCCCCTCGACTCAAGCCAAGTCCTTGATCGTTGACCCTCGACTTCATTGGACGAACCCTCGAGCAGCACTTCAACAACTCCCGACACGACGGCTGCAGGGCCTCCATACCGACGTACATCACTACAGCAGCACCGACGTGATCGGCCTCAACGCCATGTGTCACCGGCCATGCGAACGCTAAATATATGTACTCCTGTGGCCCTCCTTCACCTATAAAAGGAGGTGCCAGGACGTTAGAAAGGAGGACATGAATGACAGGATCCAGAGCATGGAAACGCTAAGTCTTTAGATCACAGAACAATACCGTGAGTCAGTGTAAGGTCGAGAGCCAGGTGTCCGAAACGCCCTAGCTCCAAGTCACGCTCCTCACAGCTGCTTGTATTTTCCCCTGTACTAGCACTTCGGTGCAAGATAACATGAACTATCCTCCTCCCGCTGGACATAGGGCCTTCTTTGCCCGAACCAGGATAAATCGTCGTGTCCTTCTTGCATCACCCACCGGATTAAGGGAGCACGCAATTACAAATATTACTCGTTGGTGTTAACCCCTCGAGGGTCAGAACACCAACAGTTGGTGCGCCAGGTAGGGGAGCCGCGTGTCACTAACGATTTCCCGCCATTTTCCGGATGGGCGACTTTGTTTCACCACTTCCGCGCGCTACGGTGATCTGGTTTGGGAGCTTGGAGTTCATGACCCTCGGCCAGGGCTATGACATTACCCTGCTCTCGATTAGTGACCCGAACAGAGGTCGCGGTACGCCCCCATGCTCATGGGGGGCTGCTCGCCGGTCTCACCACCATGCTTCCACGTCCAGAAGGAGGCACGATCGATGCTGTCATCACCATCAACCTGAGTCGAGGATGGTTCCCGTCGTTTTCTCCTTGCCCCTGACCGGAGATGAGGAACCCCTTGTTGAGGGATTGTCTGACCTGAGTTTAGAGGTAGAGGGCAAACCGGCAGGACCCCACCACAACCCCGACTCCACCTTTGTAGTACGCTCATCGAGGAAGCGCGACGAAGTCCCCGCTCGATCGAGCCCGCTCCCGCATGAGCTGTTCGAGCGTCATCGGTGGCCTTCGTTCGACTTCAACAATGCCATGACGACGATCTTGACAGTGACCCGCTCCAACATGAGCACATTAGAGGACCGCCCGGGCGCCCTTCTCCATGCAATGACGGACGTAGGGACTGTCACGCCAGCTTTCGAGGGCTTGGCCTTCACGAGAGCACCCGGCCCTCGGTGGTACACCATCGGCACACTCCGATGGCAGCTGCAGGAGGAGGCGCGGCGGTAAAACGCATTAAATGTGCCCGGATCTATACGGGAGAGCCGGTAGCCGAGGCGTGTACTATCCTCGAGGGCCGCCCATTCGTGCGAATGAAGTTCCGTCCTCGAGGGCAGGCTCGTTCGCAGGGTGAAGTTTCGTCCTCGAGGACAGGCTCGTTCGCCGGGCGAAGTTCCGTCCTCGAGGGGTCACCCGAATTGTACCCTCGAGTGTACAGTCCCAGTCCGTTTGGTAGCCCCTCGAGCAGGCTTCTAAGTGGTCGGTCGAGCTCATGGGCGAGACCATCACCTACGCACCACGGAAGGCCATCAAGTCTCAAGTGCTGGCGGATTTCGTCGCTGAGTGGACCGACACTCAGTTGCCGCCAGTTCAAATCCAAGCCGAGCTGTGGACAATGTACTTTGACGGGTCACTCATGAAGACAGGAGCAGGCGTGGGCTTGCTCTTCATCTCACCCCTCAGAGTCCACATGCGCTGCGTCATTCGCATCCATTTTGCCGCTTCTAACAACGTCATGGAGTACGAAGCACTCGTCACTGGATTATGAGTCGCCCTTGAACTCAGGGTCCGACGCCTTGACGTTCGAGGTGACTCATAGCTAATAATCGACCAAGTGATGAAGGCCTCGAACTGCCACGATGCTAAGATGGAAGCCTACTGTAACGAAGTGCGCAAGTTGGAAGACAAGTTCCATGGCCTCGAGCTTAGTCATATTGCTCGACGATACAACGAAGCCGCAGATGAGCTTGCAAAAATCGCATCGACTCGATGTACCATCCCTTCGGACGTATTCTCGAGGGACCTCTTTGAGCCCTCCATTGATTTGGGCTCGGGGGCTTGCACTACGTCCTCGAAGCTCCACCTCACTACCTCGACTGGGGCCCCCTCGATCAGGGCCCAGGTTATGGAGATCCAGGGGCCTCCTCCTCCGTTGAGCCCGCCGCCGGATTGGTGAGCCCCTTTCCTTGACTGCCTCATTCGGGGAGAGCTTCCAGTGGACCGGACCTAAGCACGCCAAATCGCGCAACGGGCCAAGTCCTACGTCATCTACGGTGATGGCAAGGAACTCTACAGGCAAAGCCCCTCAGGCGTTCTTCAGCGCTGCATTACTATCGAAGAAGGCAGGAGGCTCCTCGAAGACATACACTTGAGGGCCTGCGGCCATCACGCAGCACCAAGGACCCTTGTAGGCAATGCCTTTCGACAGGGTTTCTACTGGCCGACCGCCATTTTTGACGCCACAAACATTGTCCGCTTGTGCAAAGGGTGTCAATTTTACGCCAAGCAGACGCATCTCCCAGCTCACGCCCTACAAATGATCCCCATCACCTGGCCGTTCACGGTCTTGGGGCTCGATCTTGTGGGCCTCTCAAGAGGACAACCAAAGGGTACATGCACCTGCTCATTGCCATTGACAAGTTTACCAAGTGGATCGAGGCCTGGCCTATCGGCAACATCCGCTTCGAACGGGCGGTCGAGTTCTTCACCGATATTATCCATCGCTTCGGGGTCCCGAACGTCATCATCACTGACAACGGCACACAGTTCACCGGCAAGAAGTTCTTGGATTTCTATGATCGCCATCACATCCATGTGAATTGGTCCGTGGTTGCACATCCTCGAACTAACGACCAGGTCAAGCGTGCCAATGGCATGATTTTGCAGGGCCTCAAGCCAAGGATCCTCAACCGCCTTAGCAAGCACGGGAAAAAATGGGCCGCGGAGTTGCCTTCGGCCCTATGGAGCTTAAGGATAACACCTAGTCGAGCCACGGGGTTCACCCCATTCTTCTTGGTCTATGGGTCCGAGGCCGTCCTCCCCACTGACCTCGAGTATGGTTCCCCTCAACTAAAGGCGTACAATGAGCAAAGCAACGAAGAAGCCCTCACAAACGCCGTCGACCAGCTCGAGGAGGCTCAAGACATGGCACTAATTCACTCCGCGATGTATCAGCAAAAACTTCGACGCTACCACGACAAGCACGTGCGCCCGAGGGGCTTCCAAGTTGGAGACCTCGTCCTACGTCGACGACAGAGCAACAAAGGACGTCACAAGCTGACCCCGCCATGGGAAGGCCCATACGCCGTAGCTGAGGTGCTAAAGCCTAGGATGTACAAGCTCGCTAATGACAAAGGCGAAATCCTCACCAAAGCATGAAACATCGAGCAGCTACATCATTTCTACCCTTAGGGCACCGATGCCCTCGTACATTCTCACATATTTTGTACATTTTCGCATGACAAATATAAGGAGTACTTTCGATTATAAGTTCAAACTTGTTATTGTACATGCAAAAGGTAGCCTCGACCCTGTCTCGCCAGAGCCGAGCCTCCCTCAGGGGCTAACGGGGGTAACCCCCTAAGTTCCTAAAAATGCGAACGATTTTTTCTAGCGCCTCCTCTCGCTTCGCAACTAAGTTGAAAACACCTCGAACTCCCTAGGGGTCGAGGGCTGTCGAGCCGGAGCTCTCCTACACCTCTAGGCTACGGTACCTCCACTCGCTCCCCCTCGAGGGATACGAGCCTGCGTCGAACACTTAGTCGAAAAGCAAAAGTCAGGCGATCAGAACTCCAGCGCCTCTTCTTTCTCACGCCTCGATACGCTTCACGATTAAGTAGAAAATGCCTCAAACTCCCTAGAGGGTCGAGGGCTGTCGAGCCAGGAGCTCTCCTATGCCTCCGGGCTACGGTACCTCCACTCGCTCCCCCCTCGAAGGATACGAGCATGCGTCAAAAACTTAGTCAAAAAAGCAAAGTCTAGGTGAAAGAAAGCAGAGAAGGCTCAAAAGTAAAACGACAAATTGCATTACGATAGATGCATTCATGTTCAAAAGGCTTTCGAAGCCACATTGAATACAAGTTACAAAAAACTAACTTATTACATGGGCTTCTTCACCCAGCCTTGCCCTACAGGCCCGCTCTATCGCCGCCCTCCTCGACGTTGTACCCTTCATCCGCGGGGGGGGGGGGGGAGGACTTCGTCCTCGAATAACTTCGCTAGCGCTCCCCCCGGCCTCTCGGCGTCATTAATGAGCCCTCGGCATCACTCCTCGTTCTTGGCATCGGTCTTCGAGATATCAGGAACGAAGCCTTGGGCGACCACATTCATGTCGAAGACGAAGCCGGAGGAGACCACTGCTAGCGCCCGCTTCACGCCGGTATGAAACGCCTCCCGCACACGATCCCAAAGGGTGGCGTTGAGGTAGTAGATCCGGTCGACGAGCGTGGCACCCGGGATGTCTTCTTCAGCACCCTCGACGGGCCTGACCTCCCAGGAGGCACAGAGCATATCGAGGGCAACCTGGAGCCGGTCGAGAAGCACCCCCTCCACCGCGAGGCTCTCCTGCAGTGCCTTGGCAGCGGTTTGGGTAGCGAGCAGCTCAGACTCAAGGCCTGAAACACAAAACAAGAGTTAGACAAACCATACGGGAAGAAAAAAGAACAAAGGCTCTTCAAGGAACTCACCAGCACAGCAAGTCTCGAGGGCGCGACGATCCCCCAGCACGGCGTCGCGCTCCACCCGGGCCTCGTCCCGCTCCCGTTGGGCCTCCTTGAAGGCCCAGGTCACCTCCGTCTTCTCGTAGCGGAGGGTCTCGAGGGTGCCACCAGCCAAGATGATGGCTTGCTCCTTCTCTTGGAGGGTAGCCTTCATCACCCCGAGCTGGGTTTCCAGGCTGGCGGCCCGGTTCTTCTCCTCCTGGGCCAAGGCGGAGAGGGTGTTGTGCGCCATGGAGACTTCAGCAAAACTGGCCTCGAGCGAGCGGATGCGCTCCACAGAGCTTTGAGCCTCCCCCACGAGTAGCTCGACACGCTCCTGGGCTTGGATGCTCTCACCCTTGGCCCTCCCCGCTTCGGCCTTGGCCGCGTCAGCCTCCTCCCTGGCACGCTTGAGCTCCTCCTTGAGGTGGGCGGCTTCCCCTTGAGCAGCTTCGGCGTCCTCCTTCACCCGGGCGGCCTCCTCTTTGGATTTGGCGGCCTCCTCCCTGGTCCGCTTCAGCTCCTCCTCGATCTTGGCCACCCTGCCCTGCGCAGAGCGACCAGCTTCGAGTTGGTGAAGCACTTCCTCCCGGCTATTGTGCATTTCATGGAGGAAGTCTGACTTGGAGTAGGAATGCCTTCACACCTCCTGGGGATAGGAAATTGAGGGTTAAGGCATTTCATACGAAAGAACTCAAAAAACCGCATATGGTCTACACAGGGACTCACCATGAGGTTCTAGTCGAGGCCTTCGGCGAGCTCGACACCCAGCTTCAGCAAGTGCTGTAGCCACGCCCGGGACCGCTCGGCGTCCTTCCAGAACTTGACTTCCGCCGGGTCGTCCATCTCGATCCCCGGAGCGCTGGAGTCGCCGAGTTCTCAGAGTACGATGCGCTCCTTGCCCCAATGTGGAAGGACCATCTTGACCTTGGTTCGCGCCAAGCACTCGATCTCGTCCACCACATCACGTGGGACGCTGTAACGCACGGCCAACTCCACCGGGGTGCAGAACTCCAACGCGGCGCTGGCATCCCTCAGCCCGAGGTTGGAAGTCGACCTCCTCAGCACGCCAGAAGCCGCCGTCTCCTTTGGCTGCTCCATTGACGGTTGCGGCGGCTGGCTCGACGCTACTTCTAGCACCTTCGGAGGCAGTGGAGGTGTTGAGGCCATCGCTTCCCCCAACACCATGACTTGTGGCGCCAGCAGGACCACCATCGACGCATCTTCCAGTAGGTTCAGGACCGAGACCTCCTCCGACTGCACCCCCAGCAGCCACGGGACCGTCGACGCCTTCGACGCCATTTCTTCTTTGGCCAGCAGCTCATCCAGGGTAATCATGGACACCCATTGCTTCGGCAGTCCCGATGTCCCCTCTACCTCTGATGTCTCGGGCGGCTGCTGCGCCGGCGGGTCCAGTGGCGCCGTGCCCCCCGGCGGCGTCTGCTGTGCCTACTCATGCTGGGGCTGGCCCCCAGTTTCCTCCTCCTCTTCCCACTGCTCCAGCAGCTCCTTCTCCCCCTCCTGCTGCGGCCGTGGCAGCTCCGCTTCTTGCAGGGCCCCCTGCTCCTGCTTTCTCTGGGCCTCGAGCTCGCGTAGCCCCACCGGCCAGGGTCTTCGCTCTCCCATCGAGGGGGGAAGGGTTGCGGTCTCCTCACCCTCGAGGTCGATGATGGCTACCCCCTCTCCTAGCTCGTGGCCCTCGGGGGCTCCCGCCTTAGGTGCGAGGATCGAGGCCTCTGATCGGCTAGGAGCGGAAGCTCCCGACGTCGGGGCTCCGCCCCCTGGCGCCGGGCCGAGCTTGAGGACCACGGATAATGACATCAAGGAGGCGCTCCCTCCCTCTTGCGTCCTCCCTGGCTCAGAGTCACCGCCCGTCACGGCCCCCGAGACGCTCAACCCTGCAGCAAGAGCGGAACCCGTCAGCCTACCGCGCGCCATAGCACCGAGGGCTGAGGACAACCACTTGGCTTCCCACGGAGCCAAGGGCCTCGACGTCGCACCTGTGACCAGGGCCTCCATCTTCACAGCTGCGTCCACCTTGAGCCACTTAGCCGGGGCAAGAGACGCCTCCTTGATTCGGCGCTTGGGCCTGGATGAGAAGAGGACGACCAAAAATTTATTAAACTGCACAATAAGGATGCAACGAAAAAAGGAATTGAATCAACAACGCTTACCCGAAGGGGATAGAGGCCTTTCGGGTCCCCCTCAAACCGCTAGCAGATCTCGAGACCCCTCCCAAAGCTGAGCTCTTCCCGGGGTTGAGGCTGCTCAGGGCCATCGGTGGGGTCGCCGCGCCTCCCTGCTCCAACAGGGCCTCCTGAGCACGGCTCTGCTCCGCCCGCGCCGATGACCGGGACCGGGTTTCCCGGATCGAAGTGGGTGGGGTCCCACCTCGAGTACGACAGGAGGGGGTGAACCCCCTCGAGGCGAGGCCTCGGCCCCCCTTTTCCCACACCGGCGCTCCAAGGCCAACGCCACCAGCTGGGGGGCGCGCTCCTCCACCGCCTCCTCCTGCACGAAGGGGCGATTAGCATGGGAGGAACCCGACAAGATGCGGTTGAGACACCGCGCCACCCCCTCGACATCATCACTGTCATCGTCAGCATCATCTTCATATCCCTCAGATGAGGGAGACTCCTCCTCCAGGAGCCCATCACGCCTCTGGTCAGCGCGGCGCTTCGCAAGCCTTTCGCACTCCTGGAGCTTCTTGGCCTTCTTCTCTTCTTCGTCCTTACACCGCTTTTCTTGCTGGGCGGTGAAGCGTCTTACCTGATGATCGGGAGCGTCCTCCCTCAGCGGGGGCCTCGATCTTCGGTAATCAATTCTCCCCTACAAGAAAACGTTTAGTCACAGGGACGAGAGAAGGGGCGGAACGAAAACACGAAAGGCGCAGGTCAGGGCACTCACCAGGTTGAGGCAACCCTCCTCCGGCCGCATGGGGAGGCGGTTGATGTCTTCCACCCTGAATGAGCCCGTGACCATCCCCTTTACCCGTGCAACAACTTCCGTGGCGGATGGCTTCTTGTCGGACATCCGGCACCTCTCGAGAACCTCGGGCGCCGCCGAGGGGAGCATCTCATCCAACCGCAGCGGGCGCTCCATCAGAGGGAGCACAGTCGGGCCAAGACCACCACGCCCACCGTCAGGCCCGCCTCTCGAAGGGTTTTCATCGAGGCGACGAGGGGACGAAGTCGACGCTGAAGATCTCCCGCGACACCGTGTGGCCAGTTGTATGGACGCTCGGTGATAAGCCGCCCGGTGTACGGCAGGA
The DNA here is from genome assembly GCA_023333625.1 of Bothriochloa decipiens. Lineage (NCBI taxonomy): Eukaryota > Viridiplantae > Streptophyta > Magnoliopsida > Poales > Poaceae > Bothriochloa > Bothriochloa decipiens. The sequence continues at coordinate 30,859,455 of CM041645.1, forward strand.
GATAGCCTCCGTCGTTGCGAAGGTAGAACCACTGCTATTCCCACCGGGAGTGGTTGGACATCAACCCAGTGGGGATATACTCACGTGGCTCCTCCGACCTCCCAGTCTTCAATACAAAGTTGAGGCACCCCGCTCTGACAATTCGTCTTACTCTTGGTGCCACCGAGGAGGCGAACCACTCCCCCTTGTAAAGGTGGAGCCACAGCTCCCAATGTGGCGCCATCCCGAGGTAGCCCTCGCAGACGGCCACGAAGATGGCGGTGTTGGAGATGGTGTTGGGGGAGAAATGTTGGAGCTCGACACCGTAGAAGTTCATCAACCCCGCATGAACTCGCTTGGGGGTACACCGAACCCATGCCGATGATACTTGAGGAAGCTCACCATGTAGCCCTCCGGCGGGTTTGGCTCTTGGTGATTCCTCGGCGGCGCAATCCACTCCGGCCGATTCAGGTCGGTAACGCGGCAGAGAAGTCCTTCCCCCACCAGCTCATTCAGCCTTTGCCGCGTCACGGTCGACGGGCACCAGGGTTCAGCGGGCTGGAGGATGGGGGCCGTGGCAGCAGCGGCAGCACAGATCTGCTCGGTGGATGCGGCGGCGGCAACAACAGCACGAATCTCCTCGATGGACGGACGACCGGAAAGGTTCCCAATCATGACTTCTCACTCTAAGTTTTTACCCTCATGCACGTAGGAAAGCAGGAATTCGGGAGGATGGCAAAGGTGGGGGCAAACAGCGCCTGTCCCCCTTCGTTTTTATACCCGGGAAGAACGACGGGCGGAGTCTGGCGGCAGGGAAATGGTAACTTCCTGCAATTAATGCGCTTACCTGACCATTCACCCCCTCGATCCTCAACCGAACACACGCGTCACACCTTTGGCAAAGAGCCGTTGCTCGGGCCCACCATGATCTCCACTACCGCATCGTTTTAGCTTCCTCCTCAAAAGGCGCGTCTAACGGTAAGAAAAATAAGCGTCACTTACCGGCGGATTCTTCCAGGAGAAGGTAAACGGGCTCTGGCCCCGCCTCGAAGTCTCGAGGGAGCGAAGGCCGGTCCTCAAGTGAGGGCTCAACGGCCGCCCTTGAGCACCAAAAAAAGGGCTCTGGCCCTACCTCAAAGTCTCAAAGGAGCAAAGGCCGGTCCTCGAGTGAGGGCTCAACGGCTGCCTCTGAGCACCAGAAAAATTGGGCTCCGGCCCTAAGCCTCGAGGGAGCGAAGGCTGGCCCCACGGTCAGGGTTTGACAGCCGTCCTCGAGCACCCGAGTCAGGGGTGACCAAAAGGGAGCCAACACGAGGCCTTGCTCGAGAATGAACTCTCGAGACCCCTTTGGACGCATCCAAGGAGAAATGCTATGGACTTTAAGGAATCCCCCGAAGGGAGGCATCGAGCCGCCGAGACCTATCGAATGGAATCGGTATCCGTTGGTCCATTGTGTTTTGCTTTAGCCTTCGGGCCTCCTGCCGACCTCTATCGAACGAGGAACGGGCTCTCACTTGGATTTTCCTGTTACCAGCTCACTGAGAACTTCGCGGCTCGCCCTATCGTGGGTAGTCCAAAGCTTCTCGCCTCACGTCCGATCGAAAGGACTCGTGAGATGAATGCCGAGGCCGGCAACGCCCCAGCCGCACGAGGTTCGGCTGCTCGACTGTGCCCGGCACCCCTCGACGAAAGAGGGTAGAAAATCCCCCGGGGGCTCGGCGTCCTGACGCACCCCTCGATAAAGCACTGCGACTCTAGTTTAGGCCTATACCCGACTAGACAAGCACCCCTCGATCAAAGACAAATGAAGCCCTCACAGGAGTCTTTCGACTCCTATGAGGCCTCGGGGGCTACCCCCATGGGGGTCGCGTGCGTGCCCCCCACGGAAAGATCCGAATCACATCCCGTTCCTAATTCCTGACCCCCTGCCCGAGTGCCATCACTCGCGCAGGGGCTCGGGGGCTACTGTCGTTACCCAGGGAATGGGTACCCCAAACCCTTGGTTTACCGGACTGAACCCCGCAAAATCAGCAACACAAACCCTCCAGTGACCTCCCCCGAATAACGTTCGAAGGCCCGGAGGCTAAAGCATACTGGGTTGACCCACGAACGGACTACGACGGCCCAAAGCCGAAGCCTGCTCGAGGGGCTACCGAACAGAATGGGACTGTACACTCGAGGGTACAATTTGGGCGACCCCTCGAGGATGGAACTTCGCCGGTGAACGAGCCTGCCCTCGAGGATGGAACTTCACCCTGCGAATGAGCTTGCCCTCGAGGACGGAACTTCGTTTGCACGAATGGGCAGCCCTCGAGGACAGTGCACCCCTCGGCTACCGGCTCTCCTGTACGGATCCGGGCACATTTAATGCATTTTACCTACTCCCGCCTAACCGTATGGCCACAGTTACGGTAACAGTTGTGGGAGTGGCGGTCAAATCTTGCTTTTACCGCCCATGCTCCAGAATCCTGCGGATCATAGTTCGCTGTTGCGCCATGCCGAGCACTGTGCCCCGCCCAGCACCCCCTCGAGACGTATGAATCAGCGTGTTTCTCGCATTTCCTGGGATTCGACCTTATCCAGTGAGGCTCGACCCCTTCGACTCGACCCCCTCGACTCAAGCCAAGTCCTCGATCGCTGACCCTCGACTTCATCGGACGAACCCTCGAGCGGCACTTCAACAACTCCCGACACGATGGCTGCAGGGCCTCCATACTGACGTACATCACTACAGCAGCACCGACGTGATCGGCCTCAACGCCATGCGTCACCGGCCATGTGAACACTAAATATATGTACTCCTGTGGCCCTCCTTCACCTATAAAAGGAGGCGCCAGGACGTTAGAAAGGAGGACACAAACGACAGGATCCAGAGCATGGAAATGCTAAGTCTTTAGATCACAGAACAATACCGTGAGTCAGTGTAAGGTCGAGAGCCAGGCATCCAAAACGCCCAAGATCCAACTCATGCTCCTCACACCTGCTTGTATTTTCCCCTGTACTAGCACTTCGGTGCAAGATAACATGAACTATCCTCCCCCCGCTGGACGTAGGGCCTTCTTTGCCAGAACCAGGATAAATCGCCGTGTCCTTCTTGCATCACCCACCGGATTAAGGGAGCACGCAATTACAAATATTACTCGTTGGTGTTAACCCCTCGAGGGTCAGAACACCGACAAGTTCCTGAGCATGCGGCTATCCTCGAGGTTATGATTAGCCCCCTTGTGGTAAGGGTAGGGCTCCTTCAGGATCTTATCGAAGATGGCCCCCTCGGGGGGACCTTGTGGCTTCTTGCGCTCGACCATAGCAATGAGATCATCATCCGTAGCTTTGTGCTTGCCCTGCTGGGTCTTCTTCTTCTTCTTGTTGCCCTTTTTGGGGCCCTTGCTCGTGCCCTCACCGCCGGCCACCTGCGTCTTCCCCTTTTCCTTCTCATTGCTGAAAAAGGCTCCGACTGCTTCCTCGCCGGCTGTGTAGTTGGCGATGACGTGCATCAGCTCATCGATGGTCCTGGGGCAATTACGTCCTAGTTCCCATACCAAATCCTTCCAGGTGGTACCCAAGATGAACGCCAGGATGATGTCATGGTCGGGGATGTGTGGGAGCTCGTTGCGTTGCTTGGAAAAGCATTAGGTGAAGTCATGGAGGGACCTCCCAGGCTGCTGCTTGTAGTTGCGGAGGTCCCAGGAGTTGCCAGGGTGCACATAGGTCCCCTTTAAGTTTCCCTCAAAGACCCACACCAGTTCGGTCCAGTTACGAATCTGACCGAGGGAGCTCCTCGAGCCATCTTTGAGCAGTGTCGGAGAGGAATAGGGGGAGTTGGCAGATGATGGTGCGGTCGTCGCATGCCCCACCTAGTTGGTAGGCTAACCAGAAATTGTCCAGCTAGAGCTTGGGCTTGGTCTCACCGTTGTACTTGACGACACTCGTGGAGGGTCAGAAGGGGTTTAGCAGTGGTGTGCTATGGATCACCCTGCTGAAGACTCGAGGACCTGGTGGTTCTGGGGCCCTACGGTCCTCATCGCTGTCATAGCGTCCCCCTCGATGAGTGCTGTATCCTCGATCTTCAGCGTCCCCGCTCTTGCGTCGTCGATTCTCAATGATGTCATAGCGCATGTCTTGGGGCTCATGGTTGTCGATGATGCGGTCTCGGAGGAGGGTCGCCTTCTTTTCTCGGGGGCTGCTTCTTGGTGAACCGAGACCTCCCTCTCATCGCGGGGGCTCGACAGTTGCTCTGAGGCCACCCCTCGACACCTCAAGGCCGAACTGTTGGCCTGCTGTGCAGCCTCAACTTTGAGGAGGCCTCCGACCTTGTCCCATATCCGCCGAGCTTGAGGGTTCGATAACGTGGACATGTTATGAAGAAGCATGGCGACTACAATGATGTTCTGACTGGCTTGGGGAAAACTATTGATGACAGGTTGCTCGGGTCCCCCGTCTTCAATGATCTGTCGGTTGACCTCTCGGGCTCTAGCTCGGGCCCTCCCGCCAGGCGGGGGTAGGCGCTCCTGCTCGAGGGTGTGCTCAAGCTGGCACAGGCACTCCCGATCCTCGTTGAGCTTGGCTCGCATCTCCCAGACCTGTGTGAGCTAAGCGTCTTGGTCATCCAGATGTGGGTGTTCATCTTAGGGCGCAGCCGGCGACTGCTCCTTCGGGTTCACCATGACAAGGGCCCTTCCTGCTGCGGCCGCGGCTATTGTCGTGGCTCTTGGGTCGACGGTGTCGTTACTCAACGTGACTTTGCCCTCGATGTGGAAACACTCATGGGTGGGGTTGTAGTGGTCAGAGTCAGAGTCGGGGTTGCCAGAGAAGAAGATGGGGAAATGCCCGTGCCGCTCCTCCTCTAGTCGACGTCGCATCGTGCTGAGGGTGTACTGCCTTGGGCCAGGTGCTCGCAAGAAGCCAAGGTCCTTAGAGGCTGGCAGGACCACTACCAGGTCCACGGTAGTGCGCAAGAGAGCCCCCGGGCGGTCCTCATGGATGCTCATACTGGAGCGCATCGTGGCGGAGTACGTCTTGGCGGTGTTGTCCAGACCGAATGGGAACCGACGGCGAGCTCCAAACAGTCTGTGCGGTAGCAGATTGGGGGGTGACAGAGCTATGCCCATCGGGGGAACCTACCTAAGCTCCCCTCATGAACACATCACGAAGGTGAAGTTGGGGTCTCCATAGAGCCCTGCCGGCTCATTTTTTGTTCCCAGGCGTGGGTCAGACAGGTCCCCGACCAGGGGCCCTGCACTGCCCACCACGGACGGAGGAAACACGAAAGACGTCGACTCGGACATAGGCTAATGATGATGGTGGCACCGGTAGTGCCTCCTCCTAGGCACGGATGCGTGGTGACGAGACCGGTGTGCGGCCCCTCCTGAGCATGGGGCCCGCTGTGGCCTCCGCTCGGATCTCCGACAATAGCAGGCCCATGTCATAGTCACGGTCGAGTGACATGAACTCCAGGCTCCCAAACCAAATCATCATGGCTCATAGAAGTAGTGAAGCTGAGTCTGCCATCCAGAGAAATGGCGGGAAGTCATCGGTGACACGCAGATCCCTTACCTGGCACGCCAACTGTCGGTGTTTTGACCCCGGGGGCCGAGCTCCAACGAGTGAATTTGTACTACGTGCTCCCTTATCCTTATGGTGATGCAAAAAGAATACACAAAGTTTATCCTGGTTCGGGCAATAGAAGGTCCTACGTCCAGCAGGGGGAGGAGAGTTTGTATTATCTTGCATCGAAGTGCTTATACAAGGGTGAATACAAGCGGGCGAGTGAGGTTGGCTAGGACTTGAGCATTGTGGGCTCTAGCTTTCCTCTGTTTATGGGTGAGTTCCCCCTCTCTATGCTAGCCTGGTGCCTCCTTTTATAGACCAAGGAGGGGCACGGTGTATTGTGTAACCCTAGAAATGGTGCTTGTAGGGCTGGCATAGGCGGTGATGTCAAAAGTGGATGCCGATCTGTCCGGGGGACTATAGCGACTTGCATCGAAGTGAGGTTGAGCTCTGCACATAGCATGCCTTGCCATCCCGTGGTGTATCGGCAAAGTCGGTGGCTGACCGATCTTGATGATGATGCTACCGTACCTCAGCGACGTGGCGAAAGACATGTTCTCCTATTGGGAGCGTGTGGCTCGCTATAGATGATGCAGTGGGGTTGTCGTAGTGCTGACTGGAACTGGCTAAGGGCTCAGTCGAGGGGTGCCCGAGGGGGGTCAAGGCCGAAACGGATTGGAACGGCCCCAGGAAATGAGGGATTTATGTTGACAAATGCTTCTCGAGGGGGTGCCAAATGGGGCACAGTCCATGGTATGGCGACATAGTGCGGTATGATCCACTGGTTCCTGGGTATGGGCAGTAAAAGAAGGATTTTATTGGTGTACTGTCCACTATTACCGTGTAGCCATAAGGTTAGGCAGGAGCAGGTGAAATGCATTAAATGCCTGGGGAATCATATAGGAAGTTGGCGGGTCGAGGGGGTACGCGGTGTTCGACGGGTGATCGTTTGCCCAGGGGAGTTCCGTCACTTGAGGGGGTGATCGTTCCACCGAGTAGACAACCTCAAGTCGAGAGGGTCCCGTTGAGTGAACAGTAGCCTGGTTCGTCGAGACTCATTCGTGGGCTGGCCCATCACAGTTTGATACTTGGATCAGATATCTTATGTAGTTTTGGGTTGGGGGATAATAATGGTGGTTTTGGGTTTGTTAATGCAGGGATTGAGTTGCTTAGTCGAGGGTTAAGAGTACCCCTTATTCAGGTACTTGACAATCACTTTGCCCCTAACGCCATCTCTCATGCGGCGATCTTCACCTCCATTTGCGAGGGGTACTTGGGGATCAATCCCCACTAGGGCTTGTGGCTCCACCTCTACAAGGCAGAGCACTTTTCTAAGTTGGTGTCAACGGGTTGAGAAGGACCGTGCACGCCGGGTGCTGCACGCTTGCCATGAAGTGGCTAGAGTTGTACATCACGATGGGGGTGACCTCGTCGAACAATAGGTGACAGAACAGGTGGTTCTACCTATGGAAAGACGAGGACCTATTGCCACGCAACACCTGGCATCTGATCGAGAAACGCCCTTGCCATTGGGTGTACGACATGGCGTAGGACAAGCAATCGAGGCTCGAGATACTCCTAAACACATTGCAGACACTGCAGGATCATAGGCTGACCATGGGGATCGTCATCTCCATGTTTCACAAGAGAAGGGTCCTCCCGTTGGTGCGCCGCCGCCTACGCATGGACAAGATGGCGCCCGAGGCACCAATGGAGGGATCCCGGATGTCGGATGAGACCCTCCCCCTCAAGGACATCACCAAGCAGGTGGGGGGTCTAGTGGCGCCTTCACCAAAGAGATGGTGAACAACATCCCGATGTGGACGAATCAAGGCCACATACCCTTGGTAATCTTTTGAGCCATCGGTTAGTAGTTTTTCCCCTTTCTTGCTTTTCTCATTTTAGACATTACCCGAAACTACCTTTGTGCAAGAATTGCCTAACGTTCGAACATCGCTTCCTCTAGTGAAAGAGGATCACACCGACCGTCAAGTAGGATGCTTCACTGCTCATCAAAAAAAGAAGGGAAACGATGCCGAGAAGAAGAAGAAGGATAAGAATCTCCCACGTCAAGCATTGGAGTAGCGTCGTGCATGGTAGAGGCGCGAGAGGCTGCCTATAGAGGAATCCTCTACTAAGACATCCACTGAGGGAGAGGACGATGATGACGATGATGATGCCTTGTCACTGTATGATACCGTGATGGTTCTTGCTCATCTTCCTAATGTGGGATCTCTGCAGGAGCCCACGAGAGGAGGGCCATCCTCCTAGGTGTCGAGGGCCATCTCAGATCCCACAGAGAGGGGGGAGGAGGTGGAGGCCCTCAAGAGGTCCCATGGCAGGAGGAGATCCGCAGAGGCACATCAACCCAAGCGGGGTCGGCGTCACAATGCGCGTGCGAGAAGTCGCCACCGGCTTCATCGGGGGTAAGTCTAGGACACCGCCGCCCAGGATTAAGACCCTGGTCGTGGACATGAAGACTCGAGGTCAATCAGCCTCGGAGGTGCAGAAGACACCGGGGGCCTCAACCATAGGTGCCTCGGGAGGTTCTACGTCCACCAAGGGTCTGTCGGGAGGGGGTCTCAGAAGCCCCCGAGTACTTCAAGGGTGCCCATTATTCTGATGGGGTGAGTTTCCTTGTTCTGTGCATTGTTTTTCCTCTTGTTTTCCTCGGGGTGTAGACCTTTATTAGTCTGTGTTTGTTTAGGCTCAAGTGTTCGATGGAGGAGGTGATCCCTATGCCTGCTAAGCGGCTGAAGGTCGAGGCCGCTATGAGGATGCAGGCTTCAGGGGGCATCATCGCCCAGAGGCCACTGACTGCAATGGAGGCTGCATGGCTCAAAGATGCCTAGGCCACCCTGGGCCAGGACAGGAAAATGAGTGCCCCTCTCCACCTGAGCTCGAGCGCCCAGGCTGGCGCCAGTGATGGGGACGTCACTCGGAGGACAGGGGAGGTCGACGTGCTCCCAGTCTCCCCCGATCTCGAGGGAGACGTCACTAGCGGCCATGGAGCAGGGTCGACAGAGGAGGCCCTAGGGCCCATCGAGGCTTGGAAGGTCATGTCTTCCTCCCACGAGGCGGGGGAGACGATGGAGCGCCCAAAAGAGGTAATGGTAGAGCTGCGGCAGCAGCAGCAGCAGCCACGACAATCATTGCGGCAGGGGCTGTAGTAGTGGGAAGAGCAGTAGCGCTAGGAGCAGCTGCAGCAGCAGCAGGAGGAGTAGCAGCAGCAACTCTAGTTGATGCAACTACCAGAGATGGAGTAGCAGTAGCTGCAGGTGGAGGCCTCGCAGGATGCGAGGCAAGAGGACGAGTGGCTGGAGCCATGGTCCTTGGGCCAGCCAGAGGGATCGACAGTCGAGGACATCCGCTAGAAGTGGAGAGTGCGACGGAGCAGGAGGTGGTCCCGCCAGAGGTGTCGACGGTGGCCAAGGATAGGCGAGGACCTCTCCTCAGTAGCAGCAAACCCCATCGGTGGAGCTTACTGGGGAGAAGGGGAGCGTGGTGGCCACGCCCGTCCTTGGTGAGCAAGCGGGGGTGTTGACCCAATGGGGGCCCTGTATGTCCCGGGTCTGGCTGTTGTCCCCTCCATGGATTCACCTGCTAGTAAGGGAAATCAGAGGGAGGAGGACATGGTGACACCAGGAGGTGAGGGAAGCTCGACCTTCCCTACCTTAGCCGAGCGAGTATTCTGGGCTGGTGGCTCAGTATCCATGGGGGAGGGCATCATGGCGGTGGTGCGTGAGCCAGTTGCAAAGGAGCTTCCTCATTGGGGCAAAGACATGCTCCAGCTTCAGGGCGCATCGGACTAGACCGGGGCCCCTATGTTTGAGCTAAACGACCCTGCAGAGGTCGAATGCTAGGAGCACGTCGAGGAGTTCCGCGCCTAGATGCATCACTCCTTTTGGATGGCTGTCGATGTCATTTTTGAGGATCTATACAAGGCCTTCAAGATAAGTGGCTTTCCTTTCGAGCACGAGCTTAGGTCATGTATTTATCATCTAACTATGGGGCCATGCTTCTTGCTTTCAGGATCCCAAAGGCCACGACCACACCAAGTCACAATTCATTCGCATGATGCGCAGAGGGTGGGAGCAGGTTCCTCTGCTCCAAGCACAGCTTGAGGACGCCCAGGCCAAGGCGAACAGGGCCTAGGAAGAGGCAACCAAGGCCAAAGAGGACAGGACCGCAGCTCAAGAGGAGGTGAGCCGGGGCCAGGATGAGGGGCTAAAGCCAAGGATGACGTGGCCAAGGCTCGGGAAGAGGTGCGCAAGGCCCTCGAAGACCTGGCCTCATGATGGAGCGCGTCAAAAAACTCGAGGAGGAACTTGCCCTGCCATTGGTCAGTGTGACTCCCTCAACGTACAAGTTGGGTAGGCATTCTCCCATGTTCAGACCCAGGCCCAAGAGATCACGTCGCTGAAGGGGGTCATCCAGCAGGAGGAGGCCCTCGATAGCTCCACCAAGGTGATTGAGGAGCTGAGGGCGGAGAAGCAGGACAAGGCTGATGCCTTGGCGGAGGCTAATAAGAAGATCACCGAGCTAAAGGACGAGGTCATGTCCCATAAGACTCATTTCGGGGGTAAGTCTCCTTTTTCTACTTTAGCTTCTTGGCTCAAGGTTTCCACAGGTCTTGTTAATCTTACTTCATATTTTAGATCTCAAGGAGTAGCTGAGCAAGGTGCCAGGAAATGCCACGCTACTCCAAAACCTCCACTGGGCCAAGGTGGAGCTGAATTAAAAACTCTAGAATGCCATCACCTCAGTGTGCGATGGCCTGGGGGTAGAGCCTGCAGTGGACATCAAGGATGAAGCGCCCGGGAACTCCTTCCTATGCCAGATGGCTGACCTGAGCCGGGTCATCCCGGAGTGGATTCGGGGTGCGTTGCACTAGTTGTGAAGAGGGCCCTGGCGGGTGTAAGCTCCGGCTATCAGTATGACATGGCTCTCATCGTCGGTGGCTTCTTCTCCAACCCCAACAAGTCCGAGGTAGAGAACCACATAGCCTGCCTAGGGCTGATCGAGGTGGCTGAGGTGCCGGGCGGGGAGCTCGCCAAGCTGTTTGAGGCCGAAGTACTGCAACCTCCTGCTGATGACGACGACGGTGAAGAGGGCCTGTGAGCCAAAGCTGGGCATGAAGGCCTGTGTAATAAGTTAGTATTTTGAGATTTGTGGTGGTGTGGCCCTGGTGGCCTGAAAGACATTATGCAAAGAATATATTTTGCATTTTTTTATGTCTTTTTTTTTCTCGCTAGCCTGATTGTGTTTTCACTTAGTGAGTTTGGCGCACGGTGGTGTCCCTCGAGGGGGAGTGAGTAGAGGTACCATAGCGCAGAGACATGGGTGATCTCATAGCTCAACAACCTTTGACCCTTGGGACATTCGTGTGGTGTTTTTTGACTAAGCGTGGTTACATCTTGAGGCATATAAGGGAGAATAGACATTGAGTTTCAAAACAAGCATGTGAGTTTTTTAGGAACTTAGGGGGTTCCCCCTATAGCCCCTGAGGAAGGCTCGACTCTGGTAAGGCAGGGTCGAGTCTCCCTGTCTTTTGTGAATGAAATGCATTGAAAATAGAAACACTTTTATTCATTCATGATATGAAAGTATGTACAAGGCCTCAAGGCCCTAAGGGTAAAAATGACGTAGCTGCTCGATGTTCCACATGTTGACGAAGGTTTCACCCTTGCCATTGGCCAGCTTGTAGGTTCTAAGCTTCAGCACCTCCGTGATGATGAAAGGGCCTTCCCATGGTGGAGTAAGCTTTTGTCATCCCTTGTTGCTCTACCTTCGCGGAAGTACGAGGTCGCCGACTTAGAGGTCTCGGTTACTTACGTGCTTGTTGTGGTAGCATCGAAGACTTTGCTAGTAGCGCGTGTTGTGTAGGACAGCCACGTCTCAAGCCTCCTCGAGCTGATCGAGGGCATTTTCTCGAGTGGCATCATTGCTCTGCTTATTGTACGCCTTGAGCCTCAAGAACTATTGATACTAGATACACACATGAAAGAATCTAAGAGAAATAATCTGTAAGCGCATGGATATCGGTGAGCACTTCACCTGGGAGATATTCTAGAGGTTATTTATTTATCTGCTAGGAGAAAACGTGCATCTGACTAACCCAAGTCTATACTTAACCCCTGAGCTACAGACAAGATAGCGAGATATGGGTGATATAGAGAGGATTACTCCATCAGTCTTCCTCTAACCTATGGCAAGCTTTGTGATTACTGTTCTAAGGGGGCACTGTAACAACCCAAAAATTCGAACTACAAAATTTTTTTGACAAAACCCTGAATGATGTGGTGCGACATGTCATCATCTACCCCTTACATATGCATCAACCCTAGCATGTCATGCATGGCATTCATATGTTGCAAATTAATTAACATCTCATAACCATGCTCTATATTCACATGTTACATTTTAATGTTTCAATTGTTTAATCATCATGTTGCATTAAAAAGAGTGATTTGGATTCTTATTTGGTTTATGTGTTGATTATTAAAAAAATGACAACATAATATTTATTTTGACAAATAAATATTAAGGGAATAATACCCTAGCATTATTTGGGCCATGTATGCTCACTATTTTGTTGCACAAATTTAGCACACCATATATATAAGTATATATAAAAATATATTTAAAAATGAAAAAGAAAATGAATAAGGAAAAGAAAAGGAGGAGATCGACCCGAGCAGCCAGCCGGCCCGGCCTGCGCGCGCTCGCCTGCGCTCGCCGCTCGACCCCGCGCTGCGCGGCCCAACCAGGCCGACGGTCCAGCAAGAGCCACGCGCGTCCGCGCGCCGCACCGAGCCTCCGTGGCCGATAAGTCGCTGACGATGGGGCCCTGAAGTGGGACCCACGTGTCATCGCGCCCGCTGAGGTCACCCGACCGGCCGCGCGTGCTCGCGTCAGCACTGTTCCCCGGCATCGCTCCGAAGCAACCTGCCTCGACCGCTCGATCCCGTGTCGCCCCGCATCGACGCGTGCCCGCAAGCCACCTGGACCGACCAGCCCGCGTAAAGTTCCCATGGCCGCAGGCAAGATTCTCCGCGCACGCGCGCGCACCTGCGCTGTCACCGCAGTGGAACGCTGCCGCCGTAAAGAACTTTGACACCCAGCGCTACCTAGCCCCCTCTCACTGTTCTCTGGACCCAGATCGAGCCTCAGCTGCTGACATGGACATCCCTTGGCCGCTCGATCAAGCAGAAGCCGTGATCGACCGTCCGTCGGCTACCTACCACCGCGACCGCCCTATAAAGCAAGCACCCCGGCACCCTAGGGTTCCCAGGCCGCCGCCACCGCTCTGGTGGAGCCCAATTCCACCTTGCTAGCCTTGATTGGAGAAGAGCTGAAGGAGTTGGGGAAGAAAGGAGTCGGGGAAGAAGAAGAAGCCGCCGCCGGAGTTGGGGAGGAAGACCGTCGACTCGGAGCCGCCGCTGCTGCGTCGGGAGTAGGAAGGAGGAGCAGTACCGTGAGCTGGAGCCGCTTGGACTTGTACCGCACCTCCATCCTCTTCGACCCGTCAGTGAGCACTGCCATCGTCGCTCTCTCGAACCCTCCGCCGTGCTATTGGCCATGGCGCTCCACCGTGAGCGCGTAGGCCCAGGTCACTACCGACCTCACTGGACACACCCGCACACACACACGAGACCAGCCGAGCCTCCTTGGACCACGGCATCGGGAGGATGCCGGAACAGAAGCCGCCCAGTTCATCACCGCGCGCCAAGCTCCGCCGTGGCGAGATCACCCAGCCGCCTTTCCGTTGAGCCTCGACCTCCGTTGTTTCCGGATCCGCGCTCGCCTTGATGAGACGGACCCCGTGCACACCCTAGCTCTGCGTTTGCCTCGCCAGAGCACCGACCTGAACCACCTTGTCGTCGACGTGTCAGTACGTTGCCGCTCCAGAACGCCGCCGTTCACCGTCGTTTCCTGCCACCATCGACCACCCTCGAGAAGCAGGAAGAAGCCGGGAAGCTCCGCCATGATGAGCTGCATCGAGTGGGCAAGATGGAGACCGTGGACCCTCTCGGAGTGCCGTTGCCGTGCACCGAGGACCTGTCGAAGCTCCGCCGTGGGAGTTGCTGCCCGCGCGGACTCCGCCGTGTGTTTTAGTCACCGCCGGCACCTCGAGCAGGTGTTGCGTGACTCCAATCGCCCATCTACGCCACCAATTGGAGCTGGAGTGACTCGGTGTGAAGTGTACATCGAGCGGCGTGGCCATCGAGCCACCGTCCGCCGTAGAGCTCATCACCGGAAGCAAAGCTGCCGCCCTGAAGCCCGTCAACGAGTCCGTCGAGAAGTCCCGAAACCGACGGGCGGGTTAATGGCGCCAGAGATCCTTTGTGGCACCAGGAATCGAGGGTTTCCCCGTCGCCGATCGCCGAGGAGGAACTCCGCGTTCGAGCCGATCTCGTCCGAGACAGATCACGCACTTGAACCGACCCTCGAGTTTGACACCTCGAGTTTGACCCTTCGACAACCGACCCTCGAGTTTGACCCTTCGACAAACCGACCCTCGAGTTTGACACCTCGAGTTTGACCCTTCGACAACCGACCCTCGAGTTCGACACCTCGAGCACCGTCACCCTCGAGCGCTGTCCGCCATAAAGCACGTCGCCGGAACCAAGCTCCTGACTTGATGACCACCTACGTGTCCACCTTGATGACCCGAGGACGATGCACGGGTTAGCGAAGTCCTGGAGCAGCCCCTCGCCGGATGTTTAACCTCGCTGTCACCGGCCGAGCACCGCTGTGGAAGCAGAGCTATTTTCCGTCTTCGAGCATACCCCTCGAGACAGTATCCTCGAGACTGTATCCTCGAGACCTAACCCTCGAGAGCATACCCCTCGAGACCATACCCCTCGAGACCGTAACCTCAAGGCCTTACCCTCGCGACCTACCCCTCGCGACCATGCCCCTCGAGACCGTACCCTCGAGACCGTAACCCCTCAAGACCGTAACCCCTGAGACCGTAACCCCTCGAGACCCTAACCCTCGAGCCCTTTTTCTTTTCAAAAAATGGTTAAATCTTTGAAAATTCATATCTAATTCATACGAGCTCAGAAAATTATGATCCACATATCCAAATTTTCTATAAATCGAGCCCTATCTATCTAGGCTATGTTTGAGTGTATTTGGATCTTCTATTTTGCATTCGTTCTTTGTGCTAATCTATAGGGGTCACTTCTGCGACCGTTAAATCTCGTTACAGGCTCGAGCGAGGACAAGTCTAACGACAGTGACTACCAGGAGAAGTCCGACAGCTACGTCAGTGAAGGTGCCACACACCATCCAACCTCGTAGATCCCATTACGCATGACAACTATAGTATGGCTAGTGCTTTAAATTCATGTTGCTATAATGCTATGCCTGTGCTAGGACTGCATGATAGAGTATTTATTTGATGAGCCCTACCTTGTTGTAAACTATCACCTGCTTACCCGCTGTTATGATAGCCACCTGCTTATCTGCTATACTTATATTTCTATACTTCACTCGCTTACATTTTGATGCGACGTGATGAACCCGGGGAAGGCTTGGAGGGTGCCAGGCCGGATGTGTGAGTTGATGTTTTAGATGGACATGTGAGCTGATGATGTTGTATCCGGGTTTGGGGTGGAGCTTACGGCAGGGAGTAGGGTGAGGGTTGAGTCGATCGAGCCGGGATCTACAACGAGCTTTTGGAGCAAGTCTTGCCAGGGAATGGTTCTGGACATTCCCATGAGAGGAGCCTATGGTGGGCTAACTGAGATGTGATGGTGGTCCTTGGGTGTGATCCTCTGAGAGGTGGAGCCCGGGATGAAGGTGCCGTGGTAGCACGTTAAAGATAAACCCTGATGAAGATATCCCGGTTTGGTCAAATCTAGGAACTGTTGTGCTGGTATCCGGACCTAGGAATCTCTTGCTTTCCCCTCGCTCTCCATGGGGGGGAGACGGCCGAACCGCTGGATAGGTCGATGCCACTACTACTAGGCGAGAAGTGATAGGAAGGTATATGCATGGGATGGAGCTAACACCCTACCGAGACGATCATGGCACCCCCTTCGAGAGTGCGTACATGGCATGGCATCCTCTTCGGGAGCGGATACATGCTCTCTTCATAGTTCTAGTGATCCAGTGCTGGATGGTAGAGTGGCATCGCCTATGGCAGTAGGCGCCCAGAATCTGCCTAGATGCGCGCATGCATCGATGATGGTTATCTGGTGGATTAGTGAAACCTCTGCAGAGTGTATGGTTGATCGATCGATACATATGCCGAATCCTCGGCTATGGACCTTTCCTATGTTTCGCATGCACCGTACTATTGAGTGGAGTGTTCTACCTTCCTCTGAGTGTGATTTCCGGCCGTGAGCCAGTTTGAGGGCTGCGGGCCGTTGAGGCAAGCCAAGAGGGAGTTGGCTTGTCGACCAGAGTCTGAGAGGGTGTTGGAGGAAGATGAGATGATGTTACAGATATGGATGGAGATGAGATGATGCTACAGATATGGATGGAGATAGATGATGGGAATGGGTTTGTGTTTAAAACTTGTTTATTATACTTTTGTTTTATATACTTGAACAATTCATAGGAAACCCCAGTCTTATAGGTTCCTTTTGAGATACCCTTATTTTTGCATCCACTTCCACAAAGCAATGCATAGGGTGGGAGTGTGGCCAGTACAAATTGTACTGAAAATTTGGTTTTAGGTTCAAGGAGTGAGTACTCATCTGGGGAGTACAGTGATTGAGGGTTTCGTGCCTACGCTCAAGTTGGAGAGAAGAAGATAGCTTCCGCACCTCAAGCTTTTATTGTTATGCTGCATGAACTCTGATTCCGCCCCTGTGGCGATGTAATAAGTTATTGTAACTCCCTCTATTTGCTCTCTTTTGTTCGATGTATGGATTATGGATTCAACTGTTATCGAGTAATGTGATTTAAATGGTCATATTACACTCCGACACTGTGGATTTCCCTTCACGGAAATCAAGGTCGTTTCAGGCACCTAGGGAAAAGAGACACCTCAGACAATGCTTAACCCAGACACACTAATTCCTACCAAACCTCCTGATGGGACATGGATTACGCAGACACCAAGGGGACGGTCACTTCCCCGCTGCTACCACAAATTCGGCCAGATAGGGAGTATCTATGAGTGTTCCTAGCCCAAGCACCACGCTTACGCTACAAACGATTACTCTATTCCCTTCCGGTAGCGAATAAAGTAAACTCGTAAACCAAAGAACAATAATAACAAGGAACTTACTAGTATTAGAAGTTGAATTCCTGAATAATCCTAGAACCAAGCCTCAGGTTAGGATACTTGATCCTATAGGTACAACGGGAGAGGAGACATCGATAGACCGGGCTTCCTCCAACTCTACCTCCACCCTATACTATCTCAATGTATCTTGAATGCTAATCTCTAGGGAGGAGATCCATTCAAGGGACCTCTCTTACCTGATGCTCTCTCAGAATAATGAATTAGGGTTTCAAAGGATGCCTCCTCCAGGGGTCAGGGGCCCTGCTTATATAGCCCCCTAAGATGCACCACAGCCCTCGGATCAAACCGACCTAAATAGACACTTATTATTCATTCTCAAAGGTGGTGGAGGCAGGATCCGTGAGGCAGAGCCTAATTGACTGAGATGCCTGGGTGCCCGCCTAAGGGTCTGGGCGGCCGCCCGGCTCCTGAGCCGGTTCGGGCGCCCGTTTGGTCCAGAGCCTTCTTGAACCTTCTAGATTACAGAAAAGTACATGTTCGCCCTTTATCTCTATGTAAACCTGACGTGTGGGCCTTTCTTGGTTCTTTTTAGCTGACACCCTACAGAAATAGACATTCACCAAAACTCATGAAATTCCGTTAGTATAACCCCTATATCTAGATGGTATTTATATTTAGGTCTTTTTTCATGTTTTAGTTGACGGTTAAAATTGACACTTATCTACCATCAACAGGGACCCGTACTCGAGGTTAGTGGGAAGGACAGCCTCGGACCCGTAGACCAAGAAGAATGGGGTGAAACTCATGTCTTGACTTGGGGTCGTCCTCAAGCTCCACAGGATCGAGGGTAGTTCGGCCACCCATTTCTTGTCGTGCTTGTTCAATATGTTGAGGATTCTCTGCTTGAGGCCTTGAAGAATCATGCCATTAGCATGCTTGACTTGGTTGTTCATCTTTGGGTGAGTGATGGCAGACCAGTTCACCCGAATGTGGTTGTCATCGCAGAAGTCAAGGAACTTCTTTCCAGTGAACTGGGTGCCGTTGTTGGTGATGATGATGTTGGGGACCCCGAAGCGATGGATGATGTCGGTGAAGAATAGAACTACTTGTTTTGATTGTATGTTGGTGATGGGGCAGGCCTCGATCCACTTGGAGAACTAGTCGATGGCAACGAGCAGGTGGGTGAAGCCTCCAGTCATATTCCTCAGCGGTCTGACCATATCGAGCCCCTAAACAATAAACAACCATGTGATGGGGATGGTCTGCAGCGCTTGAGCTAGGAGGTAAGTCTACTTGGCATAGAATTGACATCCTTTACATGAGCGGACAAGCTTGATGGCGTTGGAGACTATGGTCGGCCAGTAGAAGCCATGTCGGACCGCATTTCCGACGAGGGTCCATGCTGCCACGTGGTGATCGCAAGCCTCTGAGTGTAGTTCCTCGAGCAGCTTCCTGCCTTCCTTGATCGGGATGCATCTTTGTAGAATACTGGTGGGACTGCACCAGTAGAGCTCCTTGTCATCATCATAGAGCATGTAGGTCTTGAGCTGGCGAGCGATCCTTTGAGCCTTGGTTCTATCCTCAAGCAGCTCCCCTCAAATGAGGCAGTCGAGGTATGGTGCACACTAGTCGGGCTTAGGGCTAGCTGGAGGGGCGACCCATCGATTTGCATGACCTTGGCCCCGGTTGAGGGGGCCTCGACCATAGGAGGGGGCAACCACTTGTTCCTCATTTCCTTCTATTGATCTTAGGTTGATGGATGGCTCGAACAGGTCCTTTGAGAAGACATCGGGTGGGACGGTGCCTCGGCTTGATGCTATCTTGGCTAGTTCGTCAGTGGCTTTGTTATACCTTCACGTGATGTGGTTGAGCTCGAGGCCATGGAACTTTTCCTCAAGGCACCAGACTTTCTTGTAGTAGGCCTCCATCTTGGGGTCTTGGCAACTTGAATCTTTTATGACTTGGTCGATCATGAGCTGTGAGTCACCCTGAACATTGAGGCATTGAACCTGGAGCTTGATAGTGATGCGTAGACCATTGATGAGGGCCTCGTACTCAGCGACATTGTTGGAGGTGGAGAAGTGGAGGTGTGTGACGTGGCGCATGTGGACCTCAAGGGGAAAAATGAAGAGCAAGCCTGTGCCAGCTCCTGTTTTCATCAGGGACCCATCAAAGTACATTGTCCATAGCTCGACATGGATCTGAGCGGGGGTAGCTGAGTGTCAGTCCATTCTGCAATGAAATCGACTAATACCTGGGACTTGATGGCTTTGTGTGGCATGAATGTGAGGGTCTCACCCATGAGCTTGACTGCCCATTTTGCTATCCCTCCCATGGCTTCCCGACTTTGGACTATCTCCCCGAGAGCGAAAGACGAGACCACAGTCATCGGATAGCTAGGGAAGTAATGTTGAAGCTTGCATCGCGTTAGCACAATTGCATATAGCAACTTTTGGATTTGGGGGTAGCAGAACTTGGTCTTCGAGAGTACCTCACTGATGAAGTAGATGGGTCATTGCACAGGTAGGGTGTGCCCTTCTTTGGTTCTCTCAATGACTATGGCCGCACTGACCACCTAGGTAGTCACAGCGACATAAAGCAGGAGTTGTTCACCTTGAGTTGGAGGCACAAGCTTGGGTGGTTTAGCCAACATGGCTTTGAGTTTGGTGAGGGCCTCCTCGGCTTTGACGGTCCATGAGAAACGCTCCAATTCTTTAGGATACGATACAGAGGTAGTGCCTTTTCCCCAAGATGGGAGATGAAGCGACTGAGGGCTATGAGGCAGCCCATAACCTTCTATACACCCTTCAGATCTTAGATCGGGCCCATCTTGGTGATGGCTGACACCTTCTCTTTATTGGCCTCGATGCCACGCTCAGAGATGACGAATCCTAAGAGCATGCCTCGAGGGAAGACAAAGACACACTTTTGGGGTTGATCTTGATGTTGTTGGCTTTCAGGCACCTGAAGGCAATCTCGAGGTCATCAACAAGGTTATCAGCTTTCTTGGATTTGATTATGATGTCATCGATGTAGGCCTAGACCGTAGGCCTGATGTGCCCTCTGAAAACGTGCTGCATACATCATTGGTAAGTAGCCTTGGTGTTTTGAAGGCCAAAGGGCATCGTAACATAGCAGTACATACCAAACTGGGTGATAAAGGAAGTCGCGAGCTGGTTGGACTCCTTCATCTTAATCTGGTGGTAGCCGGAGTGAGCATCGAGAAAGGGAAGAGTTTCACAACCCGTAGTGGAATCAAAAATTTGATCAATTCATGGGAAAGGAAAAGGAACTTTTGGACATGCTTTATTTAAACTGGTATAGTCTACACACATCCTCCAAGTCTCACTCTTTTTCTTAACTAACATAGGATTAGCTAACCACTTGGGATGATGAACCTCCTTGATGAATTGGGCCTCCAAAAGCTTCTTCTCCTCCTCCCCGATGACCTTGCACTTTTCCTCATTAAAGCATGCAATCGTTGCTTCACTGGTTTGGAGCCAGCTCGGATCTCCAAGGCATGCTCGATGACTTCCCTCAATATGCCCAGCATATCCAAAGGACTCCATGCAAATATGTTGGTGTTCACATGGAGAATATCGATGAGCACTGCTTCCTATTTGGAGTTGAGGGTTGCTGGGGTCAAGGAGCACAGACTTGGTGTCTTCAGCGGGCTCGAAGTTGCTGGCATGACTCTTATCATCGAGCACTTCCTTAGCGAAGTCATTGAGGGCCAAGGTTAGGGCCAGTGACTCCAAGACGGCCTCCCTATTCTCGATGCACTCAACATCACACTCTTATGCGTGCTCGTGCAACAGCCTAATGGTGATGACGCCTTTGGGGACTGACATCTCGAGCTTAAGGTAGGTGTAGTTTGGGACTGGCATGAGCTTGGCATAATAGGGGTGCCCCAGGATGGCGTGGTAGGTTCCATAAAACCTGACCACCTCAAAGGTGAGGGTCTCCTTTCTGAAGTTCATGAGGGTGCCGAAACAAACGGGCAGGTCGATGCACCCGATATGCATCGGTTAGTGTCCTGGCATTGGAAACCCCCCGCGCTGGGTCAAAGCTGCGATTGAGGGATCACGAGGAGGTCGAGGGTCTCGGTGTAGATGATGTTGAGGCTATTGCCTCCATCCATGAGCACCTTGGTGAGACGCGTGTTGACGATGATGGGGTCAACGATGAGTGGGTACACCCCTGGATTGGGGATGTGCTCTAGATGGTCACCACGGTCAATGTGATGGTAGTCTCAAACTAGTCGAGGAAGAGAGGGGTCAAGAGCCACACGGTGAAGACCTTGTGACACTCGCGCTTGTGTTGCCGAGGGGTGAGACGGGTTGAGGGCCCCTAGTAGATAATGAAGCAATCTCAAACATCGGGGAACTCCTCATCCTTGTCGCCACCTTTGTCCTTCAGCCTTCCTTCTCATCGGCCTTCTTGAGCCCTAGGCTCTAAAAGTACTTGTGAAGCATCCTACAATCCTCGAGGTTGTGGTTGGCTGGCCTTTTTGTGGTAAGGGTAGGGCTCTTTCAGCATCTTATCGAAGATACCCCCTCGTGGGGCCTTGAGGCTTCTTGCACTTGGTGGCGGCCATGAGATTGTCGATGGCGGCCTCGTGCTTGCCCTGCTGGTTCTTCTTCTTCTTCTTCTTGTTCCTCTTGGCGCCCTGGTTTGAGCTCTCAGGATCACCCTCCTTGGCCTTCCCCTTGTTCTGGTCGGTGTCGAAGAAGGTGCCAATAGCCTCTTCACCAGCCGCATAGCTGGCGACGATGACCATTAGCTCATCAGCGGTCTTAGGGGTATTGCGCCCCAACTCCTGGACCAACTCCTTGCATGTAGTCCTGGCAATGAATGCCATGATGACATCATCATCGGAGATGTGGGGGAGTTTGGTGTGTTGTTTGGAGAAGCGTCGAGCGAAATCACAGAGGAACTCCTTCGGCTTCTGCTTGTAGCTTCGAAGATCCCACTTGTTGCCTAGGCGCAAGTAGATCTCCTTGAAGTTGCCCTCGAACAACCTCACAAGATCGCTCCAGTCTCGTATTTGGTCGGGGGGCAGGTCCTCGAGCCATCCTCGAGGTGTGTCTGATAGGAACAGGGGAAGCTGGTGGATGTTGACTCTGTTGGGGGCCCCACCAAGTTAGCAAGCCAGTCTAAAGTCAGCGAGCCATAGTTTGGGCTTTGTCTCCCCATTGTACTTGGTGAGGGTCATCAGTGGATGAAAACAGGTGGGCAATTTGGTCTTGCGGATCTTTCGGCAGAAGACACATGGGTCTGGGGGCTCCGGGGACTGAGCACAGTCCACATTGCTGTCATAGCGCACGCCCCGGTGCACACTATAGCCTCGAGCCTTGCCATCGCCACTCTTGTGCCTTCGACTCTTATTGATATCATCACGGGTGTCTTAGGGCTCGTAGTTGTCATGGAGGCGATCCCGAGCCGAGGTTGCCTTGTTCTTCTGTGGCTCCGGTGCGGGTGGTGGGTGCACCGAGGCCTCTCGATCTCAATAGGAGGGTCCTGCTGGTTGCTCTTAGGCTGCCCCGCAACACCGCGAAGGCAGAGCTCTAGGCTTGTTGTGCGGCTGTGGTCTCGAGGAGCCCCTGGACCTCTTCACGTACTCTTTAGGCCTCAGAGTTCAATGGGGCTGGCATGGCTCATAGAAGCATCGCAGTGGCAATGATGTTCTAGCTGGTGCGGTTGAAGATAGGGTAGTCATCCATCCTATCCTCGTTGATGTGCTGGTTGATGCCGTAGGCCGTTTCTAGAGCTCTTTCGCCACGCGCGTATGCCAAATGCTCCTGCTCGAGGGTCTCTTTGAGCAGACGCAGACGTTCGTGCTCGTCGTCAAGCTTCTTCTGTATCTCTTGAAGTTGTGTGAGCTAGGCAGTGTGATCCACAACTAGGGGTGGCCCCCCGTTGAGTGGTAGTGTGGCGTTTCCCGTCCCTGCTACAGTCACTTCAGCCCCTACATCCGACGTGTCGGCTCCCTCAAGGTGGAAGCACTCATGGGTTAGGTCATAGCTGTCATTAGAAAAGTCAAAGTTGGGGTAGCCAAAGTAGTAGTAGTTGGGAAAGAACCCCTCACTTTGTCGCTCCTCCTCCAACTGGTGTCGAAATGTGCCAAGGGTGTAATGCTTCGGACCCAGAGCATCTGAAGACTCTGGGTACTCTGAGGCCGGCGTGGACATCACCAAGTCCATGGTGGCGCACAGGAGGTGCTTCGGAAGGTCCTCGTACACACTCATGTTGGTACTCACTGAGGAGGAGTACGTCTTGGCGATGTTGTGCAGCCTGAAAGGGAATGAGTGGTGAGGCGTCATGGCCGTGCCTGCCAGAGAAGTTGTGCCAGGCCATTCTGGTGGGCACATCATGAAGCTGAATGACGGGTCATCACGGTGTCCCTCCGGCCCACCCTCTGCAACCAAACGCAGGTTAGACAGGCCCTTCGAGTGAGGACCCTCATCGTCGATCGAAAGTGAGGTAGCCGTACTGGACACCGCTCCGCCTGCGAGGAGGCAACGGTGCTTGCGCTGATTGCGCCGTCTCTTGGCCATGAACACATGATAAGAACAGTAGGACCAATGCACGGCCCCCTTAATTGGGAGAGCTCATGGTCACTATTGTCTGGATCTCTGGGTGGGAGTAGGATCATGTCAAAGCCATGACTGAGCGATATAAACTCTAGGCTCCCAAACCAGATCACCGTGGCGAACGGAAGTGGTGGAACAGAGTCTTCCATTTAGAGAGTGATGGGAAGATGATCGCAACACGTAGCGTCTCCTGCCTGGTATGCCAACTGTCGGTGTTTTGTCCCACAGACAGAACCCCAACGAGTAATGATGCTGCGTGCTCCCTAACCAGATGGTGATGCAAAGCGGGACACAAGGTTTATCCTGGTTCAGGCAAGAGAAGGCCCTACGTCCAACGGGGGGAGGAGTTCTTGTATTGCTTTTGCACTAAAGTGCTTGTACAGGGGGTATTACAAGCTCATGAATGAGAGTGGGGGTGAAGTGGAGGGCCCAAGTCTAGAATACTAGCTCTATGCTTGGAGACTTGGGCGTTGGGATGCATAGGCATATGTTGGATTCTTGTCTGATGATCTTGGACTAGCCCTAGCATTCCCTTTTATAGGACAAGGGGAAGCTCAGGGGTACAGAAAACCCTGGGATTCGACTCTGGTAGGGTTGACGTTGCTGATGTCATCGAGGGCATGGCGCTTGTCCTATTGAGATTGCTGTAGAGGCATGCGCTGGGCATGGCCTCCGTCCTGTGGGTACGTCACGGTGATATCTGTGATGGTCAGTGAAAGACCCGCGTCCCTGTTGTGGGCATGCGGATCCCTGTAGAGACATGCGGGAGTTGTTGGAGTGTTGCTCGGAGGCGTCGGAAGCTGAGTCAAGGGGTCGCCAAGGGGGGTCGAGGCCTTGTGGATGAGTCCGGTCCCAAAAAAGCCAGGGATGGATTCTATCATATTGTGCTTTGAGGGGGTCTCAAGAGCGATACAATGCCAGGTATGGTGTAATAGTGCCAGCATGGAGCGACAGTGCCGGTTAAATCACTGGGCACCCAGGGATGGGCAGTAAAAAGAGGGTTTGACCCCTGTACCCAGCTCCTGTTGACGTGGCTGTAGCCACGGCGTTAGGTGAGAGTGGTTGGTGCATTAAATGCTTTGCTTTTCCTATACCAGAGTAGGTGGGTTGAGGGGGTCGAGTAATCGACTCGGGGGTTGTTCGCTTGGGCTCATCTCTGTCACTCGAGGGGAGCCGTCGAGGGGTCCTCGTCTATGATGGGGAGGAGCATGTGTATGGGCTGTTTCATCATGGGCCGTTTGCTAGGCTTGAAGTGATGGAGGTTCATGGCCTTTGGGCCATGGATTGCTTGAAGGTTGGTCGTTTTCAATTGGTGCGCTGGGGTATCCCTAATCTAGATAACCGACAATACTACTAATTCCCAAAATAAATCCCAATACAAAGGATTATATGAACTTTTGTGTTACTTCAGGAATTTGGTGCCATAGCAACTGGTAAGCAAATAAAACTCATACAAGTTATGTCATTCCAAAAACAAATCAATCAGGGCCAAGAATTAATGAGTGTTAAATATAATACCATACATCCGAGAATTTGTTATTTGCAGAATGATGTTGCATGGCAAGTTAAACAAAAGGGCGCTGCATTGAAATGTATAATCAACTTACATAAAGCATGGTCATGAATGGTCAGAGAACATTATCATGGTGAGATCAGTTGTACATATACGTGTACATATTGCACGATCCCTCTTTCGCTCGGCCTCATCCACAGGTGTTGCAAGTGTACAACTGAGAATTACAAAATATATTGACAGCAATGCCATGACAGTTGACACCATGGTACTGGACAAAGTGTTCATACCTCGCAATAATAATATGAGGAAATGCAATCAATAATGATTTTGCCTAAGAAATGATTGGTTGTAAACCGGAGTGGAACTGAGATAGAATTGTTTACTGATCTGTGCATTCAGGCGATGCTGCTCTGGCCACATACCATATCTGCATTCAGGTGATGCTGTTCGGAAGCCTTCTGGCAATGCTGGCATACTTGTCGGGCTCACGGTGGTTATATGCCGCTGCCACCGCTCTTGTCCATTTCTAGAGCTTAGTAATCGGGTTTGCCGTGGTCGTAGGTCGCCGCCATCCTTGTCGTGGCTGTGCGCAGCGGCTTGCTGGCCTGCTACTCGTAGTCATCGCTGCACACGGTGAGCCGCTGGCCTCGCCGTGCGGGGGACGGAGGCCGCCGCGGTCCCAAAGAGGACGCAGTGAAGCAAGACATCGAGGCCTCCGTCTCAAAAACCTCCATCGCAGCTACCGCTGGACTCCATGTCTGAAACCGTCGCCGCCACCGCCACCGATCAAAACCCTACCTTCCATCAGACTGGGAGACAGAGACGGAGGCACTCGCTGGGAACGGCGAGAGGGGCGCGGTGGCAGCCGGATTGGAAGAGGGGGTGATGGAGAAGGATGGTGGGTGGTGTTGACACTTCTAACACCACTTTAATTACTAGGTTGTCATTCCTAGCATGGTGTCAGAAGTGTTTGGTATTATTAATGCTCTTTTAAGAAATAAATAAGGGATCCTCAAGCATACAGATAAAATACCATTGTAGCACTTCACAAAGAAAATATTCCAGATATCGTTAATTTATATTTAGTTTAAGGGAAAGAACTAAGGACTTAAACTAGAGATGAACATGCAAAACATGACTACTTATGAGAATCAATCATGCAGTCACTTGCTTTGACAGGGGGTAAGCCAATAATAAATAGATATAAATAATTAATAAGCTCAAAGGATAACACATGCAAAGATTAGAGATAGACTACTCATCATAAGGTAGGTAGACATCTGACTAGGAAAAAATTAAACTCTATGTAGATTCTAATAAACTAAGTCTTTCATCTACTCTAGCACATACCTATCATGTATAGCATAAAAGACTCTTCATCTATGTATAAGAAACATCACTGAAGAAAGCTAAAACATAGCATGACTTCCCACGTAATACAAAGTCTGCTAGTCCTACTAACGGGGTGTGGACTATATGGGCGTGTTTGGAACCTGGCCTATCTCTAGCAAGGCCGGCCTAGGGCGCAAATGCTGGTGTTTGGTTTTCTTGTATGTGGTCTTAACCTGGCCCAACTTGGCCATCCGTACGCCTCTGGCCTAGCCCAACTCGAACGACCAAATCGTTCATTCAATGCTGGCCAGGCTTGCTCCAGCCCACGCGTGTGTTGCTCTCATCGCCCGTGACTCTGCCTCCGCTACTACTCCTCCGTCTCCACCGCTGCTTCACCATTTCTCTCTCCTTCGCTGGTGCTAGCCCACCGGTCCTCCTCCTCCCCCTCCCCCTCCATTGCTACTTCTTCTCTAGGGTGCTCCTCCTCCTATCCCCGTCGGATCCATGGCAGCTTGGAGGAGACCATTCCATGGCGGGTTGGAGGAGACCGGGAGGATGGATATGCGGGCCCCGTCAACTTGCCACCATTGGAGAAGAGCTCGTCTTGCCTCCACCTCCCCTTCCATGTCCACTAGCCCTGACGCACACCGTGGGTTCCAGGAGACGCTTCTCACGCTCCGTCGTGACACCGCCGACGCCCGCGCCGCACTCCGTAGGCATGACGTAGAAGTGACAAGGTGCTCCTACTCCTTCTCATGGGTGCTCCCTCGCCTCGGAGCAGCAGGTGTACAAGGGCAATGGCTCACCGAGCGCCACACCCGTCCGCCGGCAGGGACAAGGACGACGTCGGCCTCGAGCTTGATCTGGCTCCTGGCCACGAACCAGCTCTCTCCTCGTGTTCTATGTCACCCCACCGCCTATGGAGGTCATTGCGGTGGGCAAGCCATGGTGAGGGTGAGGAGGTCATTGTGGTGCTCAGCAGGTGTTCGACGAAAGTCCTCTATGGAGGTAAACTTACCAATTTAGAGCTATGATGAGCATATCAAAACAACCCTAAGAACCAAACATGCACCTACACAGGCCAGGCCAGACTAAGCTAGAGAACCAAATAGGCCACACCTGGCTTGATTCACACAAGCCAACTCGGGCCAAGCTACCTTTAGCTAGCCAGGCTCACTTGGGCCAGAAACCAAACACGTCCTATAAGACTCAACAGAACTATCACTTCTGTGAACTACCACACGACCCGACCAATAGGGTGTATTTGCAGGTAAACAACATCTAGGCACCATGCCCACATGTAATCTACCACTTAACTCCCTCGAGAAAAGAGCTAAGCACTTTGCAAACATATACATGAACTTATTATCAATCATGACTATATCAAATATAGAACTAGAGCAAACTAGGAGCATAATAAATAGAAGCATAATGGTATTTAGAATAAAGTCATAAAGAAAGATATAAGATAGTACCAAACTTGTAGACGATGATCCGAATCCTAGGCACAGGCGCCCAACTCTTGAATCTATCTAGTCTAAACCTATGTAGAAATTGAAGTATTTGAGTAGCTATTGTAATTCTCTAGTGGAGAGAGGTCTCTAAACCCTAGCTCTGCTAATGGCTTCTTCTTGAATGATATGAATTATGAATTAGGGTTTCAACCCAGGGGTAGGGCCTTGCTTATATAGCCTCCTCAAATGCACCAGAGCCCTTAGATCAAACCAACCTCATGCACGGCTTAGATTCATTCTCAAAGGCGGTTAGGGGCAGGATCCATGAGCTCAGCCCTAATTGGCTGAGGGGTAGGGTGGGCGCCCTAATGACATGGGTGGGTGCCCTGCCCACTTGATAGGTGGGGCCCATCTTCAGGGGGTCTGCCTTCCTGAGTCTTCTAGAGTCTTCTTTCAGATGTGTGGGTCTTTCTCTCTATGTAAACATGACATGTGGACCTTCTTTGATCATTTTCTGATAACCCCCTATAGAAATAGAAATTCACCAAAACTTGTGGAAATTGTTAGTTAAAACCCCTAAGTCTATGGTGAGGTTCATTTTAAGTCCTTTATCTCTTCCTGTTGACTATTAAAATTGATAGTTAATTACTGTCAACTGGCGGAAGGGAGGCGCCGCCACTAGCCTAGTCATGAGTCATGATGGAAGAGGAAGGAGTCACGCGTGCAGAGGGAATTGAACCATGCAGAGGGATGCTGCTATTGTTGATGTTCCATTTTTTCTAAGAAAATAGAAAATGCAGCAGAGGGAATCCAACCATGGCGATGAGCGGGGGACGGAGGGAATTGGACCGTCACGAGCGGGGGCGGAGGAGGGGCTTTGTGAGGATGGGGGTGAGAAGCTTGGGCAAACATCGCATGTCCTTTGTTGGATGTAAGGTTGATGTTACGTGAGCCCTTGATTTTAACAGAGGTAGATGGAGGAAGAAGTATTAATTATACGAGATATTAGAGATTATATAATTATAATAAAACTTTACTATTTATGGTACATAGTTAGTATCATTAGAAAGATCTTTAAATATATTTTTTAATAAATTTATTTGAAAATACAAATGCTGTATGTATTTTGTTTAAATTGAGCCAAACTGTGACATGCACCAATAAAGAATACATCAACGTTGACTGTGACACAGTGGAGAGTGATTCTACCACCAAGGGGTATTCGTAGGGCGTCAAAGATGCGTGCACCCAGATGGACTGACCCACTTAGCATTTGTGTAAAGAGGGTCCATGGAGCCATCAAAGATAGAACATTCTAACAACCAAAGGATGAAGTTGATGTCATCGTCCAAGGTAGAAGAAGCTTGAACTAAAATCCCATGTAGGGATAGAGCCGTCGAATAGGTGTCTAGGATAACGAAGTAGGTGAAAGGTCCCTTGGTTGGTTTTGATAATTGAGTGAAAACTTTAGGGTGGAATAATATGTTTATGTTGAGATACACAGGATCAATCCATAGATACATGTGTGTGAGCAACATATGCCATGTGGTGGAAATGGCATGGAAATGTTGTGAGACTCAACACATGTGATGATGAAGGAGCTCATTGCATATGAGACCTGACATGGAGTCATGTGACCAAGATGGTGAAGATCAAGATGAGGCTTGGCTCGAAAGACAGGTTGCAAGTGTGAAGGGCAAGTTGAGGCTTGGAAGCGAAGGACCATGCGATGGTGAAGCTTGGGCAAGACTTGGCGCCGAAGGACTGATGCAATGGAGAAGAGCAAGTGAGGTTAAGATCGATGGACCAAGATGGTCATGTAATGATATGAAGTGAATCATATCATTTGTTGATTGTGTAATGAATGTGTTGGAGGTGACGGTGGAAATGCACATTGGAGGTGATGATGGAAATGAAGATGCACAAGGCAAAGGTATAACCTAGGGAATTTCATTTCACCGATTATGAGGTGTGTAGATAAGTTGATGACCAGATTTAGGATTGATAGGCCATACTATCAAGAGGGGAAACTGGTTTTCATATCGGTCATTTAGTGCCACTTGAGTGATCTAACATTGCGATGTTGCTAGGATAAGTGGCGTTATGAGAACAAGAGAAAATCCTTTAAAAATGATTGTGAAAATTCTAACAAACATGCACATGATGATGTTGACTTGGTGGTGTTGGCGCTTTTGCAAAAATAAGATGTGTATTTTCTATTGCACTAGATGCAAAATGTTGGTGAAATCATGTTAACTCTCGGTTACAAGGTCGTATACTTGTTGATTAGCATGGTGGAGAAGATGGCATCATTGATGGCTTGAAATTGCTGAATTTTCAAGCGTCAGATGTGCCACGTCTGAGCGTCAGACGCTGGGGCAACATCCGAACCGTTATCATCTGAGCAACTCTATTGGAGCTGGTGTCAGACACGTCCAGAGTCGAGGTGTCAGATGCATGACATCAGTGTCTGTAGGCTAGTGCGTTTGCGGTGCGTGGGGCAGTTGAACACCTCAAACACCGAGGGTGCATCCGGCGCTGTGTCTGGAGGTCCGGTGGATTTACACCCTCCGTGGACTACGTCCAGAGCTACTATGCAGCGTCTGACAAGGGTGTCCAGACACGTCCAGAGCTCCTATAATGGCTAGTTTCAAATCATGGTTTTGGCACGTGAAATATTAAACCTATCGGACGTGTCTGAAAGGTCCCTATGTGGTTTTGGTAATTGAGTGACAACTTTAGGTTGGACTTATGTGTTTATGTTGAGATACATAGGAATCAGTCCATAGGTACATGTGTATGAGTAACATATACCATGTGATAGAAATGGCTTGGAGTGTTGTGAGACTCGACATATGTGTTGATGAAGGAGCTCATTGCATTTGAGATATGACATGGAGTCATGTGACCAAGATGGAAAAGATCAAGATGAGGCTTAGCTCGATGGACCGGTTGGATGTGTGAAGGGCAAGTCAAGGCTTTGAAGCGATGGACCATGAGATGGTGAAGCTTGAGCAAGACTTGGCATCAATGGACCAACTCAACGGTGAAGAGCAAGTGAGATCAAGATGGAAGGACCAAGAAGGTCATGTGATGATATGAAGTGGATCATATCATTTGGTGATCGTGTCAATGCATGTGTTGCATTGGTACATTGGAGGAAGACGGTGGGAATAGAAATGCACAAGGCAAAGGTATAACCTAGGGCATTTCATTTGACTGGTCATGAGGTGTGTAGAGAAGTTGTTGACCAGATTTACGATTGATAGCCATACTGTCAAGAGGGGCAAACTTATTTACATATCGGTCATCTGGTGCCACTTGAGTGATCTAACATTACGACATGCTAGAATCGAGTGGCATGGTGAGAGCAAGTGAAAATCCTTCGAAAATGAATGTGAAAATGCTAACACACATACACATGGTGAAGTACACTTGGTGGTGTTGGCACATTTGCAAAGGAGAAAGTGTTGGAGATGTTTCGGTGCTCTTCGGACACTAGGATGGATCTTGGAGTGGAATATTGCTTTGATTTATTGTGAATTGGATCAAGTTGTCATGTGGGGTGTGTAGCCCTCTGAGTAAGCTTTCCAAAGAATCCAAGATCATTGAAAATGGAGCTCAGAGCTAAGAGATATGGCCGTTTGAGTGGGGAGCTCGTGCTGCTATTTTTAGCTGCGGACTGTCCGAGAATGGAGGGCAGACTGTCTACCGATAATAAGACTTTTAGTTAGTAGAAATTGTTGCCTTCAACGGTGGATCAAGAATGAACACCGAATAGTCTAGGCTTGGCCCACGGACTATCCGCAAGTCATTTTTCGTCAGTGAGCAGAGGTGTTGCAGACTTTGTCCTGATTGATTGGATTCAACAGCGGACTGTCCGAGGCTCTGGGGGCGGACTATCCGTAGTTCATGAGTTTGAATCCAATGGCTAGTTTTTAGAATGGCAGACTGTTTGGGCTTTATGGGTCAGACTGTCCGAAGTGACCGTTACTGAGCCTAACGACTAGTTTTTTAGAGCGCCGGACTGTCCGGGGTTTGTATCGTGGACTGTCCGCACATGACGCAGACACACTCCAATGGCTCTATTTTTCCATGGGGCTATAAATAGAGGGGGTCTTAGGCTTGGTCGAGGTTGAGCACCGGCGGCAAGCCCCCTCAGCAGGGAGAAGTGATCTCTCTCCAAGAACTATCCTTGATACTTACTTGAGTTGCCATTGTTTGATCGATCCATAGACTTATCATGATGAATAACCTTGAAGTCTTATTTAAGTCCTTTTCTTTCTTCCAATTGATCTTGAATTGTCACTAGAACTTAAATTTCATATCGTTCTTGATCTTGATCTTGATCTTTCAATTTGAGTACCAAATGTGTGTCAAATACACTTCACAATCAAGTGGCCTTATACTCATTATTTATCATGCTTCTAGATCAGTTCAAAACCAAACATAGATGCCTCAAACACTTATAAACATGTTTTCAACTTGAGGATCTTTCAATCAAAGTGACTTTTGATCAATCTAATCATTATCACTTTTCAGGCAGATTCTATACTTCTCAAAGAAAAATTCTTATCTCCAAATATACAGATCTAATTCCCACTAAATTTGGTGGAGATGTGTCACACTAAGTTTTCTAGCAGCTATAAAAATTTGAGCTTCATTGTACTTGTAGATTAATATGAGATTTCATATCTTCCCACACTGAAACATGCTGAAAACTGCTGCACTATAGCTGACAAGATCCACTCTAAAACTAAAGTATCCCTTATCCAATGATCATGAAAGTTTTACAGCAGCTAATACCATAAGTGTAGAGCATGCATAGTAAATTTTAAGACATTACAAGAAGATTTGGTCATCCAAACATAGATATTTTCACTGCTAGCTTAGATTTAAAAGAATGGACAGATTGCACTACTTGAGCTATTCTTCTCCGAATGTGAATCAAACTTGAGATCAACTTGTTTGAATACCAACACAAGACATATATCTAATCATACCACTTAACAAAAGTCATCTTGTGATCATATCCATTCAAGCCAATCCAAATTTGACTACTAAGAACTCAAACCATTCAATCATCTTATAGCAAGCAACATATGCACATATATCCAATTCAATCAACTCATATGCACCCCAAATGAATTAGATCAACTAAAGATATAACTTGGTAGCTCATGATCATCTAACTAGCAAGCTTCAACTCAAAATATTTGCAAGCCATCAAATATTTCCTATAAATCCCCACAACTAGAATTATGCACTTGTATGTTGTAGCATTTGGACTTCACTTGACATCTCTTGGCATTGGGATGAGAATATCAATAAGCTTCAATACTTGAGTCAATCATATGATGAACAATATTAAAATAATTGAATCAAGCCTCTAATGCCATGGTACCTAAACACAATCATCCACTTTTTGATGGTACCCAAACTAATTTGGGTCCTCTCAAGTTAGGAGCAACATACTTAGGCAAAGCCTTAGTATGAGTAGCAGGATGTTTTGCAAAAGCAACTATAGGGGTACCATTACCATCCTTTCTAAGCATATTATTTGCATCAATTGAAATAGGCTTAGATTTGTTACCTAGGGGACATGAATGAGCCATGTGTCCCCTTTCTCGGCATGAATAGCATCTTCTCTTTGATTGAGCTTGTCTTCATTGCTCTTATGATGCTCTTCATTGCCTTTCCTCTCATGGGTTTCTTGAGCCTTCTTCTCAAGCTTGTTGGAACACTTTGAGGCAAAGTGTCCCATATCTCCACACTTGAAGCACCTGATGTTAGCCATATCTTTCTTTTCTTGATTCTTACTCATCATCTTGTTGGCATCATGGATATTAGTTGGATGCCTTGCTCTTCCACCCATTCTTGTCTTCTTCTTTTCAAGTCATCAACTTTAGCTTCATGATTGATCTTGACTTGAAAGACTTGGGGTTTTGCTTTTGGCTTAACTTGAGGCTTCATGGTTGGGTAACACTTAGCAAGGTGTCCCATTTCATGGCACCGGTAGCACATGACACGAGCTAGCTTCTTTTCTTCTTCCTTTTTCTTTATCTTGCCATTGCCCTGGTTGAAGCCAATGCCACTCTTGTCATCGTAGCTTCTTTTATTCTTCATTATGTGCTCAAGGGTGACTTGAGAGTTGTAACACCTCTCTAGCTTGTTTCTCAAATTCTTCACTTCATTCTTGGGCTCATTTTTCTCATTTAAAAGGTTAGTCTCACAAGATATAGAAGAAGAAGAAGCATCTAAATGCGAAGAACATGGCATATAAAGTAAATCATCACAAGAGGTGGATACATGCTTCTTGCCTACATCACAAGGGTTAGCAACTATATGTGATTGATCATTAGACCCATGTGATGAGCTCTCAACCTTTTTATGTTTCTTTGAAAAAGCTTTAATGAGAGAATTGAATTTTTTCAAGAGATTTTCATGAGACACAAGTAATTTCTCATGATTCAATTTTAGCTCATCAAGTGAACAATTAGTAACATGAAGTAGATGCTTTTGTTGTTCACATGTTGTCTTTATAATGAGTTTTCATTTTCCAATTTCATTGTTTTTGCTTTCTCATTTTCTAAAGACATAGTCATGCTAGCAAGTCTACTAACAAGCTCATCGTATGAAGCATGATCAATCACATTGCAACTTGATACCTTGGTGTCATCGTGTGACATGAAGCAATGTGATGTAGTGGATGGGCTTGTAGTAGCATTGTGACACTAGTAGAGATATGACCTACCATGATGAACTATTTTTGTCATGGTAGGTACGAAATTCGTCACTATTTTAGTTTCATGATGAATCTATGACCAAAACACCACCATCGCGGATATCGTGTGATGAGAACATCGCTTCTTCTTGTGCACCTGCTGATCCTCTCCAAGGCCTAATGACCCGAGCTCGAATGCGTCAACTACATTTACAGGTGAGCTCAT
>CM041645.1:30899031-31061987 GCA_023333625.1 Bothriochloa decipiens
CGTGCAACACAAGCTGATTTCGCGTCTGTCTCGGACTGCCAGACCAGTCTGGACTAGAACTGGTCATACGGACTCATACGGACTCCGTTTTCGACGTTCTACATATGGTTGGAAAGCTAACTTCATAAGGAAGCCAATAGAAGT
The DNA here is from genome assembly GCA_023333625.1 of Bothriochloa decipiens. Classification (NCBI taxonomy): domain Eukaryota; kingdom Viridiplantae; phylum Streptophyta; class Magnoliopsida; order Poales; family Poaceae; genus Bothriochloa; species Bothriochloa decipiens. Next base: position 30,899,176 of record CM041645.1, read on the forward strand.
GGTCTCACGTCAAAACCTCTTCGGAGTCCACGGAAATTGTCGAAGAAAGTCAGCATTCCCAATCTATCTTGGTGCTGCGTCACCTTATTTTGGTCCAATGGGCCGTGTATCGTTTATGAGCCCGTTAGTGGGCGCGTCCAGGGTAGGCGATGACCTAAGTCCTTTATAAACATACGCCGCCGCTGTCGTTAGGTTTTGGGTTTTGCTTAGATTATTCTGTCCATCGACAGCCGCCGTTCATCGGTTTGTGGAACCCCAACTCGAGTGCTTAATCATTCATTTACAGATTGTCCCATTACTTGAGCTGCGTTCTTTTGAGTTCTTGCTTGTGTTCTTCATTTCGCAGGCAGGGATTAGCCTTCGTGGCGAGGTCAACTGGTTGGAGACACGGTTGATAACCAGAGGAGTCATGGTGCTAAGATTGCAGGATTCGGGTCTTTGGATCTGAAGCCGGATCGGTGTGTCGTGCTCCACCAAAACGATAGTTATCTCCATCTGACAGAAGATCAGGGAATCACGTCCCCATCATCGTGTCACACATATGTGGTTGTGATGATCCTTAAGGAATCATCATGGAAACCTACCTTCATTAACCAATATGTGGACGTCATAGAAGTTTTTCATATGCGTACATGAGGGCTACGTATGCATACATTGACGGCGCAGACGACCGTTAGGCGCCCAGACAGCCGTTTGGCGCCCTTGGCGGCCGTTTGACTGACATGGCGTGCTCAAGGTCTTCCATGTTTCAGGCTCCTAGAGGACCACGTGTCTGGACACTGGTGAACCACGTGTCAATTTCTTATTGGCACAGGTTGCATGTTACCATTAGCCCATTTGTCTTACTTTTATTGGACCACCTATCGTTTATTTATTTGTTCACGTGTTAATTTTTTATTGGCACACGTTTCACGTCCCTATTATCCCACTTGTCTGTGCTTAATTGGACCATCTGTCAGGTTTTTATCTGTACACGTGGCCATCTCTCATTCTGCCACATGCCATTGTGGCTTGCATCCATGTTTCCTTTCTTAATCCGCCACGTGGCTTCACGCTATTCAACCGCATGCTGGGTACTTAGAAACACACGTGTCATGCCATGGTAATTGCACGTGTACAGCAACAATACGTTATTAATCGACCACGTGGGCAACCCTGGATCACCCACAGCCGACATTCATTTCATCAGAGAAATAAGATGGAATCATCCAAACACCCATTCGAAAACATCACAGAAACTAATTTACATTTCACACCGTGTGGCATGCCGTGGCAAGAGTTTTTCCACAACAAACTAGTACGAGTCCACACATCAAACCGATACATACCGGTACACAGGTCTACACATCAAACTAAAAAAGTTAATGACATCAAGGCCACAGCAGCAGGAGACCTATAGTCAATTACTAGAAGAAAAGGCAACCAATAATTCCTCAGGGAACTTCCTGTGCTGCTCTTATCGCTATCTGTTGTAATCCCCAAACTCCATCACAATCTTCTGTACCTTCATCTTCTGTTCAGCTAGTTCCTCAATGAGGGCAGTAGAACTAACTTGTTCCTCATAAAGCTTTTGTCGAAGCATCCTCTCTGCCAATGTATCTGTTATGGTGGACCTTGTCTAGATGCCAGCATTCTTCAGAAAAGGGATGTTGCTGATGGGTGTCGGGGACTCATTCTTACCGTGGGAGTCACAGATGACCTTGCAAAAAACATCAGCACTAGTCATTGGTTCCCCTCTTTAGCAACACAGGCGGCTTGCAGACTTTCCATAGCTACCTACGTATGTTAAAGCGTTAAACTTTAAGTAGCTGATAGTGGTATAAAGGTAGCAGATAGTTATAGATGACTTAAATTGAAAACCCAGGAGATTAATTCATAACATCTAATGCATAGGTATTGCACAACATATTGACGATAGGGAGCCAACAGAGATTACATAAGCACAATGTTTAGGTACTGTATAGATTGTTGTATAATTGCAAATTTCAAGTAAATCAAGCAAAGGTACTTACAATAGCTTCTTTTGCAGCATCACTAAGGCCTTTCTTCTTACTGGTATGAAACTCCTTGAAGACTTCCATAGCAATAACATCTGCATCAGATCCCTCCTATTGTTCATCAAGTCCTTGATTTTGTTGTGTGGCCTTCCTCTTATCCTCCATCTGTTCACATTGCACATGGGTTTCAGTTCATATATATACAAAGTCCCAGTAACAATACAATGAAACCATCACTTACAAATTTTTGGAGCTTGACAACATAGGATTGAGACCCTGTAGCCTGATGGTACTTAACTTTTGCACAATTTTGCTTATTCTACATAGATACATCCTGTAACGTCATTGGTGTTACACTGCAGCACAAGTAGACCATAGCAGGAATAGACAGGCATTCGATGACTTCACACGCACCTTGTTCTTTGCACTAGACTAAGATTTGACAAGGTCATTCCACTGCTTATCGTTCATGGACTGGACAGGAGAGCACATCATGATCTGATCAGCAGGGACTTTATTGTAGTAGAGTTTCTTCAACCTGTACCATTCCTGCCTCACAACACACCTAAACACATTCCAACAAGCATCTCTCGTTGGTGGGTGACCGCTGTAACAACTCTGATGCTTCATCCATACATGATGTTGATACACAGATTCAGGTATGTCAAGGTAATGTTGACCAACTCATTCACTCATATCTGTCTCCATGAAGATATAACATCATGCTCTTCCTCTGTTCACACCATATGCTCTAAGTTTGCGTGTATTCACATAAGAGCTCTTGTGGTATATCAATAGGCCTTTTAATTTAAGCATGGTGCTTAGGTTAAACAAGCCTTCTTTAATCAAAATTGTGACATGGTGTTGACATTCGTTAGTGCAAATATGATATGAAAGATTTCTGCAAGCACATAGAACATCAATGTAGCATTTTACCGGGAGTATTCTAGGTATCGTTATTTATATTTTACCACAGGGAAGCTAGGGTTAAAAATTTGATAATTTACCATCATGTATCTACTAACTTAATAAACCAACTAGACTAAAGCAGGGGTAAATGATATATGATATGAATTATGAATAATAATCACACATGGAAGAATTATATGATAAATGAGTAGGTAGCTAAAGTGAGAGGACAACGGGAGAGATCATGGTTCCTAAATACTTCTCTATTACTTGGGTTCTAAGGAACATGGGATAGATATAGCAATCACACGATAACACTTCGGGACACTAGCACTAGCCATGGAAAGGGATGAGAAGGGGGCTAGCAAGGTCTGACTACGGTCCTACAAACACCAACCCGAACGTGGTGGAATACGTCGGCCATCAGGACTGCCACGATCCTGGGGCTACCACAACAATCTAGTCTAGACACCATGTCTACATTATCAATTACTACTCTAATCTCATGTAAAAACTAGAGCACTCGATGCGAGCGAAGATCCCATGCTAAGGTATAACAACTAAACTAAACATATTATAAAAAGGGCATAAAAGTAAATTGAGAAGATTTATAAATATTAAAGCATAAGTCTTACAAAGAAAAGATACAAAGATATACCAGACTGAAGACTTCTCCAGAACCAAGGCGCAGCTCTGCTCTCCCTAACTCCCATCTAGAACTAATCTACTACATTGAAAAGTCTAGCCCTAATTCTCTAGAGTTGAGAGATTATCCATTCGAGGGACACCTCTCTAATCCATGATGTTGTGTGGTGCCTTGGGGGGTCCTAGGCTTATTATATAGGGGCACTTGGCCTTGCCTCCTCTTTGGATTAGCGATCTGGTACTAAACCTTTCCACCATATCTCATTAAAATGCACATAGGCCTTAATGGGCCAAATTCTAATTTAGGCCCAATTAATCCCGCAGCTCTATGATGGAAGCCTTTTCCTTTATTTGTAATATTAATATCTTTTTATTCCAGGCTCCAAATATGAAAAATAATATATCTGTTTCGATCAGCTCAACGAGGCCTTCACAATGGTGTCCTTTAATTCATCATTTGAGGTGGTTTATTCAGTGAAAAAACTCAATCACCTACAAAACAAGTGAGAACACCAAAACTCGTGGAACCTGTTAGTTTCAAACCCTACAACTATGCTTTGTGAATAATTTTATATCATATCAGGCAATAGTCGATGGTAAAAATTGACAATAAGGAGCGTCAACAAGTTCCCCCAAGTTTATCCTTTGCCGGTCCCTGAGCAAAGCTAATCTCAACAATGGATCAGGAGTTGCTACAATGCTTTCATGTCTCAAAAGTACACAAGCGTTCAAATAAGAATTCTCCTCCAAATTAGAGCAAACTATTCGAACTTCAAACTTACCCATATTATCTTCAACTATGGAGCTTTTAGCCTTCACTTAAGTCTTGAGCAATTGAAAGATAGAACAATCAAGTCAAACACTGCGTCTTGAGTTCTTTGATCAACCTTCATTCTAGAGTTTTTGTAAGTTTTTAAAATAAAACTCAGAGATTCCTTTGTATGACCCTCTCAAGTCTCTCATTTGTGGTATTTGTGGATCTTTACCAAGGCATCAATAGTATTTTTCCTTATCTCCTCTCAAGATATGTGGTATTTATGGCTTAAGGCAGAGTAACATTGTGCCTCATCTCTCTCATTAATAGTATACGTGGAGTTCATTGGTGGAAAAGAAACAGCTCATACATACTTGCAATACATATGTTGCCTAATCCAACCATGGATCCAGAGAAACTCGTCATAAAATCAAATCAAGATGTGCATGTTTGGTTACAAAATAAACAAAAGATGTATGGTGGAGAATATTTGTGGAAAGAAGAAGGGATGAAAGCCTAATTCTACAATGCTCCTTTACAAAAGGGTAACTTCTCTCAACTTGAAACTTTGAGGAATTAAAGAAACTGGGGCTCTCTCTTATATATTTTTTCTCTTTTTTTATATTTTTTCTCATATATATTTTTTTATTTTCACTTTTTAATAGCCCAAAAATATTGCAATGAAACTTTTGAGAGAAATATGATGACAACTTGGAGCATTTACTTTGAAACTAAGGTAGTAGACAAGGAAAACCTATGGGGAATTTTTTTATGTTCACTCCTAGTGTAGGAGCAGAACATTTTTTTAGTGGATCTAAATGGGCGAATATGGTGGTGCATACTTCCAGGATAGAAGTAGCAAGGGGTGCATAGTGTGTGTAAAACCTTGATTTTAACCACATGAAAAGTTCCTAAGGGTCAACACAGCTGGATCAAACTCAATGCACACAAGCAGTAAATAAATGTGGAAGTTTGTCCTATTCTGACAAGCATGCATATATGGTTGTGGTAGGAATTTAAGCTCTCGTCATACAAGAACTCATCATGTAGGAATTTTTAGTTTTTCTCAAAAGATAAATATCCAGATCTCAAGTGTCACTAGGAACAAGATAAACAACAACTTAGTCCTTCTCATATCATATCTGTCAATCACCTAGACTTAGATCAAGCATTTGCTACCCACAAGTTTTAAGCTCAGAGCAAATCTTAGGCCAAAACAATCTTATCCAAAACTCGAGAAAATTCAAGGCTAAAAACTAGGTACTTGAAAGGAATTACGGCAAAATAACTATTCATCATTTCCATACAAGAGATTATTTTCAAAATTTATTTTAGCAAACAAACCTTTGTATACTCCTACTATTTATTTTATTTCAAAAGATCACACATAAATATATATAGCTATAAAAAGAAATATTTTTTGGTTTTAAGGTTATGCATCTTTTTATTATTTTAAAACAAAGCAAACTCAATTTAATAATTGTAGAGGGAAAGAAATACTTAGCTAGATACACGAGGGATGCCTTCCCCCAAGTTGGTTCTTGACATAGTCGTTCACACTTGAAATGCAGCAGACTGGCAATGGAGTTGTACTTCCTCTTGTGGAGTGTCAATATTGGTGACTGTTGAGATAGCACTCCAACAGTGGTCAGTGTTCTTGATCCTTCAAATCCTATGGAGCTCAAATAGACAACAAAACTCATAGAACTTGGTTAAGCATTAGTGGTTGTCCACCTAAGTTATGGTTGCCCAGAGCTTCTTGTATGATTATTGTTCCAAGCACAATTAAAGATCTCTTTCTCAATTTATTTTATTTTTATTATATTTTCTATGATGCAAAGACAATGCAATAAGATAAATGCATATTTATTTTTTTATTTTTATGACACCACAGTGGATTTTCCTGTGGGTTGTTACATGCCTCCGAATTATTCACATGGGGCTTAATTTTTAGGATGCAATGCAATAACATTTTTATTTTATTTTCTAATGCAGATGTAACAAAGTAAATATGCAACAAAAATTAATTATGCAGTGTGAGAAAGTAAACATGCTAATGAGAAAATAAATTATGTAATAATAAAAAAGAGAAATATGGATAACTACCAGGTTCACCTCCCTGGCGAGGGCTCTTGATTTTAGGTCCATTGAGCAAAGACCTCTCCCTTGCATGTTGCTTCTCATTGGCATCCTATCTGGAATTTTTTTGGGGAAAGCTTGATGCTAGGTCGTCTTTAACATACCGTTCATGACCTGTTGCCTTGTTCATCTATTTTCCTTGAGTGAGTGTTATTAATAAAGATCTTCTATATGTCATCTCCTTCTTTGCTCTCTGAGGTGGTGGTTTGGCAAGTTCTTGCTACGTCATGAACATGTGTGTCTTGTACTTTTCCTACAAAAATGTTAGTGGACACATACCCGAAGGATTGCACAGATTTGATGTAGGGGTTGTGTCTATTATATTTTATTTTTTTATTATCATTATTTTTATTATTTTTATTTTGTTTATTCATTTTATTTTTTTCATAGCACTCTAGCATGGTTCAAGGCAAAGGTAACTGGTAGCAAAGGACAACGTGAGTTCTATTTGATACTTATAGTTCTTCTATGATGAATGAGTTGTGTCTTTTGCATGAAGTTGTTAGAGTTCATCATGTGCCTTGCTTCATCTCTTGTGTGAGTTCATCTCTTGACTTTCCTAGATTGGATTTGTGAATTTCCTGTAGGGGTTAGTCCAACAAAATATACAATGTCTACTCTAGCAATTTTCAGTTCAATAACTAAACCAGACTCCATATATAATTTAATTAAGGAAAGTTATTCAACCTTGGCACCACACTTACATTAAAAGCCTTTAGAAGTACTTAAAAGCCTTTAGAAGTACTCATATGCAGCACTTCCAAACCAAGTATACTTTAGTAAACAAAGGTAGCATGAAAGCATTATAGAGATTTACTTAAGGAGAGATGAAAGAGTATGATCATGGTGAGAATTTTTATATATATAACTTTTTTATATAAAGATGCAATGGCATAAATGCAACAAACAAAACATGCTATGGAATTAATATGAGAAAACAAAAATTAAACTAGATGGAGAGAATGGATTATTAAAAGTAAACATGCAGTGGGATGCAATAATTAAAAGGATAACTACTCATAAAATTTAAAGTCCATGAGCAAGACTATCTTACCTTCTTGATCATACTTACCATGACTCACAATATAAAATCTCTGAGTAGTGCAACTTCTTTATGTTTGTCACTTGGGATGTGAGTTGAATTCTTGTGACGACGACCTTTTCTTCAATCTTGGTTCTTCATCTCTCTTATTTTTTTCTTTTTCTTATGGAATCTTGCTGGAAGGTCAAAATGGCTCCTGATGTCTTGTCTATTCCACACTCAACAGAACAAGGGGTAATCCTACTAAAGCTAGTGATTCATTTAATTAACAAACATCAAGATCATTATCAAAATCTTATCACCGATTGCGTCCCCGGCAACGGCGCCAAAAATGCTTGTTGACATTCGTTAGTGCAAATATAATATGAAAGATTTCTGCAAGCGCACAGAACATCAATGTAGCATTTTATTGGGAGTATTCTAGGTATCATTATTTATATTTTACCACAGGGAAGCTAGGGTTAAAAATTCTGATAATTTACCATCATGTATCTACTAACTTAATAAACCAACTAGACTAAAGCTGGGGTAAATGATATATGATATGAATTATGAATAATAATCACACACGAGAGAATTATATGATAAATGAGTAGGTAGCGAAAGTGAGAGGACAATGGGAGAGATCATGGTTTCTAAATACTTCTCTGTTACTTGGGTTCTAAGGAACATAGGATAGATATAGCAATCACACAATAACACTTTGGAACACCAGAGCACTAGCCACGGAAAGGGATGAGAAGGGGGCTAGGAAGGTCCAACTACGGTCCTACAAACACCAACCCGAATGTGGTGGAATATGTCGGCCATCAGGACTGTCATGACCCTGGGGATACCACAACAATCCATTGGGTTGGGTGCAATCTCAGGTAACCTCTAGTCTAGACACTATGTCAACACTATCAATTACTACTCTAATCTCATGTAAAAACTAGAGCACTCGATGCGAGCAAAGATCCCATGCTAAAGTATAACAACTAAACTAAACATATTATAAAAAGGGCATAGAAGTAAATTGAGAAGATGAATAAATATTAAAGCATAAGTCTTACAAAGAAAAGATACAAAGATATACCAGACCCTGAAGACTTCTCCAGAACCGAGGCGCAGCTCTGCTCTCCCTAACTCCCATCTAGAACTAATCTACGACATTGAAAAGTCTAGCCCTAATTCTCCGGATTTGAGAGATTATCCATTCGAGGGACACCTCTCTAATCCATGATGTTGTGTGGCACCTTGGGGGGTCCTGGGCTTATTATATAGGGGCGCCTGGCCTTGCCTCCTCTTTGGATTAGCGATGTGGTACTAAACCTTTCCACCATATCTCATTAAAGTGCACGTAGGCCTTAATGGGCAAAATTCTGATTTAGGCCCAATTAATCCCGCAGCTCTATGATGGAAGCCTTTTCCTTTATTTGTAAAATTAATATCTTTTTATTCCATGCTCCATATATAGCAAATAATATATCCAATGGTGTCCTTTAATTCATCATTTGAGGTGCTTTATTCAGTGAAAAACTCAATCTCCTACAAAACAAGTAAGAACACCAAAACTCGTGGAACCTGTTAGATTGAAACCCTACAACTATGCTTTGTAAATAATTTTATATCATATCAGGCAATAGTTGATGGTAAAAAATTGATAATAAGGAGCATCAACACATAGTGTTGCATTTTGATTAATGATCTTTGAGTTGTTGTTGTGAATAGTGAAAGAAATTCATGTTGGAGATGAAGCAAGGCATGCTTTTTCTTTATCCTAGCCTTGTTTGAGTTTGAATAAAAGAGTCAACTTATGGTTCCCTTGTTCAAAAAATCTATCTCTATTGAATGATTCTTGGTTATCTTGTCATATTTCCTTTCTCTATGCTAGTAAATTTTGGTTTGCAAGTGTTGGTCCTACATCTTTTTGACTAAGCACGGTGTTTGGTTTGAAGCTTGGATATAAGATCATGCTTCTATAGGCTTTTTAATGTAAGCATGGTTCTTAGATTCTTGAGCCTACCTTGACAAATTAGACATGGTGTCTAGTTTGATCTTTGAGCTAAAGCTGCTAGTATAGATTTTGGTTGATATTATGGACTAACCCTTGCAGGAATTTATCAACTTCATGAAGGTAAGTCTTTGAGATGACAGCAGAGACAAATATTTCTTTGGTGCTTGAAAAGAAAAAATATATAAAGATAAATAAAATCTTAAAAAAAGTAATATACCTTTCAACCCCAAGCTTTGTTGTCTTGTTATATCCATACCACCATAAAAACAAGCTTGGGGGAGAGCTTCCTAGAACACTCAAGAGAGGCCACGAACTACACATTAGGCCAAAGCACCACCAATTAGTGGCACCCCCAGGTGAACCACATTGGTAAGTCAAAAGCAAGCTTGGGTGAGGGCTCCCACAAAGGTAACCTGTGTCTCACATTTCTTTTAGTAAATTCTCCAACTTATAAAATGGTGAGATATGATTATCCTCTATCATATGTGTTAAGACATGTTAGTTTCTACCCTTGTTGAAATGATGAACAGTTACTCTGTCTTATATGTCCCTGTACCCATTTTATAATCGAGCTTTCTCTAAGATTTGGGTTTATTATCTAAAAATGTCTCATCCTAAAAACTTGGACTAGTGGGTTGCACATGCATGATCTTGTCTAAGTTATTGCCTGATATGATAGAGTGACATGGGCTGCACTATGACTTTGTTCTGAGTGAAACTTGACATCCAGAGTTTTATTTTCAAAAATATTCAAAAACAAAAGTTCCTCAATGATTATAAAATACCTACCAAGGTCATATGCTACTTGTGGAACATTGAATTAGGTCAAATTATTGTGACCTAAGTGAGATTATGGTCATGCACCCATGATTGAGATTCACATGCACCCACCAAATAAATCCAACTCATATCCCGAGAGTTGCGCACAACATGCACCCATCCATCCACCAAAAATATGCCAACTCTTCCCCTGAGAGTTGCGCACTCTTCCACCAAATAAAAATGCCATTCTTACCTTGAGAACCATGCATTTGTTATCCACCAAATAAAAATGCCGACTCTTATCCTAAGAGCCGCGCATTCATTTTCCACCATATATTTACTCCTCTCAATACCATCATGATGTCTCTCCATCCAAAATTTCTTCATATGTCAGTAACGGATATGGGCTATGTCGAAAAAATCCATGCCAAGGGGCATGAGAAAGAAAAAAGAAGGAAAAACATCCATGCCAAGGGGCATGAGAGATGCAATAAACAAACAGGAAAGAAAAAGTTCCAAGTACCCGTTCAAAAAAGGGAAAAAAATATGGATATATGATCTTATAGCCCATATCCCTCTAAAAAGTGTCATTCCATCCAATAAAGGAGATAGCCATGATGCATGGAGTACCAAAAATATTTAGAATTAGGATTTCACCATCTTTCATACTCCACACACTTGCACATCTCAATCAAAGTGTATGACTTGTATCTCCTTATGGTTTGGTTTTTGACTTCACAATATATGTGATGCAAATATGCCCACCTTTATACCTGCCCAAAACTCCATTCATAAGCCTTAGAGGTAGGATATGAAAGGCAATATTATAATGTCTTTGGTGAGGTATTCATACACATTGAGTGAATGAGTGAATTATTTGAGGAACTTAAGTTTTCTTTTATAAAATTTTCAAAACCTCTGAAAAGATGGTTGATCTTAGGATGAATGATAAACAATGCTCATTGAACTGTTCTATCTTGCAATCATCCAAGACTTGAGATAGCTAAAAGGCCCCATTTGTTTCAAGATAATAGCAGGGTGGATAGCATGCTGATTTATTCAAATTGCAGTAGAAAACTTTGTTATAAGCTTGGTACATTTGAAATATGATCGGCATTGTAGCAACTCCTGATCAACAACCATACATAGTTATTTGCTCGGGACGAGCAAAGGTTAAGCTTGGGGGTCTTATTGGCGGTCCTTATGGATCATTTTTAACCGCCAACTTATACCTAAAAGGAGAGAAACTATCATACCTTAACACATAGACATATGCTATTAACAGAGTTCCACTTGTACCCCTAGTGTTTATGTTTTTACAAGATTTATGGTGAAACAGGTGGAAGTGCACAACACCAATTGGAAAGCGTAAAGGTGAAATGCAAATTCAGGAAATACGCAACCGAAGATAGCAAAGGAGCCCACCTTCGGTGCATACCTGGGCCTGATCGTAACCACAGGGGAGGTCCAGGCCCAGAGTTGAACCGACCACATGAAGGCGGTGGCCATTTAGCCTCACCAGGTGTGTGGCCAACCCCAGGGGCGGCCGGTCCCCTACTGGCCCCTCCCAGGCCTAGTCTTTTACGGCAGTTCATAGGATGGTTCCCTTCAGATGGTCCCACCTACGATCAGCGCAAATGGAAAGTGTAAACCGCCCTTTGGAGGTTGGTTTGGATCCTTCCATATGAGGAAGAACCTTTTGCATAGAGCCCCCTCCTTGTTGAAGGTCGTTAAGTATCAATATTTAACCATCAATAGAGCATGAGAAAGGATTAATATGAATACCATCTAGTTATAGGGATTACACTAACAGAATTCCATGAGTTTTGGTGAATGTCTATTTCTGCAGGGGGTTATCAGAAAAGAACCAAAAGAGGCCCACATGTCAGAGTTATATAGAGAGAATACCACATCCGATAACTCAAGAATATTCTAGAAAACTTGAGAAGGCAACCCTGTGAAGCTGAGGCCATGTGGCAGAGGTGACTGGGCAGGCGCCCAAGCCACTTAGGCGGCCGCCCAGCCAGCTGGCCCAATCACGAGCAACCTCGCGGATCCTGCCTCCACCAACTTTGAGGATCAATATGAAGCATCCATATAGGCCGGTTTAATCCAAGGGCTGTGATGCATCCTAGGGGGCTATATAAACAGGGCCTCTGGCCCATGGGAAAACCCTATTTCATTCTAGAATTCATTCTCTAGTTCATTCATCAACTCAAGAGAAGCCTTAGAGCCACCATCTCAATTAGAGCTCTATAGTTTAGCAGCATAGCTACATAAGAATAGATCTAGAAGGAGTCAAGCCTCGCTTGGAGTCCAGATCTATCAGAGTTCTTGGTAATTTCTTCTACTTCATTATAATATTCATCTTTGTTCTTGCTATTATGAATAGTACTTTATTCTATTCTAATATATCAGATATGACTTTGCTCTATTTGCTTACGTTCTTAATTATATTGTTCTTAGTTTACTTTGATTATATGCTTAGTATAGTTGGATTAGATTTATGTTTATGCATAGGATCATATAGCGCTTGCTCATTAGATCGATGGGTGAGTGGTAAATATTGTGTAGGCGTGGTGCCTATACCATATTTATCTGCGATTGCACCCTATATTCTGGATCGTGAGATAGATCACGGGAGTGACAGTCCTGTTGAGTACTTCGTTGTCCTCCTCCTGAGTATAGGACTAGTAGAACACCACTATTACAAGGAAGTGATTACTCTGTTCATGATCTTTCTTGGTAATATCACTATGCATAGATATAACCTTTTTCCGCCATGATTGCTAGGTGTATTTGCACTAATCATTATATGCTTTGGCTTTTTAGTTAGAATAACTTAGGATTTATTCTTGTAGATCATCCTAGTCCATGCTAGTGTTATAAACTTAGAGTACTTTATTGAGATATGTATCATTATTTTATGTGGCTATGTGCTCTTATTTATCCTTTATCATTTACCATTCATTATTATATATTATTATTATTTTATGTGACACTTACCCTGTATGAGAAGATAGATAAAGACATGGTTAAGCTCTCCATTATCACATGCAGTGCTCATTGCTCATATCCATAAGCATTTCCCTTCCCAATGGTAAAAATATAAATAATGATACCTGGATTACTCCCGGTTAAAATGCTACATCGGTATTATCTATGGGCTTGTGGATCCCTTATTCATTTTCAAGAAAGCATATGCATTTAATACTAGCACCTCTGGTGCCATGCTGGGGATGACAACCTAGCTTATGTGGTGTTAGAGGTGTCAACACTCCTCTCAAGCTATAAAAGGACGCCTTCTCTCTTTATCATTCATTCATTCGCCAACACAAATAGGTCACAATGTAGAGAGGAAAAGCAAGCTCCATTCCATTAAAATCTAGCTAAATTAGTATAGGGAGTGAGAGAGGGAAAGAGATGGAGTAAGAGTGGAGTCGAAGCAGTTCTACCTCTGGGTGGACGAAGTGCTGGGCTTGTCGGCCCTTGCTCCAACTTGTACATCTATGATCGTCTTGATACTTGAAGTAAGAAGTTCATGTTCAACTTTAGTTTGATTCATTAAGAATGTTACTTTCATAAAGCTACTTGTTTGTGGGATCATCGTTCGTCCTTTGGATGGATGCTCTAGTAAGAGGACTCTTGATAGAGACGGATATTCCTGATTACCGCTAGAGTAGTAGTCGCCTTCGTAGACGTGGTGTCTAGATTGGGGTCTACCTTCATATGTTGTGCACGCCCATGGGCAGAGGGGTAGGCAGCAGGTGGTAATAGCCTTGTCCACTCGTACCAGCATTCCCCCACATTCAACCACAGAGTAGCGCTGATACTGGTATCGCTTGGCAGACCAAGTGCGTCAGTGGGCCTGAAGCAAGCAAGTAGTTGGAAAGTTACCATCGCTTATATGCATTTGACCTTAGAAGAACCTCTCTACCCAAGCTACTCTTATCTTATCATTCTGGGAGAACTAGTTTAGAGATCTCTTACACTTCCATTCCCTATGGAAATACGATACCCTGAATACTTCCGGGTGAAGGCTACAATGGTACTTCCGTGCACTTGCGGACTTTTCTGCTAATGCTAAGAAGCGCCAACATAGGTTAATACCAACCTTCGCAGCTTTCCTTGTTATTCTACGTCTAAAGGAAGACCGCATTTTGCTCAAAGGAACCCTCTCCATCTCCGGCATGGCTACTGTTATCTGGAGGGAGAAGTTGCCCACAGGGTTGTGGGCGCCTCCTCCTGATCCATCAAGCACTTTATGTTTACCTGACCAACTACAAACACCAGTCAACTTAGGTGCTGCTGGCATCACTCACTTCATACAACTTCACCTGGCACCCATATTACCAAAGCCTTTTGTCCTATTGGTAGAATCTCCTCTATGCCCTCCTGGAACCGAACGCTGAAGGTTATGAAACAAACATAAGTAGCAAGCATGTGCAGGTTGCATTGCCCTCAAACAAAATACAGAACAGAACAAGCAACTTAACTGGTAGGGACTCTGGCTCAGCTTCAAAGTCTGAATCTGTTTCATCTGCTTCATAGCCACCATCAGCGAACTCACATGGTTCAGGGATATATTCTAGATCTTCTCTTGACTTTTTTTCATTTGTAGGAGACATAGGGTTTTAGCGAGCAGAAAGTCCAAGTTCTTGCATTTTTAGTTGAATGCTTGTTATATATGCAATTTGTGCTTCTTTAAAATGATTTGGTTCATCTACATCTATGTTACATAAGCATTTAATAAACTAAAGTTTAAACCAAATGTAAACAATAGAGCAGGGGTGTGCAAATACGTTTCAGCAACAATCATCCCAGGTTCAACCACTAAGGTCATAAAAAAATCATAAAAAACCAATACAATACAACACACATCATAAAAAGGGATCTTGGTACCTGTTACTCTGCCTTGACTGGCTAGTGTTCGTTGTCGACCCCGAGGTTTCATCGTCATCACGGAGCTGGTGCAGTAGGCATTGACGATGGCGTACCGGATCGAGGTCCGGATAGGGTTCTAATCCGATGGATCACGATGGGTGCCGAAGTAGGGGATCCGGATCTGGAGTCAAGCTGCTACAGCGATGGTGCCTAGTGCTCAGAGTGGGGTGGGCTAGCAGACAGGTGCGGGAAGAGAGAGTGGGAAGAGAGACGGGTGCGGCTAGGAGAATGGGAGATGGGGGCGGAGGAGGCCTGTCGTTGCACTTTTGTGTTGCCACCACAATGCCACAAATGCCCTTGTCTTAGGTGAACATATTTTCTACATGGAAGGGCAAGAGAGACATCATGTTGGTGGGTGCGGAGCGAAAATTTCAACGAAAAATCAAACCTACGGGCGGGGAGACCGCCCCGTCTACTCTAAAGCAGAGACCGCCACATATTCCGTGTTTTTTAATAAGAGGAATTAGATTTGGCCCGGGAGACTGCCCTAGTCTTCTCTCAGCTGAGGCCGCCACATATTACTCTATGTTTTTTTCAAAAAAGAAAAAACATATTACTCTACTACTACGTGCTTGTTAATAGGAAATGTTCACGGCTGAATGGTTCCTAAGGCCTAATTTGAAAGGAAGGGGCAAGCACACCCAGGATTGAAAACCCTCCTTAATAAAGAACTACTATGTCACAAAACCCAGGATTGCAAAACCCAGGATTGAAAACCTAGGATTGCAAGTAAATAAAATAGCACAATGTCGCAAAACAAAAGCCTCACCGATTTTTTGAAAGATCCTATTAGCCGGCTTTGATTAATAAGAAGAAGTTACATACTGATTACTCCCTGATGATTTGGACAACTATTGGGGGCTTTTGAACTACCCCACCCATTGTTTCAGCTACCAAAGTCATGGATTCCTTGGGATTTTAGTTTGTAGCGAAAGAGGGGAGAAAAAAGCCTCCACCTCGTCCTCCTCGCTAGTGCTCCGTAGCTACGTGTACTTTAGGTGATGCACAGTGGTTGGTGGCCGGCGACAGCGCCGACTCTCTGGCAATCACAATAGAAAAACACTGTGCTAGGTTGCAGAAGGGATTGTCCGCCCACACCAGTTGTCCATACTATACTGCACAGATAAGAAAGTCCAACCATTGCAAATCTGACTGTGTCAGACATACCTCACGTTATCCTAATGTTAAACGCAAGAAAGACTGCGCGTGCTATATCTCAGTGGGCGGATACCTATCACACCACACATCATGACATAATGACACATTAATTGTAGCTGACATATAATAACAACGTCCACCATTGAGTCCATAGACAAGAAAACAGCATTGGTCCATTTAAAATGTCATGAGAGACAGATACATCAAATGGATCCAAATAAATCTGACATCAAGGGAACATAAGGAAGATAGACTAGTCTACAGTCGAACTCTTTTTTAATGAGATGTCTACCATACCAATGGACACTGTGATGGATGTCATGAACTTCTCTGTGGTCCATGTTGTATGCGATGATTATTCCATCCTTACCAGCAAAGAAAATCAAATTCCACTCTGGGTGAACTGTAATCACTGTGTGCTTCTCTTGCATAAGCTCATAGTCACCAAATCGCATATTATGCTTCAGTGTCCAATTGTTAGTATCATAGTCTTCAAGGATCCAGATTGAAAGTTGGGTTCTAAACGGATGTCATCAACAAGACACACACATAAGAGACACTGTGCTTGATGCATGGAGTGTATAGCACCATCAGGCCTATCAATTTTACTCCATTTGTTTCCCTCCATTTCCATAACAAGTATCCTGGAGTAGTTAAGAGTACCCCATAATGTGCAGACAGACATTAAGAAACATACTCTATGCACTAAAATATGTCACAGCAGTTTCCTCGCCCCATTGAGATTCCTTGTAGATCCATGCTGTCGTTTCAGATGAGTAGATCTCCAAACCTACGCACACAGCGTCTTCACTATCAACATATTCTATCACATGGAAGTGCGACGAGGCCATGGGATTGAAACACAAGCGAGCCTCACCAACAACATGGTCAACTCCCTAGTGCTAGGCGGTAGTACCTTGAACTTCTTGGTCACTGGATTGCATACAACATAGTGGTCTCCACCAGTCACATGGCACCAGCATAGGAGGAGACCATTGCAGCAATCTGAGATGGCTATTCAATGTCAAAGGGCAAGAACTTCAAGGAGGGTGGTTCCCTCGTGATGCTACTAAAGTGTTGATAGCCTTCATAAGTGTCATAGAAGAAGCCGGCCACAGTTTGGGGCAGCAGCTGATTGAACATGGTGTATGAGATGAGTCTTTTCTAGGATTTACAGACCCTTTTGTAGCAGAACAAGGAGCAGGAGCGGAGGATATTGACAACGATATCGTCCGGGAGGCTGGCAAACGCGCCGTCCTCCTGTTGCAGGCCTCCTCCATTTTGTCAGTGTATTAAGCCTTGGTTTCCTAAATAATGACATAACTGAAGAGGAAAATAATAAAACAAAGATTCATCAGTAAAATCCACAACAACCTTGTGCTACATGAGATACCTGAACATAGAGTAGGAGATCATCCACATTTAGAGTAGCAGGTATATATATGCAATCTAGACTAGCAGTTAGACCATCACAACATGAGCTAAATCAAGTCTAACCATCATTAATTGGCATTTGTAGCAACAAGTTCATTGCAGCTTAAAAACTAGTGGATCTAATGAAACAAACAATAAATGAGGAGGAAGGAGACATGGGGATTAGATCTGTCGGCTCCTCCACGGACGCCAATGCCGTCGCGCTCCACCGGGAAAGACCCACTGCCTGTCTCGAAATGGACGCCAGAGCCACCGCAGCACACTAAAAGAGACCACCAGAGTACACCTTCCTCCACCGCCGCAAGCCCAACGGGCAATGGAGAAGTGATTGGCGTTTAGAGGATATGTTGCATTTTTAATAACCATGACGTGCGCGTCGAGAATATATGGTTCGCCGACGAGATGTAGCGCGGGTAACCCATCGCGTGCGCGGGAAGAAGGCGACGGGAAGGGGGATTTTTTCCAATTTGGAAAGAGTATGGGAAAGAAGGATGTAAAGATGTTGGAGAATATAGACAACTGTTGAAATTTTCACGAAGGTAAGAAAGTTCAGACCTTGAGCATTTGACTGCATTGGACACCCTGCAAAGTTTACCCTATTTTTCCTATGATGCTTGTTACTCGTTTTGCATTTACCTCCTTTTCCTATGATTCTTGTTACTTGTTGTGCGTTTGACCACGTGGTTGCGGTTGATGCGGAGGGAAAGACATGGAGGGCTAATTTGTGCAGGTTTTGGAATCTGCGCGCTTTTGATCAATTTTCCTCCAAAATCTTGTTGGTGCTGTTCCTTTTGGACTGAGCATTAATCACGTGGTCAGATGATTTCATCGTTTAGTGTTTATGAAATTACATACATGCCCTTGTTATATGTTTTTGAAATAGGTGTGATGTTCAAGTACCTCATAAACAATGTTTCGATTAGTGTTTTGATTGTTCAATAGAGACAATTGTACCTTGATGTAATAATTAGGAGGGTTAACCTTTGTTGAGGGTGGTGTAGCATCGGTCGCTTGGTCATTTTTTAGCTGGTTTTGTGGCCCCTGGTGGTTCTTTTTACCTTGTTTGTGGTAAACCGTTGGCTGCGAGGAGTTCATCTCAACAAGTCTTGCCTCGATCTAGTGCAGCACGGATGAGATGAGATGTTCAGTTTTACTGCGAAAGCAAGAAAATTCGACCTCTACATATTTGATCACGAGGACGAAGTGCAAGGGTTGTCTGTTTTGAATGTCTTAGCAATTAGTCTACTGTGTAGTTATCTCTGGACTGCTCTAGTTCACCAAATCTTAGCCAAATCAGTAAAGTTCAATGCTAAGGATTGAGGGTGCTGCTTGTAAAGCTCTTTCGTCGAGTGTGCGATCATGACAGGACTCGAGGAAGAAGCCCTGGCTAACTCCATGCCAGCAGCCGCGGTAAGACAGGGGGCAAGTGTTCTATGGAATGACTAGGCGTAAAGGGCACATAGGCGGTGAATCGGGTTGAAAGTGAAAGTCACCAAAAAGTGGCAGAATGCTCTCAAAACCAATTCACTTGAGTGAGACAGAGGAGAGTGGAATTTCATGTGTAGGGGTGAAATCCATAGATCTACGAAGGAACGCCAAAAGCGAAGGTAGCTCTCTGGGTCCCTACTGACGCTAGGGTGCGAAAGCATAGGGAGCGAACATGATTAGATACCCTGGTAGTCCATGCCGTAAACGATGAGTGTTCGTCCTTGGTCTACGCGGATCAGGGGCCCAGCTAATGCGTGAAACACTCCTCCTAGGGAGTACGGTTGCAAGACCAAAACTAGGTCTGTGAAAGTCAACAATATGGATGGCATAATAGGCAATGGTTGCGTACTAGATTGGTGGTCTTATACTAAAAAGCTGTTTGCTCTGATTCAAAGCAGGCAAAGTAGTTTCAGTGGTCTCATACTTGTGGTAACTCTATTCATTTTTTGGTGCTCGGTGGTTGGGAAAAGCGCCTTCCGAAGAGTCGTACCCACGACCCATCACCCTTTGGAATAGATCCTCAGGCCCATCGCACGGTGAACTACCTAAACCTTAGAGAGTTAGCAAGGGAAGGAGATAGACTGACTATCAGCGACTAGCTATAGGAAAGAGATTCGGGTTGTTAGGAAAAGTTTGGAGAGAAGTAAGAAATCGGTGATAGACCAATCATTCCTGCTCTCTCTCTCTCGCTGCGCGCCTTTCTGACAAAAGGAGGTCTTCATGGATGATTTCACTGTCTATGGACGGGATGGAATTTTGATGACTGTTTGGCCAATATTGAGATTGTTCTATAGTGTTATCTTGAAGCTGATTTGGTACTCAATTGGGAGAAGTGTCTCAAGTCATCACCGGCAGGTACCGAAAAAATAGTCACTAATGCCCTTCTTGATCATAAAAAAATGATTGTTGCCTCTTTTTGTTTAATCCCATGGCAAATGGCCACTAGCTTGGAAATAGCATGAATGCGCCCTGGTAGCTGCTCGGCCCTAGCTCTAGGGACTATAGATTAAATCCTTTGGCTCACACCGCTACTATAGAAGATAGCGGAGACCTACAGCAGTGAGGCTCTTCGCTTGCTCAGCTCCTCCGCCCTGGTATTTCGGGTATTCCAATCATTTGATTGCTTTCATTCCTTCTGCTTCTATGATTCCAAATCGATAAAGGACGTAACTAAGTGACTTCCCTATAAAGACTCACATTCTACAATTGCCTCAGAGGGGCCCTTACAACATAGAATAGGATACTCTAACCAAACCTCTAAGGTGAGGATCCTCCTCGAGTTCTACCGGGACCTGGCCCACACAAATCCAGTGTTTTTAGTGAACTTGTACACCTTTTTCTTTCTTATGCGCATGTAGAATCAACCTTACATGCCATACGTGACTGCTTTCATGCAAGAGGAATTTGGGAATAGGTTATTCCTTCTAATCTTTGGCCAATCTTATTTTCTATAAATTGGAAAGAATGGTTGACCCATAATCAATCAAATAATGGAGATAATTAGAAATCCATTTTTGATTTGGGGGATCTATGGCAGCTGTCTACGATCGAAGGAATGATAAAACTTCTATTCATCATTGAATGCTAGCAGGATGATCCACATGCAAATAGAGAAGAGCTTATTTCTTTGCTTGTGAAAGCTACTTGTAGGGAAAGAACAATCATCAGTGTAAGTCCATCTGTTGGTTTTTTGTACCCACTGAACATAATAGTTGTAGGTGACTTGCTTGTTTGTAGGTGGAAGTCTTCTTCCATGGATTTTCCCATGATTGTTGCATTCAGATCTTCTGAACCATGCCAACTTTCTTTCAGCATATAGCGTCTACAAAAAACAACATTGGATCACTTTTCCTTGCGAACCGATAGCTTTGCATCAATCACCAACCTGGTGAGTTGTGAAAAAAATCACCAACCTGGTGCCTGGTGGAATCCCATCTGGCAGCGAGGAGCCTTTCTAGCTGCATCCTAACACAAAACTGAGGAGCCATTGGAGTTGAAATGCTATTTCAAACGTATGAAAGTCTGCCCCCTATATTTGACCGCGTCGGACAGCTCCCTCCATGGTTTGTCCTTGTTATCCTGTGATGCTTGTTACTATGTCGCTTATACTAGTTTACATGACAAACTTACTGTACGGTCCAACACAGATGAAAGCCACTAGTACTATTAACACGTGGTTTCCAATGTTGTGACCGTCTGCATTCCCTCCTGCCATCTATTATTCGTCCCCGTCAAAAGCACATTCCCAAAATCACGAAAACCACGCAAAAATAGTTAAACATAAATTATATGGGTTTCCAATAATTTTTAGGGTACATAAGGCCATTCGAAAATAGAACAAAAGTGAACTACATGCACCCACCATGGTACTAGTACTATTAGATCTTCTACTACGATACTAATTACACCTACCAATTGATGCCTCAACCCTCAAAGTCGTCTGTGTCGCCACCATCCACCTCATCATGTCATCCTTGTCGTCATCCTCTGATGAGCGAGATAGACTCATCTGGCATGGCGAGGAGCTTGAGGATCACTTGCAACAATGAGTTAAGACCCGTAGACAGATCTTTCCCGCACGACGGGCAGGTGGACTTCAGATTGAACCAATTTATTATGTAATTGCAGTGGAATGCTCGGTGGCAGCATGGAACTTGGCGAAAAACCCTGCTCTACCACTCCAAGGTTCACCGTTGTGCCAATCTGAAGCTGGTGGCAGCTAGCGCTGTGGCTGCACCTTGATGAATGACTTCGGACACCACGGCTCAAAGATGATGGGCAACCAGGACATGGAGGCGCTCATCTGGGGACATCACCGCCGTGGAGGAAGCGCTGCACAATGCAAGCCAAGTTCAAGCCCATAAAGCAAGAGAGCCATCTGATTGAGAAGGGAAATGACTTTTACCGAACTAACCGGTGCAGCATGGCACGAAGTCATGGGCATCTACCTCCATCGGGGGATGCCTCGCGGGACCACTTTCTGGGCGCAACCTCGGATGGAGAATCCGGCTCCAGTGGCAACGGTCCTTGGGACGCAATCACGTCCACGTCCACCTATTGAGAGTAGGCAAGATCCAAATACTAGTGTGAGCGTTTCTAGCAAACCCTGGTGAAATGAAGATAAACAACATTACAAGCGGTACGTTGATGATAAACCTTCAAAGGAAGATCTGGCGGGTCAGAGACCACGCCGACCAGACTTCTGTCCGTAGGTGTAGGATTTTTGGCGTGGACGGCCTCTGGGGCCTCCCCATAGACAGTCAAGCTCATTGGCTCAGCCACTGTCTTGGTTGGAGGCGCAATAGGGTGGAAGGCAAAAGCTTTGGGATGGAATGAGGAGCTCTAGAGATAGAAGGCAGCAAGTATAACCTTCCTCGCTCACCTAGTTTATGCTCTTATAGCTTGGAGGCCATCGATTAGGTTTTTTTCTTTTTCTTTTTTTACAAGAGAGGCCATCGAGTAGTTGACCACCCCATGACCGAGACATTTGCATGGGCCATGTCTCCTCCTTGTGTCTCCACTGTCCACATTCTAACTGATTGTTTGTGTTTTTACTTTTTCATAAAACACCTCACATGTTGATTTAAAAAATATGACATAACTAGAGTAAAATAAACCAGCGTGAGAAACTATAGGAGGATGTCTTCTAGGTAGCTAAGATTTCAGATTATCGGACCTTCTGTGATCCAGTAAAGTTTAAATTTCTGAATAAAGTAGTCCTTGATTTGAGTTCTTACGAGTACATCAAAATAAGAATAGTTGGGTTACAAACAAATCAAAGCCACTCATCACTACTACTGATACAAACGTTGTGACCGACTCAAAAATAAGAAGAGTTCTGTACTGCTAATTGTCCGACGAAACAAATGTGCCCAATGTCAGACTTTCTTCAGAGCCTAGTAATATATGCGTCAGGAAATCTGGACATATGAGGTGATTCGAGAAAAGGAGATTTGGCACGCGAGACATGAATGCCTGGTGTGGTAGTGATATCTCTTTTCATGAGTTAATTTACTTGAATCCAAGCAGTCATGCCAGTCAAGGGGAAGACTGAAGGCGAGTCTAGCTCAGTTGGATTTAATATGATTGGACTAGCTCAGCACAAGAGTTACACATCTGGCCGGTCAAATTTACCATCACGAACGTTGGACTAGATTGAACTATAATATGTGGCAAGACATGGCAGCCCCTTTCATATTAGACCTTGTGCGTTTGCTGAGACTGAAGTGAATGCGGCAGGAAAACGAGGCAGAAGAGGAATCAAGAAAAAAGAGCTTTTGACCAACATGACATGCTTCAGACTTGATTGACTGATGCGGTTGTGATAGGTCTACAGTATATTTGACCCCAATCCAAGCAACAACAACAGTCGATGGGCAGACATACTGATTGCCATGACACTAAAAGATGACAACGCGTAGGACCATCCGGACAAGATCAGAGACACAGCGGTCGGATGTTCTAGAGTTCCCAATCAAATGTAGTTCTGCATTAGATAGAGGTGAGGATTGTTGATATTTATTACTTCCTCCATCCTAAAAAGAATGCAATTTTAGCATAGTAAAATGTTTTAGTACCTTAAGTATGTCTTGTTATATTATAAAAATACCATTATTTGGTCAAACTTTAAAAGTTTGACTCCTCGAAAAACAAAAGGGGCATTATTTGTGGGGCTGAGTAGGCATGTTCGAATGGACTAGTAGATGGCTATTGAACTTTACTACTGTGAACTCAGTAAAATCCATCCGTTGTACCTGTTCGTTTGGTCTTATCAGCGCTTACAGATTCATAGTGTTTTCCTCTCACGACAAATCAGCATCAGGCAGAATCAGATAGCCAGAAACAACCAAACAAATAGTTCATTTGACTTTTTGACATGAAGTTTGACCACTCATATTATTCAAAAAATATTAGTAAACTTAGTCAAATTTAGGTCGTTATCGAAGATCTTTTGTTAATAAAGCAAGTCACAACAAAATAAATGATATTTTGAACAAATTTTTGAATATATCAGATGAGAGGACAATTCTTAGGCCTGGAGGTTATGCATTATCTATGACCAGAGATCAGGTTCAGCTTTGTGTATGTCTTCTTGGAGTTGTCAACATGGCTGACCTTTTAATTTGGCTTGGTAACCAAATCGATGTAATAATAGTTATGTTTGTTGTCAGGACATGTCTTCTTGATGTTGTTAGGACATGTATTTTTATATTTTTGTTGTAAACCATTGGCAGAGAGGAGTTCATCTCAAGAGGCAGACGCAATAAAGTCTGATCACCGCATATTTGATCTTGTAGGACTGTTGGCAGTGTTTAACTCACTTTTTATACCGCCAACAAAAATGTGAAAGGCACACCAAAATTATTGAATAGGGCTTTATACTAATGATTTCCACAGGTTTTGGTGTTTCACTTGTTTTGTAGGGTATATATAGAAATACACCTAGGTTGGGCTAAAAGTAGAGAAATATAAAAGAAATAACTAATCCTACTTTGGCCCATATCAAAGCAAGATAAAGAAGGCCTATTCATACTTAGGTCAAACAAGGGCTGGTCCACCATGAAACCCAGGCCCAGACTCAGAAGGCCCAGTCGCCAGAGCCTAGAAAAAAAGGAAGTTGAACCAAAACCCATGTCAAAACAGCCCAACTCGATGAGTGCACCACATGGGCCAACTCAGGAAGCCGAGAGAAGCACATCCACCAAAATTGGGCCAGTTTGGCTCTAGACCCCTGTCCACGCGATAGGGGAGGGGCGCGCGCTCGACTTTTGGGTCCAAACGGGCCTAGATTTGGTGAGGCGGTCCGTGCCGATGTGGGGAGGTCGGTTCTAGTGTGCACTCCACATGGAATGTGTGAAACAGCCCTATGGAGGTCAGTTCAAGGGAGAAGAGCCACACAAGCTTAGAGCTAGAGCACCACTCCATAGGGCTATGCCCTAGTAGCTATCTAGAGCTAGAGAGAGCAAGATGTGAGGGAAGAGAGCAGGGAAGTGCTGGGCTTGTCGGTGTCTCCCCGAGCTTGTATCTCTACGAGCAAGTACTTGGCTCCTTCGCAGGATCTTGACTAAGTAAGTGTTTGTGTTTCTTATAGTCTAATAAAAGTTCTTTGTTTAGCTTAGCTTTACTTTCTACTTACTTGCGGGATCATCGTACGTCCTTGTGGTGGTTGCTCTGGTAGAAGGGCCCTCCTAGTCAGGCAACCCTTGATCACGCTAGAGTAGTAGAGGTTGGCATAGACGTGGTGTCTAGGCTAACGTCTATTGGTGTTTGCCTCGTTCACATACAGTTGAGGTGGTAGGCGACAGGTGGTGATAGCCCTGTCCATCCTTTGTAATCCCCCATGTTCATGTTTGGCGTAGAACTGTAGACCGGAGGTACCTGGCAGACCAGGTATAAGCCGGTGTCCAAAGTAAGCAAGTAGAAGTATTGCAACGCTATCCTTAGGGCACTAAAGGCTATAGGAATCCGTCTCTATCCCTTTGTATCTCTACCCTCATGTTGTTCCTTGGATGAACTAGCAAGCAGAAATACCACCGTTCCCTGTGGAAAATATGATACCCTAAATACTTTCGGGTGAAAGCTACAACGGTACTCCATGCGCTTGCGGATTTATCTGCTTACGCTAAGAAATACCAACAAGGACAAAATGTGAAGGGTTGTCTATTTTGAATGTTATGGCAATCAATCTACAGTCGGAGATGCGGAGACGAAGAAGCCCTCATTGAAGCTGCAATGCGGGTGGGCAGGATTTCTAATAGTTGGGGCTTATTGCTCAACTTTAGTGTCCTGCTTTTACAAATTTGTTCATGGTGGGCTCTAATTTGATGGGAAACAACACTAGATATGGTGCATGAGCGGATAAAAGATATAGCTGATACATTTATAATAACAGCCATGCAAGATGGAGGAATAAGAACATACTAAGATAAAAAAAATAAGATGGAGAAACAAGAACATAGTATGATGGAGGAACATAAGATGGAGAAATAGGAACAATGCATCACTAAGTGCAATTCACAAATGCCAGCATAACTAGCATTGGAGCGGCCCGTGAATGCCCTGC
Source organism: Bothriochloa decipiens (assembly GCA_023333625.1). NCBI lineage: Eukaryota > Viridiplantae > Streptophyta > Magnoliopsida > Poales > Poaceae > Bothriochloa > Bothriochloa decipiens. The sequence goes on from CM041645.1 coordinate 30,925,507, forward strand.
GTCTGGGCTCGTTGTCCACTGGTGCCTGAACCGCTAGAGCCACCAGTTGGGGATGAAGCAAATGGTCCAAATCTAGACCGCATCTAGCTCTTGTCAAAGTGCACTCCTACCGTAGGCAATAGGTGCATGTGGTAGCAGTCATTAGGAACAGTGAGGGCTACAACACTAGCCTTTCCGCTACCGTCAACCCTATCACTTCGCCTGCATGGTTTGAACCAGTCTCTGATTCCACCAGCCACGCCGTGAAGAACGGCGGCGTGTGAAACGACCTTGATTTCCGCGAAGGGAAATCCACAGTGTCGGAGTGTAATATGACCATTTAAATCACATTACCCGATAACAGTTGAATCCATAATCCATACATCGAACAAAAGAGTGCAAATAGAGGGAGTTACAATAACTTATTACATCGCCACAGGGCGGAATCAGAGTTCATGCAGCATAACAATAAAAGCTTGAGGTGCGGAAGCTATCTTCTTCTCTCCAACTTGAGCGTAGGCACGAAACCCTCAATCGCTGTACTCCCCAGATGAGTACTCACTCCTTGAACCTGAAACCAAATTTTTAGTACGATTTGTACTGGCCACACTCCCACCCTATGCATTGCTTTGTGGAAGTGGATGCAAAAATAAGGGTATCTCAAAAGGAACCTATAAAGGCTGGGTTTTCCTATGCAATGTTCAAGTATATAAAACAATAGTATAATAAATAAGTTTTAAACACAAACCCATTCCCATCATCCATCTTCATCCATAACTGTAGCATCATCTCATCTCATCTCCAACACCCTCTCAGACTCTGGTCGACAAGCCAACTCCCTCTTGGCTTGCCTCAGCGGCCCACAGCCCTCAAACTGGCTCACGGCCGGAAAACACACTCAGAGGAAGGTAGAACACTCCACTCACTAGTCCGGTGCATACGAAACATAGGAAAGGTCCATAGCCGAAGATTCGGCATATGTATCGATCGATCAACCATACACTCTGCAGAGGTTTCACTAATCCACCAGATAACCATCATCGATGCACGCGCGCACCTAGGCAGATTCCGGGCGCCTACTGCCATAGGCGATGCCACTCTACCATCCAGCACTGGATCACTGGAACTGTGAAGAGAGCATGTATCCGCTCCCGAAGAGGATGCCATGCCATGTACCCACTCCCGAAGGGGGTGCCATGATCGTCTCGGTAGGGTGTTAGCTCCATCCCATGCATATACCTTCCTATCACTTCTCGCCTAGCAGTAGTGGCATCGACCTATCCAGCGGTTCGGCCGTCTCCCCCCCATGGAGAGCGAGTGGAAAGCAAGAGATTCCTAGGTTCGGATACCAGCGCAACAGTTCCTAGATTTGACCAAACCGGGATATCTTCATCAGGGTTTATCTTTAACGTGCTACCACGGCACCTTCATCCTGGGCTCCACCTTTCCGAGGATCACACCCAAGGACCACCATCACATCTCAGTTAGCCCACCACAGGCTCCTCTCTTAGGAATGTCCAGAACCATTCCCTGGCAAGACTTGCTCCAAAAGCTCGTCGTAGATCCCGGCTCGATCGACTCAACCCTCACCCTACTCCCTGCCGTAAGCTCCACCCCAAACCCAGATATAACATCAACAGCTCACATGCTCATCTGAAACATCAACTCACACATCCAGCCTGGCACCCTCCAGGCCTTTCCTGGGTTCATCACGTCGCATCAAAATGTAAGCGAGTGAAGTATAGAAATTATAAGTATAGCAGATAAGCGGGTGGCTATCATAACAGCGGGTAAGCAGGTGATAGTTTACAACAAGGTAGGGCTCATCAAATAAATACTCTATCATGCAGTCCTAGCATAGGCATAGCATTATAGCAACATGAATTTAAAGCACTAGCCATATTATAATTGCCATGCGTAATGGGATCTACGAGGTTGGGTGGTGTGTGGCACCTTCACTGACGTAGCTGTCGGACTTCTCCTGGTAGTCACTGTCGTCAAGCTTGTCCTCGCTCGAGCCTGTAACGAGATTTAACGGTCGCGGAAGCGACCCCTATAGATTAGCACAAAGAACGAATGCAAAATAGAAGATCCAAATACACTCAAACATAGCCTAGATAGATAGGGCTCGATTTATAGAAAATTTGGATGTGTGGATCATAATTTTCTGAGCTCGTATGAATTTGATATGAATTTTCAAGGATTTAACCATTTTCTGAAAAGAACAAGGGCTCGAGGGGTTACGGTCTCAAGGTTACGCTCTCGAGGGGTATACTCTCGAGGGGTATGCTCTCGAGGGTACTGTCTCGAGGGTTAGAACTCGAGGGGTACTGTCGCGAGGATACTGTCTCGAGAACACGATCGCGAGGATGCGGTCTCGAGGGTACTGTCTCGAGGGTTAGATCTCGAGGGGTATGCTTTAAGACGGAAAACTGCTCTGCTTCGACAGCGGTGCTCGCTCTCGATGGTACTGTCTCGAGGGTTACGCTCGAAGCGGAGAGACTGCTCTTCTCCCACAGCGGAGCTCGGGCGGTGATGGCGAGGTTAAACATCCGGCGAGGGCTGCTCCAAGACTTCGCTAACTCGTGCATCGTCCTCGGGTCGCCAAGGCGAACACGTAGGCGGTCATCAAGTCGGGGGCTTGGTCCCGGTGACGTGCTTTATGGCGGACAGCGGCTCGAGGGTGACGGTGCTCGAGGTGTAGAACTCGAGGGTCTGTCCTCCGACGGTCGAACTCGAGGGTCGGTTCTTCGAAGGGGTCGAACTCGAGGGTCGGTTGTCGAAGGGGTCGAACTCGAGGGTCGGTTGTCAAAGGGTCAAACTCGAGGGTCAGCTCGAGCGCGTGATCCGTCTCGGACGAGATCGGCTCGGACGCTGAGTTCCTCCTCGGCGATCGACGGCGGAAGAACCCTCGATTCCTGGTGCCACAAAGGATCTCCGGTGCCATTAACCCGCCCATCGGTTTCGGGACTTCACGACGGTCACATCGATGGGCTTAAGGGCGACAGCTTCACTTCCGTGTCGAGCTCGACGGCAAACGGTGGCTCGATGGCGACGGTTGGAGTCACGCAACATCTGCTCGAGGTGCCGGCGGTGACCAAAACACACGGCGGAGTCCGCACGGGCAGCAACTCCCACGGCGGAGCTTCGACAGGTCCTCGGTGCACGGCAACGGCACTCCGAGAGGGTCCACGGTCTCCATCTTGCCCACTCGATGCAGCTCGTCACGGCGGAGCTTCCCGGCTTCTTCCTGCTCCTCGAGGGTGATCGATGGTGGCAGGAACGACGGTGAACGACGGCGTTCTGGAGCGGCAACGTACTGACACGTCGATGACAAGGTGGTTCGGGTCGATGCTCTGGTGAGGCAAACGCAGAGCTAGGGTGTGCACGGGGTCCGTCTCATCAAGGCGAGCGTGGATCCGGAAACAACGGAGGTCGAGGCTCAACGGAAAGGCGGCTGGGTGATCTCGCCACGGCGGAGCTTGGCGCGCGGCGATGAACTGGGCGGCTTCTGTTCCGGCATCCTCCCGATGCCGTGGTCCAAGAGGCTTGGCTAGTCTCGTGTGTGCGTGCGGGTGTGTCCAGTGAGGTCGGTAGTGACCGGGGCCTACGCGCTCACGGCGGAGCGCCATGGCCAACAGCATGGCGGAGGGTTCGAGAGGGCGGTGATGGCGGTGCTCACCGACGGTCGAAGAGGATGGAGGTGCGGTACAAGTCCAAGCGGCTTCGGCTCGCGGTACTGCTCCTCCTTCCTGCTCCCGACGCAACAGCGGTGGCTCCGAGTCGACGGTCTTCCTCCCCAACTCCGGCGGCGGCTTCTTCTTCTTCCCCGACTCCTTTCTTCCTCCTTCCTTCAGCTCTTCTCCAATCGAGGCTGGCAAGGTGGAATGGGGTTCCACCAGAGCGGCGGCGGTGGCCTGGGAACCCTAGGGTGCCGGGGTGCTTGCTTTATAGGGCGGACGCGGTGGTTGGTAGCAGACGGACGGCCGATCACAGCTTTGCTTGATCGAGCGGTCAAGGGATGTCCAAGTCAGCAGCTGGGGTTCGAATTGGGTCCAGAGAACAGCGAGAGGGGGCTAGGTAACGCTGGGTGTTGAAGTTCTTTATGGCGGCAGCGTTCCACTGCGGCGACAGCACAGGTGCGCGCGCGCGCAGAGAATATTGCCTGCGGCCGTGGGAACTTTACGCGGGCTGGTCGGTCCAGGTGGCTTGCGGGCGCGCGTCGATGCGGGGCGACACCGGATCGAGCGGTCGAGGGAGGTTGCTTAGGAGCGACGCCGGGGAACAGTGCTGACGCGAGCACGCACGGCCGGTCGGGTGACCTCAGCGGGCGCGATGACACGTGGGTTCCACTTCGAGGCCCCATCGTCAGCGACTCATCGGCAACAGAGGCTCGGTGCGGCGCGCGGACGCGCGCGGCTCTTGCTGGGCCGTCGGCCTGGTTGGGCCGCGCAGCGCGGGGTTGAGCGGCGAGCAGGGGGGTCGAGCGGCGAGCAGGGGGTCGAGCGGCGAGCAGGGGGTCGAGCGGCGAGCGCAGGGTCGAGCGGCGAGCGCGGGGTCGAGCGACGAGCGCAGGGTCGAGCGGCGAGCGCAGGGTCGAGCGGCGAGTGCCGGCGAACGCGCGTAGGCCGGGTCGACGGGGCTTCTCGGGCCTGTCTCCTCCTTTTCTTTTTCCTTTTCTTTTTCTTTTTCATTTTCAAATATATTTATATATATACTTATATATATATACGGTGTGCTTATTTTGTGTTACAGAATAGTGAGCATACATGGCCCAAATACTTCTAGAGTATTATTCCCTTAATATTTATTTTGTAGATGATGACATGTCGCACCACATCACTCAGGGTTTTGTCGAAAAATTTTGTAGTTCGAATTTTTGGGTTGTTACAGCGTGGCTGCCATGGGAGGAAAGAGAACTATCCTAGATAGCGATATCGGCTTGAGGTGACCGAGCCTCCAGGCCCACGATGCCTCCTACACCGACGCGTGTGGGAAGGACACCGCCCCTCGCCATGGCGATACAGTAGCACTCTTCACCCAGCCACTCTCGATGAGAACTAAGATGCACAAGTTCTTGCGTTGCGCAAACTCGATGATCACCGCGAGCACTTCAGATTCTAGTGGAACATGAAGCACGACCAACTGCACCAGCGATGGTGCCACCACCAATGGTGGTGCTACCAAGGGATCAATAGGGCCTTTCGAGGGTTGCTGATAGTCCATCGCAGGATGTGATGAACAAGGAATAGTTTGGCCTGGAGATAGATCGAGCTATCAGTTGCTGGAGTTTATATATACTCCCACCGTCTCACAAAGACCATCGTTGATGATTTGCTTATTCTATAAATAAATAACATTAATTTTATGAATAAGACGAATGGTCAAACATGATGTCCTAAAGTCAAAAAGGTGACTTGTTCATTGTATTCTCTCTCCCGGGCTCTCAACCCGATGCAACAGAACTTGATGACTGAGCAGTTGTGTTCTTCCGGATTCCCAACGCACGCTGGGGCGACGATGCGTTAATTTCATCTAGGACAGATGGTGGTAAGTTTGCAGCAAAACTAGGGTGCCATCTTGGTTGTGTTTGCAAATTCGTTCATCTGGCTCCACAGTGAATACTTGCATTGATTTGTACATGGAGAATGTGTACTCAAAAAATACTCTACACGTAGCTGGTTCGAATTCCAAAGCTGTTGTATAACCTATGAGACTATATATTTGCGTAAGTGTGTTTGTGAGATTTCATTTATGACGTGCTGGGTGGAATGAAGGGATCATTTGCCAGAGGCAGTTATACATACAGCACGCGTAAGAAAGTCCGACGATTATATATTTCATGGAGGCGGACAAACCTCACGCGTTCTACAAACCTCACGGAGGAGTAGTACACAGGCAAGAAAGTTCGAGCATGGCATATTTCACCAGGCTAGACACATATCAAGTTTACAAGAAGGAAGCGACTGGAGGTTCTTAATTATAAACTGTGTGTCTCACTTACCTCACTGCCAGCCACACTGAGAAGATAGGCATTGTGCCCGCCATGCCTAGGCACGAGAACCGTTCGGCATAGAGAATTAAGTGTCGTGACTCCTTGCATCCTATCTGGGTTGGCCAGTGTTCTTGATCCGTTGCCTCCCTCCTCTGTCCGCACGACAATTCCTACTAGCATCTTAGCGCACCGATCCATTACCATTCACACATCCGGGCGGTTCCTTCATATCTTGTATATTAACCTCTGCCTCTGCACCAGTCTTCATCGTGTATGCACATTTCATGCTATAGTAGTATCATTCCATCTGAACAAGTTCATCCTTCTCGTGCTCCATGGATAGTTCATCTCGCTACCGCTTCCGTTCTCATTCGCCCACACGTTCTAGATCATCCATGGACAACAGCGGATCCGCCGGCTTCCATTCCTACTGCTTGGATGAAGAAAAGACCATCATGGTCAGGGATAATGAGGTCCTAGTTACAGTCACATCAAATCCCATAGTTGGGCGCTTTCTTTGAGATGTCCGCCGTGACAAGCTGCTAATCATTGGTTTAGATGAGGAATGCCTTGAGAAGGAGGATAGGATGGCCCTCTTACAAATATGCATCGACAAGCAGTGCCTTCTCTTCCAGGTGGCCATCGTTGTTGGCATCCCTGATGACCTCAAGACTTTCCTTGCGAGCGAGCAGCACATTTTGTCGGTACAGGAATCGCCGGCGACATGGATCGGCTGAGGCGCCACCACAACATCGAAGTCTCCAAGGAAGTGGAACTACAAGCCATGGCGCCCTTTGTAATCAGAGGTAAGTGGAGCAAAGTGGGAAGCCTTAAGATTTTTGGCTGAGACTTGGTTGGTGTGGACATGGAAAAAGGTAGTATTTCTCTTTATTCCAAAGACTGGGACCAGCCCAGACTATCGAATGAGAAGATCAAGTATGCATGCATGGACGCCTTTGTGTCATACAAGATCGGCGAAATCCTGCAAAAAGAGCATGACTTTGATCTCCATCTCGCTCAGTCTACTGTTCGTACTGGTGGAAGAGGCTTACTCTTTGTTGATAACAATAGTAAGAGGAACAGTCGATGCCTGGCCTGCCGGCCAGGCCATTGTTGGCGCTTCTTAGCATCAGTAGAAAAGTCTACAAGTGCATGGAAGTACCATTGTAGGTTTCACCCGGAAGTATTCAGGGTATCGTATTTCCACAGGGAACAGAGGTGTAAGAGATCTATAAACTAGTTCTCCCAGAATGATAAGATGAAGAGTAGCTTGGGTAGAGAGGTTCTTCTAAAGTTAAATGCATATAAGTGATGGTAACTTTCCCACTACTTGCTTGCTTCAGGCCCACTAAATGCTAGTATGAGTGGACAGGGCTGTCACCACTTGCCACCTACCCCTTTGCCTGTAGGCGCACGCAACATACAAAGGTAGACCCCAACCTAGACACCATGTCAAGAAGGCGACTACTACTCTAGCGGCGATCAGGAACATCTGTCTCTATCAGGAGTCCTCTTACTAGAGCATCCATCCAAAGGACGAACGACGATCCCACAAACAAGTATCTTTATGAAAGAGATATTCTTAATGAATCAAATCAAAGTTGAACACGAACTTCTTACTTCAAGTAGCAAGACGATCGTAGAGGTACAAGTTGGAGCAAGAGCCGACAAGCCCGGCACTTCGTCCACCCGGAAGTAGAACTGCTTCGACTCTGCTCTTTCTCTAGCTCTTTCCCTCTATCACTCCCTATACTAATTTATCTAGAAGCTAATGGAATGGATCTTTCTCTTCCTCTCTACATTGTGACCTCTTTGTGTTGGTGAATGAATGTATGATGAAGAGAGGAGGCCTCCTTTTATAGCTTGAAAGGAGGGGGCTCTATGCAAAAGGACTATCCCCAAATGGAAGGACCCAAACTGACCTCCAAAGGGCGGTTTCCACTTTCCATCTGTATTGATTGTAGGTGGGACCGTTGTGGAAGAACCATCCTATGAACACCGCAAAAGACTAGGCCCGAGAGGGGCCACAGGGGACCGACCGCCCCCGGGGTCGGCCGCCCCCTGGTGGGGCCAAATGGCCACCGCCTTCTCGTGGTCGGTTCACCTCTGGGCCCTGACCTCCCGTGTGATTACGATCAGGCCTAGATATGCACTAAAGGTGGGCTCCTTTGCTAACTTTGGTTACGTATTTCCTAAATTTGCATTTTGCCTTTATGCTTTCCAATTGGTGTTGTGCACTTCCACTTGTTTCACCATAAATCTTGTAAAAACATAAACACTAGGGGTACAAGTGGAACTCTACTAATAGCATATGTTTATGTGTTAAAGCATGATAGTTTCTCTCCTTTTAGGCATAAGTTGGTGGTTAATAAATAATCCATAAGGACCGCCAACTAGACCCCCAAGCTTAACCTTTGCTCGTCCCGAGCAAATAGCTAAGTATGGTTGTTGATCAGGAGTTGCTACAATGCCGATCATATTTCAAATGTACCAAGTTTATAATAAAGTTTTCTATTGCAATTTGAATAAATCAGCATGTTATCCACCCTGTTATTATCTTGAAACAAATGGGGCCTTTTAGCTATATCAAGTCTTGGGTGATTGCAAGATAGAATAGTTCAATGAGCATTGCTTATCATTCATCCCAAGATCAAACATCTTTCATATCCTACCACTAAGGCTTATGAGTGGTGTTTTGGGCAGGTATAAAGGTGGGCATACTTGCATCACATATATTGCTAAGTCAAAAACCGAACCACAAGGTGATATAAGTCATACACTTTGATTGAGATGTGCAAGTCTGTGGAGTATGAATATGGTGGAATCATAATTCTAAATGTTTTTGGTACTCCATGCATCATGACTCTCTCCTTTATTGGATGGAATGAAACTTTTTGGAGGGATATGGGCTATAAGATCATATATCCATTTTTTCTCTTCTCTCTTTTTTTTTGAACGGGTACTTGGAACTTTTTCTTTCCCGTTTGTTATTGCATGCCCCTTGGCATGGTTTTTTAAGCATAGCCCATATCTCTTGTTGGTATATGAAGAACTTTGGATGGAGAGATATCATGATGGAATGCGAGGAGTAATTATATGGTGGAAAATGAATGCGCGGCTCTCAGGGTAAGAGTCGACATTTGTATTTGGTGGAAGAGTGTGCAACTCTGAAGGTAAGATGGATGGGTGCATGTTGTGCGCAACTCTCAGGGTGAGAGTTGGCTTTATTTGGTGGGTGCATGTGAATCTCAATCATGGGTGCATGACCATAATCTCACTTCGGTCACAACAATTTGACCTAACTCAATGTTTCACAAGCATCATATGACTAAAAGGTTTGTAGAATTAAAACATGTTATATGGCCTTGGTAGGTATTTCATAATCATTGAGGAACTTTTGTTTTTAAATGTTTTTTGAAAATAAAACTCTAGATGTCAAGTTTCACTTAGAACAAAGTCATAGCGTATCCCATGTCACTATATCATATCAGGCAATAACTTAGACAAGATCAAGCATGTGCAACCCACTAGTTCAAGTTTTTAGGATGAGACATTTTTAGGTGATAAACCCAAATCTTAGAGAAAGCTCAATTATAAAATGAGACAGGTGAAACATAAGACAGAGCAACTGTTCATCATTTCAACAAGGGTAGAAACTAACATGTTTTCACACATATGAGAGAGGATAATCATATTTCACCATTTTATAAGTTGGAGAATTTACTAAAAAGAAATGTGAGATACAAGTTACCATTGTGGGAGCCCTCCCCCAAGCTTGCTCTTGACTTACCAATGTGGTTCACCTAGGGGTGCCGCTAGTTGGTGGTGCTTTGGCCTGATGTGCAGTTCGTGGCCTCTCTTGAGCATGGTAGGAAGCTCCCCCAAGCTTGTTTTTATGGTGACATTGAGATAACAAGACAACAAAACTCGGGGGTTGAAAGGTAAATTACCCTTTTTATCAAGATTTTATTTATCATTATATTTTTCAAGGTTCACCAAAGCAAAATGTATTGTCTCTTGTTATCTTCTCAAAGACTTACCCTTATGAAGTTGATAAATTTCCGCAAGGGGTTAGTCTATAAGATCAACCAAAATCTATACTAGCAGCTTTGGTTCCAAGATCAAACTAGACACCATGTCTAATTTGGTCTAGGCAGGCAACTTAATCTAAGCATCATGCTTAAATTAACGAGCCTAAAGAAGCATGATCCACATCTAAACTTCAAACTAAGCACCATGCTTAATTTCAAAGATGCATAACCAGTACTTCCCAACCAAAACTTACCAGCATAGAAATTGAGTCATCACAAGATAAATAAGATTCATCCAACAGAGATAGGTTTTTGAACAAGGGAACCAAAAGTTGTCTCTTTCATTCCAACTCAAATAAGGCTAGGATAAAGATGCAAAGAAAGGCATGCCTTGCTTCATCTCCAACATGAATTTTTTCCATTATTTATGACAAAACTTCAAAGTTCATTAATCAAAATTTAACACCATGTCATAATTTTGATTAAAGAAGGCTAGTTTAACCTAAGCACCATGCTTAAATTAAAAAGCCTATGGATATACGACAAGCGCACGCATGTGAATACACCCAAACTCAGAGCATGTGGCATGAACAGAAGAAGAGCATGATATTATATTTTCATGGAGACAAATATGAGTGAAAGAGTTGGTCAACATTACCTTGACATACCTAAATGTGTGTACCAACAACATGTATGGACGAAACATCGGAGTTGTCGCTGTGGTGGCCTGGTTTCCAATTCAGGTGTGGTAGAAGCTCCTAAATCATATGGCCCACACGCATGATTATTGTCTAAACAGACTCCAAATAACCATGAATGTGTTCCATATGACTTAAAAAGTCTGTCGGGTAAATCCCGAATCATCCACGATTCTCCGAGCAGGATCAATCGTTATAAAGAGACATTGCAGTATTACAACAGTTTGATATAAATAATATACATCGAAGTCAAATAGCGAAAGACTTACAATAACATAGGTTTACAAACCTTTGAGTTTCAAATATTTACAACCATAAGGGTAAACTGTACAAACCATAATAGCAGTGGAGTAGCAGTAACTAACTTTATTACAATACAAAATGATAAGCTCTGCCCAAGAGCTAAACATCTTACTCGTTGTCGCTTTCCTCGACGACTGTCATGCAGCAGGATGCAAAGCACTCCTGCCCATGAGGCTCACCTGCAATAAGGGTTCAACAAACCCTGAGTACAAAAGTACTCAACAAGACTGACCCGACGAAAAATAGGGGTAGAGACTCAAGAAATGCAGGCTAGAGGGACAAGGTAAGGTCTATAAGAGATAAGAAATTTTGCAAAAAAGCTTAACAGAAAGTAAAGTTTGCTTGGACCTAGCTCCAATTACCAACCAACTTCATTATTAAACCTTAATCATTGTTCAAGTTGTTACTACGATGATGAACACCGATCGAGTCTTCTTCTCTGAGAAGAAACAGCGATTCGAATCCATTTTCATACCCAGCTGGGACCTAGGTCACTGGAATACCGAAGACTTTAACTCCGATGCACCCCAGATGAACCGATATACCAGGATAACAACCGCAGCCATATATCACCACATGATACACGTGAGCTCTTCGGCCCAGCGCACCGAGATATGTGGGAACTTAAACCCCACAGTAAAACACACTATGACATATGTGGGGACTCTGGCCCACTATATGTCACTCCATGATAAACGTGGGGACTCTGGCCCACTGAATACCACTTCATGCATGTGGATTTCTAATTTCTCGATATCACCAGTTCACCAACGGACGAGACCTAGGGCATCAATAGACGGAAACACTATAGAGGGACTCCATTCCCAATGCAAGTTAGCTGTCCGGACTCGATTTATTAACTATCATCAAGATTCCAACTAGAAAAACCAAGCTCATCTTTTTCATTCTTTTACTTTTGAACACTTAACTAATTAAGCAGGGCTAAGCGTTACTACTTATCTTCTAAAGCAGGTAACAAGGAATAAGAAAATAAGACAGGTAATGCAATTTGGTAGGTTTTCACTCAACTCCTATTACTTAATGCAACATATCATAGCTGAAGCGATAAAACTTTTATAAATAGAATAGGGTTTGAATGCATCCGGGGCTTGCCTTGGTATTCGGGGTAGACGGTCTCGAACTCTGGATCAACTCCCGATTCCTGAATCTGCTCTTCCTTCGGATCTGGGCGACAACGTTAACTCTCCATTAACGGAAGCTATTCGATAATTAATATGCTTTAACATGATGGAATAATAAACATGATGCTCGATGGATGCATGATCAGATTAAGGGATCGAGTACAACTTTTCTTTACGATAAAGTTGCAAGCCAACAAAACTTCGCTTATAAAACTCATTAGGGTTAACTATGCCATTTAAGAAATTAATTAAGCACATAAAATAACGATAATTAAGCCCTAATGACATGATTAAGGTGAGCGCAAACAATTAATTAAAGTACCAAAGGTCATTAGGGTTAATGACCCAAGGTCATCAATCAATCCCAAAGTCAAAGAAATCCTATAATGATTAAACTTAATTAAAGAGATTAATTAATTATTTAAAAGCATTAAATAAAGGAATAAAATTAAAGTTATCAAATTAAGCCCAAAATTTTATTTTGGAAGCTCTTAGCCTAATTAGATTGCAAAACAAATTTCAGAAATAAAAGCCAATTATTTTATTTATTAAAAATCATCGAAGGTCCATTTTTCAATAAAAAGGGCTAATTTTAACACCTGCAAAAATTACTCAATTTTGGCATTTCATATTTTTTCTAGGTAGATAACATCATAAAGAACACTCACAAAAATTTTTAGAATTTTTGGAGCTATATATGAATTACTATGATTTTTCAAAGAAAATAGCATTTAAATCATTTCCTAAAAATAGAAAAATAAAAATCGGCATAGTACTCCCACGCTGACCGACGGCCCGCCGGCGGTTGACCGGCGTTACTCGCCGTCGGCGAGGTCTCCGACGACCGGACTTGGACCACTAGGCTCAGCTTGGCACGGGGAGTCGATCAGGGTGGTTAACGGTGGGGTGGAGCGGCGACGGCACCCACGCCGGCGGCGGCGGCGCGGCGGAGCTCGGGCACGACGACGACGCTCACCGGAGCTGTTTCCGGTGACGGCGAGCATCCGGGCGTACGCAGGGCACTCAGGCAAACCCGTTTGGCAACAAGATGATGTCGCTCCCTGTCCCTAGCCAAAGCGGCAACGCGCGCGGCGGAGCGGCATGGTCATGCCGGCGGTGAGCTAAGGTGACCGGCGGCTATGTAACACCTCTGGTGTTATATTAACTAAAACCTGCCATGTCATCATATGCACTGCAAAGCATCCATGTTTAGGTCAACCTTAATGTGCATTAACTAAAACAAGTTTATATTATATAGGTTGATTGAGTTTCTGTAATGTTTGTCACATGAAATAATAAAACCCTATTTTCGAATGCCATCACAAATGCTTAATTTATACTCTATGTACTTGAGGTGTAAACTGTGTTTACACTAGTATCAAGCATAGTGTATAAGTCTAAGTCTAACCCTAAAAATGATTTCCATATTTGAAATTAAATTTGGATTTCCAAACTTATTTCTAAACCTGGCTATCCAAGTTTAAATTCAAATAGGAAATACTATAAAAGGTTTTTCAAAAGTCAATTTAGTCAACCAAGGGTGTCATTGGGTCAATGACCTAAAAATGTCCTTGGATGATGTTTGTGATCATTAATAACCAACCAATTAAGTTAGAAACCCGATTGAGTTTAAATCCCATTTCAAAAACCCTTTATTTCCAACCCTAGTTTTATCCCCTTTTCTCTAATTCAAATTCTATAAGGAGTTTGGAGATACTCTAAAAAGACAGTTTGTAGATCTTGACAAGAGCTACAAAGTTGGTATACAAAGTTTTTCAAGTTTCCAAAAGGAATTTCAAATTAATTTGAAAATACAGTTTCTAGCATTTATCTCCTTTTGAATTTAAAACCATAATTTAAAAATTTTGCATAATTTGAGGAAACTTGGTACGTGAAAAATGTTTGGTTTGACAAACTCAACATTTCATAGTTTTGAAGATTTTCAAGTTTTATTTAAAAATCAAAAGTAATTTCAAAAGTTTATTTCTAGGGTTAATCCCCTTTTCAAATCTGAATTCAAATTTTAAAATCTAAACAGAATTTGAAGATGCCCATTAAAGGAAAAGTGTAGCTCTTGAAAAGTTATGCAAATGATATTTTTGGAGATTTTCAAGTTCTTATACAAATTTTGGAGTAATTTGTATTTTAAACCCAGTGGCAATTCTGTAAATAACTTGAACAGCACCCAACCCTATTGGCGCCCGCCATGGCCGGCTTCACACCGCGCGCCGCCGTCCACCGCCGCACCTTCTCGGCCGCCCGCGCGCTCACAGACGCGCGAAGGTTCACCGTCGTCGTGTCACCTGCTCCTTTATCGGCCCCGAGCTATAAATACCGATCGGACGACGCCGTTCTTTTCCTTTCTTCCTCCCACCACCGTCGCCGACGATCTCCCTCCGCCGCCGAAATTCGCCGTCGACGCTCAACCTCTGTCCAATTGCTCTCGCCCAAAGTTCCGCAACTTCCTCACGGTCCTTTTGGGCCAGTCCGTGTTTTCTTTCATCGCCCGAGCTGCCTGCACGCAATCTTCTTCCTCGCGGCCAGTCAGTCGCGCCGCCGCCGCCATCTCCGCCGTTTGCTGTCGCCGGAGGTGAAAATATTTTACTTTCGACCCCTTAATCGTGCTCTCCGTGTTATCCTGCGTCTGATGTGCGCCTTGGTTCGAGCAGCGCATTACCGAAGGTCACCGTGCCGTTGTGCCATCGGAGCGCCGCCGCCGCCATCACCGCCATCGACCGCCGCTCAACCCAGCCACTCCGGACCTCTACTAACGTGCGCACCAGCGCCGTGGTGAGCTCCTGCGTCTATTCGTATTATCAATTTCATCCATCTCGCATCGGGAGTTGTTGTAGTGCAGTTCGAAGTCGTCGGAGTCCTGTTCGAGGGCTCGGCCGACGAAGTCGAGGGGGTGACGGTCGAGGTGCGGGCTCGAATCGAGGGATCGAGTCGAGGGGTGCACTGTTCTCGAAGGTGTCGAGTCGAGGGGTGCACTGTTCTCGAGGGTGTCGAGTCGAGGGGTGCACTGTTCTCAAGGGGTAGTCGAGGGTTGCACTGTTCTCGAAGGGTTCAAGTCGAGGGGTGCACTGGTCTCGAGGGGAGGCTCGTTCGTCGGGCAGAGTTCCGTCCTCGAGGGGAGGCTCGTTCGTCGGGCAGAGTTCCGTCCTCAAGGGGAGGCTCGTTCGCTGGGGGAAGTCTCGTCTTCGAGGCTGGTCCATTCGCTCGAGCGAAGTTCAGTCTTCGAGAGGATGCCCGAATTGTACCCTCGAATGTACAGTACCTAACCGACCGATAGATCCTCGAGCAGGCCTTGGCTTCGAGCTGTCATAGCCCGTCCGTGAGTTGGCCCGGCATGCTTTAGCCTGCGAGCCCTCGAGCGTCGTTAGCTAGCTCGTTGGACTCCACGTGTTGTGCTGAGACTGATGGACCAGACCATGTCGCCGGAAACCTCACCGACGGCGAGAAATCGGCGGTCAACCGCCGCGCGGCCGTCGGTCAGCGCGGGGTTACTGTGCCGATTTATCTTTTTCCATTTTCAGAAAATGATTTAAATGTTATTTTCTTTGATAATTCATAATAATTTATATATAGCTCTAAAAATTCTAAAAATTTTTGTGAATGTTCCTCATGATGTCATCTACATAGGAAAAATATGAAATGCCAAAATTGAGTACTTTTTGCATATGTTAAAAATTATTCCTTTTAATTGAAAAATGGACCTTCAGTGATTTTTAATAATTAAAATAATTGGCTTTTAATTCTGAAATTTGTTTTGCCATCTAATTAGGCTAAGAGCTTTCTAAAATAAAATTTTGGGCTTAATTTTCTAACTTTAATTTTTATGCCTTTATTTAATGCTTTTAAATAATTTATCAACCCCTTAATCTGATCATGCATCCATCGAGCATCATGTTTACTATTCCATCATGTAAAGCATATTAACTCTCGAATAGTTTCCGTTAACGGAGAGTTAACGTATCACTCAGATTCGAAGGACGAGCAAATTCAAGAATCGGGAGTTGATCCAGAGTTCGAGACCATCTACCCCGAACATCAAGGCAAGCCCCGGATACATTTAAACCCTATTCTATTTATAAAAGTTTTACCGCTTCAGCTCTGATATGATGCATTAAGTGATAGGAGTTGAGTGAAAACCCACAAATTTGCATTACCTGTCTTATTTCCTTAATCCTTGTTACCTACTTGAAAGATGAGTAGTAATGCTTAGCCCTGCTTATTTATTTAATTGTCCAAAGGAAAAAGAATGAAAAAGATGAGATTGGCTTTATTGTTGTAATCTTGATAATAGTAATAAATCGAGTCCGGACGGCGAACTTGCACTGGGAATGGAGTCCCTCTGTAGTGTTCTCGTCTGTTGATGCCCTAGGTCCCGTCCGATGGTGACCTGTCGATAATCGAGAAATTTAGAAATCCACATGCATGAAGTGGTATACGGATGGTTGGAGCCGTGTATGCCATGGAGTGACCTAGCGTGGGGTCAGAGAATCCCATCTGCTGTCATAGTGTGTTTTACTGTGGGGTTTAAGTTCCCATGTATCTCGGTACGCTGGGCCGCAAAGCTCACGTGTATCATGTGGTGATATACGGCTGAGGTTGTTATCCCGGTATATCGGTGTATCTGGGGTGCTTCGGAGTTAAAGTCTCCGGTATGCTCAGTCGCCTAGGTCCCAGCTGGGTATGAAAATGGATTCGAATCGCCGTTGCTTCTCGGAGAAGAAGACTTGATCACTGATCATCATCGTAGTAACAACTCGAACAAAAATTAAGGTTCAATAATGAAGTTGGTTGATAACGGGAGATAGTCCCAGCAACTTCTCTTTTTGTAAAGCTTTTCTGCAAAAATTGCTTATCTCTTACAAGCCTTACCTTGTCCCTCTAGCCTGCATCTCTTGAGTCTCTACCCTTCTCTTTCGTCAGGTCAGTCTTGTTGAGTACTGTTGTACTCAGGGTTTGTTGAACCCCTGTTGCAGGTGAGCTGCATGGGCAGGAATGTTATGCATCCTGCTGCATGACAGTCGTCGAGGAAAGCGACGACGAATAAAGATGTTAAGCTCTTGGGCAGAGCTTTTGTGTAATATTACAATCTACGGCTACTCCACTACTATTATGGTTTGTATAACTTAAACCTATCATTGTAAATATTTTGAAACTCAGAGTTTGTAAATGTATGTTATTGTAAGTCTTCCGCTGTTTTACTCCATGGTAGTTCATTTATATGAAACTGTTGTAATACTGCAATGTCTCTCTACAATGATTGATCCTGCTCGGAGAATCGTGGATGATTCGGGATTTACCCGACAGACTTTTTAAGTCGTATGGAACACAGTCATGGTTATTTGGAGTCTGTTTAGACAATAATCATGCGTGTGGGCCATATGATTTAGGAGGTTCTGCCACAGGCTACGACATGGAAAAGATGAAATTGATAGTGCAGACAGCTGTAGGAGCTCACCCTGGTGCTGATGCGCATGTTAATGAAGGCCCGGAGTGCTTGAATCGAGCTGCGGGCGACGACGGTAATGGCGGCGGTGGCGCTCTGATGGCAAGGACGGTGCTCCGGCGTGTCCTGCCTACCAAAGAGTGAACCAAGGTGTGCTTGAAAAGCAGGATAGTATGGAGAACACGATAGCGGGGTTAAAGAGAATATATATTCACCCTGTGCGGCGGTCAACGGCGAAAGAGCTCGCGGCGGCGCGGTGACCGGCCACGAAGACGATGACGGCGTGCGGGCAGCTCGGGCGAGGAGAGCAAGCACGAGCTAGCTCAAACTGACCGTAAGGATGTGGCGGAGCTAATGGCAAGAGCAATTGGACTGCGGTGGATCGATGGCGATGAATTCGAGCGGCGGAGTGAAGTCGTTGGCGGTGGCGGCAGGAAGAAGAAGAAGGAGAAACGGCGACGGCCGACCGGTATTTATAGGCCATCGGCGACGCATGGATGGGCGACACGACGACGGCGAAGGTTCAAGTGTCCGGAGCAAGCTGGCAACTGAGATATTCGTGGCGGTGGACGACGGCACGGGTTGAGAAGCCGGCGATGGCGGCCGTTGATAGGTTTCGTTACTGTTCGCAGAAATTATAGAAATGTCATTCATTTCAAAATACAAATTACTCCAAAATTTATATAAGAACTTGAAAATCTCCAAAAATATCATTTGCATAACTTTTCAAGAGCTACACTTTTCCTTTAACTGGCATCCTAAAATTCTATCTGGATTTTGAAATTTGAATTCAGATTTAGAAAGGGAATAAAACCCTAGAAACAAACATTTGAAATTACTTTTGATTTTTCAATAAAACTTGAACATCTTCAAAACTATGAAATGCTCCACTGATCAAACCCAACCTTTTTCATATACAAAGTTTTCCAAGATTATGCATAATTTTTGAATTATGGTTTTAAAATCAAAAGGGAACAAATGCTGGAAAACTATATTTTCAAATTCATTTGAAATTTCTTTTGGAAACTTGAAAAGCTTTATATACCAACTTTGTAGCTCTTGTCAAGATCTACAAACTATCTTTTTAGAGTATGTCCAAATTCTTTATAGATTTTGAATCACAGAAAAGGGAGTAAAACTAGGTTTTAGAATAAAGGGTTTTTGAAATTGAATTCAAACTCGATTTGGTTTCTAACTTAATTGGTTGGTCATTAGTGATCACAAACATCATCCAAGGACATTTTTAGGTCATTGACCCAATGACACCCTTGGTTGACCAAGTTGACTTTTGAAAAACCTCTTATAGCATTTCTAATTTGAATTTAAATTTGAATTGCCAGACTTGGAAATGAGCTTTGGAATCCAAATTCAACTTCAAATATGGAAATCATTTTTAGGGTTGGACTTAGACTTATACACTATGCTTGACACTAGTGTAAACACAGTTTACACCTCAAGTACATAGAGTATAAACTAAGCATTTGCGATGACATTCGAAAGTAGGGTTTTATTATTTCATGTGACAAAACATTCCAGAAACACAATCAACCTATGAAATGTAAATTTGTTTTAGTTAATGCACATTAAGGTTGACTTAAACATGAATGCTTTGCAGTGCATATGATGACATGGCATATTTTAGTTAATATAACACCAGGTGTTACAACCCTTCCCCCATAAAGAAATCTCGTCCTGAGATTTAAAGCCTTGAGTGAAGTAATGGAAAAGGAAATGTGTCAGGAAAACACACTTCAACTAAATTTATAAGGGAAAGGAATTGTACCTCTCACATAGAGAAGTTACAACTCACAGAAGGAATTATCACTTAGATAGAAGCATAAAATTCCAAGAAATTCTCCAACAGGTAATCCTCTGATTCCCAAGTAGCTTCATCTTTGGAATGTTGATCCCACTGTATCTTGTACCACCTGATTGTCCTGCTTCGGGTAACACGGTCTTTTTGATCCAAAACTCAAATTGGATATTCAGAGTAAGTCAAGTCAAGTTCAAGTTCAATACCTTCAACATCAACAACTTTATCTGCCACACGGAGACACTTCTTGAGTTGGGACACATGGAACACATTGTGTACAGCCGATAATTGTTCAGGTAATTGCAGACGATATGCTGCTTGTCCACATCTTTCTATAATTTGAAATGGTCCAATATATCAAGTGCTAGTTTACCCTTGACTCCAAATCGAGTAACTCCTTTCATGGGTGACACCTTTAGATACACGTAATCTCCATTATTGAACCACAAGGGTCGACGCCTTTGGTCCGCATAACTTTTCTGACAAGATTGTGCCACCTTTATATTTTGTTGTATCTACTTAACTTTTGCTTCAGTTTCTTTTACCAGATCAACTCCGAAGAACCTTCTTTCTCCAGATTCGGACCAACTTAACGGAGTTCTACATCTGCGACCATATAATGCTTCAAATGGTGCCATTTTTATACTTTCTTGATAACTATTGTTATAAGAGAACTCTGCTAAAGGCAAACACTCATCCCATTTCTCTGGAAAATTAAGAATACATGCTCTCAACATATCTTCATGTATTTGATTTACTCTTTCAGTCTGACCTTCGGTTTGTGGATGGTAGGCGGTACTGTGCAAAAGGTCAGTACCTAAAGACTTGTGTAACTGCTTCCAAAACTGGGAGACAAATTGCGTGCCTCTATCAGAAACAATGGTCTTTGGCACCCCATGAAGACTTATGATGCGCTCAAAATACAGTTTAGCATATTATGAAGCTGAATTTGTACTTTGAACTGGAAGGAAATGTGCCATTTTTGTGAGTCGATCCACTATAACCCAAATTGAATCAAAACCTCTTGTTATTCTGGGTAGACCTACTATAAAATCCATACTGATATCTTCTCATTTCCAAGCTGGAATGGGTAATGGTTGAAGTTCTCCTGCTGACTTCAAATGTACAGCTTTGACTTTCTGACAAGTATCACACTGAGCCACATACTTAGCAATTTCTATCTTCATCTTGGTCCACCAAAATTTCTGTTTCAAATCATGATACATCTTATTACTTCCTGGATGAATAGAAAACTTTGAAAGATGTGCTTCATCAAGGATCTTTTGTCGCAACTCAGGATCTTTTGGTATGACCAGACGATTCTTATACCATAAGACATTTGCTTCATCAATTGTGAAACAAGAAACCTTTTCTCTTCTAACTTTCTTTTTAATATGTTTAATACCTTTATTACTCCTCTGGGCAGCAATAATTTGATCTCTGAGGGTTGTCTCAACAGCAATGTTTGACAAACTTTCTTGTTGCACCATCTCTATATCCAACTTTTCTATGTCATGACATATAGAGATATCCAAAGGCTTCACTGTTAAACAAAGACAATGACTTTTCCGACTAAGTGCATCCGCAACTACATTTGCTTTACCAGGATGGTAATATATTTCCAAGTCACAATCATTGATGAATTCTAACCACCTTCTTTGCCTCATATTCAACTCATCTTGAGTGAATATGTATTTCAAACTCTTGTGATCACTGTAAATATTATATTTATTACCCCACAGATAATGTCGCCATATTTTTAATGCATGGACAACAGCTGCTAACTCTAAATCATGTGTGGGATAATGCTCCTCATGTTTCTTCAACTGTCGAGAAGCATAGGCAATAACTCTTCCCTCTTGCATCTACACACATCCAATACCAATACCAGAAGCATCACAATAAACATCAAACGGCTTCTCAATGTTTGGCTATGCTAGGATAGGGGGCAGTAGTCATCAATTTCTTTAATTTCTGAAATGCCTCTTCACAGGCGGGTGACCAAACAAACTTAACATCATTTTTCAATAAGTCAGTTATGGGCTTCGATATTTTTGAGAAATCAGGTATGAAACGACGGTAATAACCCACCATTCCTAGAAAACTTTGAACTTGATGCACAGTGTTTGGTGGTTCCCAATCAAGTATATCTTTTACTTTACTAGGATCACCAGCCACACCCTTGTCTGATAAAACATGTCTAAGAAATTTCACTTCTTTCAGCCAAAACTCACACTTACTAAACTTAGCATATAATTGATGTTCTCTCAGACGTTGCAAAACAATTCTGAGGTGTTTAGCATGTTCTTCTTCATTTTTGGAATATATCAATATGTCATCAATGAAGACAACCACAAACTTATCAAGTTCTGGCATGAACACTGAGTTCATCAAATACATGAAATAGGTCGGTGCATTGGTAAGTCCAAAAGACATAACCAAATATTCATACAGACCATACCGAGTGGTAAAAGAAGTCTTTGGAATATCTTCTGGGCGAATCTTGATTTGATGATACCCAGATCGAAGGTCAATCTTAGAGAACACCTTTGCTTCCGCCAATTGATCAAAAAGCAGATCAATGCGGGGTAGAGGATACTTATTCTTGATTGTTACCTCATTCAAGGGACGATAATCCCTGCAGGGCATCCCCAAGGTGACGAGCTAGGTTGAATAAAACCTTTATCTCATAGCTCTTGCAATTGAGTTTTGAGCTTTGCTAACTCAGGTGGTGCCATCCGATAAGCTCTTCTGGATATTGGAGCAGTACCAAGTTTCAAATCAATTCTAAACTCCACATTTCTGTCAGGAGGTAAACCCGGTAACTCATCGGGAAATACATCAGGGAACTCACAAACCACTGGTATATCCTGAATCTCTTTTACAGAAGTTGCACATACCTTTTGAACCGTCCTCTTAAGTCTCGGAAGTTGGATAAGAAGTGAAGATTTGCAATTGGGTATGTTCACTTTCACAGTTTTATTCAGGATGTCTATCACAGCACCATGCCGTTTCAACCAATTCATACCTAGGATCACATCTATATCTTGATCCTTTAATACTATCATATCAGTGGGAAAAATGTACCCACCCAAACTTAATGGCACATCACGTACCATTTCTTTAGTACACATACGCCCCCCAGGCGATTGTATAAAGAACTGTTCTTTTGTCCCCATTATTGGAATTTCATGTGTCTTAACAAATGTACCATTAATGAATGTATGAGATGCACCAGAATCGAAAAGCAGAATTGCAGGATGATTAGCAATAGGAAATGTACCCATCATGATGGGCTCTCCTTCTGGAATTTCTCCAACTTGAGTGTAGAACACTCTACCAGATTTCTTCTCATTCTTACTATTCGGTACCTTCTGATTTCCTGCCTTATGCTGATTCTGTGGTTGTTGTTGCGGTGCAAAAGTCTTGGAACATAAGAATTATACTGCCTCGGATGCGGGCAGTTCCTTGAAAAATGACCAGGCTTACCACAGTTGTAACATGGGAAGATTGGTGGCTGGAAATTGGGGTTATGAATACCAGGGGCATTCGGCTGTCGTGGATATAAAAGATTAGCAGCAGGACGAGCGAATGCCTGTTGCTGAGTTTGGTATTGTGGTGGACGATAAGGCAGACGAAAATGATTCTGGGGATGATAGATTATTTTCTGGCGTTTTGGGTTGCCACCAGAAAATCCAGAGGGTATAGTTTTCTTTTTCTTAGTTTCTAGATGCTGACGATTCTTATCTTCATAAGATATAGCAATATTCACTGCCTCATGAAAAGTGGCATTTGGATTCCTCGTCATCATTCTCTTATAGTCATAATTCCCTCAGGAATAAAATGTGCTTGAAAGGCTTCATGAAACTCAGCCCAAGTAATACGATGACCTTCAGGTTGAGTGGCAACAAAATTGACCCACCATGCTCTTGCAGTTCCTCTTAACTGCTATGCTGCAAACATGGGCTTTTGATACTCTGTGCACTCGATCAGCCCAAACTTCTGCTCCATAGTGCAGAGCCAATCATCGGCCTCCATGGTTCATCTACTCTGGTGAAAACCGGAGGACGGGTGTCTGTGAAATCCACATATGTGGTTTCATTTCTATTGTTCCGACCCTGATTTCCCTGCCTTGCATTCTGATTTTGAGCCATCATTGTTGTTGCATTGACTAATGCTGCAACTGCATCAGCTAGAGTAGGTGGAACTGGTGGAGGATTTGGGATATCACCTCCATCATGAGATATGCCAGCAGCATCACGGGAACGGGTGTGAGCAGGCATCTGTTGATAAACAAACTATACTTTTATTCATAACACCTTATTGGATTTCATATTGAGATATTACAAAGGTGCAACACACTCATAATACATTATCTTTGTTACAACAGTCTGCATCTCGACAAGACTTCCCACCTACTGGGTTTCCGAAAACAGGGAAAAAGATATATTACACATCTCACTTCCAAAATTCCTTATTCATCCTCCTCACCGCCCATTGGGATTTCATCTTCCTCTTTGGGATCCTCTTCCTCTTTAGGATATTCTTCCACTATCTCTGGATCCTCTTCTTCCATAGCATCTTCTTCATTTTCATTCTCTATATTCATTTGGTTTTCTTCTTCCTCATCGATGACATCATCATCGATAGACTCTATTTCTTCAGGGTCTTCCTCTTCTTCATCCTAACCCATTACAAGACCCAGATCATCTTGGACTGCCTGTCTTTGATATTCAAGGTCCAATAAGTTATTCAGCCTCACACACTCATCATCAGCTTCCTCCGCATACTCTTCCAAATCTTCCACATAATCCTCAAGTTCTTGGATACAATTATTTGCTACATCTTCTCGTGCCCAAGAATCATTTCTTTGGTGCTTCATATACTTTCGGGATCACCTCAACTGAGTAATTTCGGCGGCCTCTTCAATCCTGTTGGCTTCAGCCCTCTCCAACTCGGACCTAAGCCTCGCTATTTCAGCTTGGGGATCTGGATGGGGATTGCTACTACTTTCGCCAATCTTGTATCTGGGAGCTAGCTGATGTCGAGGTACCCCCTTTGGTGCAGTGCTCTTACAAGAAGTTTTCTTGGTAAGGGCCATCCTGAAGCAAGATAGGTCATAAAGGATAAGAATAGATAGGGAGAAATCTAAAGGTTAGCATGAAAAGGATTGATACTACTTAACCCAAACCACCTTAAAGGGGAAGGTAATTAAACAGATTAATTAAGCATGATGCATGAACGAACTTATGATCTAAACGTGAAAGAAAGCAACACTTTCATATAAATAACCTTTATAACATAGGGCAATATAATATGCTCTTCCACCACCACACTTTGTAAAATCAGAATAAGGGTCGATAGAAAGAATCATAGATAAGGAATAAACAATTTGGACCCAAAATAGTCAAATTAAAATTGTTTGACTCAAAACTTTTGAAGTTTTCACAAAAGAATACCACAACAACTCTTTTTAATAACGATCCGACTCCGATACCAGCTGTGGCAGAACCTCCTAAATCATATGGCCCACACGCATGATTATTGTCTAAACAGACTCCAAATAACCATGAATGTGTTCCATACGACTTAAAAAGTCTATCGGGTAAATCCCGAATCATCCATGATTCTCCAAGCAGGATCAATCGTTATAAAGAGACATTGCAGTATTACAACAGTTTGATATAAATAATATACATCGGAGTCAAATAGCGAAAGACTTACAATAACATAGGTTTACAAACCTTTGAGTTTCAAATATTTACAACCATAAGGGTAAATTATACAAACCATAATAGCAGTGGAGTAGCAGCAACTAACTTTATTACAATACAAAATGATAAGCTCTGCCCAAGAGCTAAACATCTTACTCGTCATCGCTTTCCTCGACGACTGTCATGCAGCAGGATGCAAAGCACTCCTGCCCATGAGGCTCACCTGCAACAAGGGTTCAACAAACCCTGAGTACAAAAGTACTCAACAAGACTGACCCGACGAAAAAGAGGGGTGGAGACTTAAGAAATGCAGGCTAGAGGGACAAGGTAAGGTCTGTAAGAGATAAAAAATTTTGCAAAAAAGCTTAACAGAAAATAAAGTTTGCTTGGATCTAGCTCCAATTACCAACCAACTTCATTATTAAACCTTAATCATTGTTCAAGTTGTTACTAGGATGATGAACACCGATCGAGTCTTCTTCTCTGAGAAGAAACGGTGATTTGAATCCATTTTCATACCCAGATGGGACCTAGGTCACTGGAATACCAGAGACTTTAACTCCGATGCACCCCAGATGAACCGATATACCGGGATAACAACCGCAGCCATATATCACCACATGATACACATGAGCTCTTCGGCCCAGCACACCGAGATATGTGGGAACTTAAACCCCACAGTAAAACACACTATGACATATGTGGGGACTCTGGCCCACTATATGTCACTCCATGATAAATGTGGGGACTCTGGCCCACTGAATACCACTTCATGCATGTGGATTTCTAATTTCTCGATATCACCAGTTCACCAACGGACGGGACCTAGGGCATCAACAGATGGAAACACTACAGAGGGACTCTATTCCCAGTGCAAGTTAGCCGTCCGGACTCGATTTATTAACTATCATCAAGATTCCAACTAGAAAAACCAAGCTCATCTTTTTCATTCTTTTACCTTTGAACACTTAACTAATTAAGCAGGGCTAAGCATTACTACTTATCTTCCAAAGCAGGTAACAAGGAATAAGGAAATAAGACAGGTAATGCAATTTGGTAGGTTTTCACTCAACTCCTATTACTTAATGCAACATATCATAGCTGAAGCGATAAAACTTTTATAAATAGAATAGGGTTTGAATGCATCCGGGGCTTGCCTTGGTATTCGGGGTAGACGGTCTCAAACTCTGGATCAACTCCCGATTCCTGAATCTGCTCTTCCTTCGGATCTGGGCGACAACGTTAACTCTCCGTTAACGGAAGCTATTCGATAATTAATATTCTTTAACATGATGGAATAATAAACTGATGCTCGTGGATGCATGATCAGATTAAGGGATCGAGTACAACTTTTCTTTACGATAAAGTTGCAAGCCAACAAAACTTCGCTTATAAAACTCATTAGGGTTAACTATGCCATTTAAGAAATTAATTAAGCACATAAAATAACGTTAATTAAGCCCTAATGACATGATTAAGGTAAGCGCAAACAATTAATTAAAGTGTCAAAGGTCATTAGGGTTAATGACCCAAGGTCATCAATCAATCCCAAAGTCAAACAAATCCTATAATGATTAAACTTAATTAAAGAGATTAATTAATTATTTAAAGCATTAAATAAAGGAATAAAATTAAAGTTATCAAATTAAGCCTAAAATTTTATTTTGGAAAGCTCTTAGCCTAATTAGATTGCAAAACAAATTTCAGAAATAAAAGCCAATTATTTTATTTATTAAAAATCATCGAAGGTCCATTTTTTAATTAAAAGGGCTAATTTTAACACCTGCAAAAATTACTCAATTTTGGCATTTCATATTTTTCCTAGGTAGATAACATCATAAAGAACACTCACAAAAATTTTTAGAATTTTTGGAGCTATATATGAATTACTATGATTTTTCAAAGAAAATAGCATTTAAATCATTTCCTGAAAATAGAAAAAGAAAAATCGGCACAGTACTTCCGCGCTGACCGACGGCGCGCCGGCGGTTGACCGGCGATTACTCGCCGTCGGCGAGGTCTCCGGCGACCGGACTTGGACCACTGGGCTCAGCTTGGCACGGGGAGTCGATCAGGGTGGTTAACGGTGCGGCGGAGCGACGGCGGCACCCACGTCGGCGGCCATGGCGGCACGGCGGAGCTCGGGCACGACGGCGACGCTCACCGGAGCGGTTTTCGGTGACGGCGAGCATCCGGGCGTACGCAAGGCACTTAGGCGAACCCGTTTGGCATCAAGATGATGTCGCTCCCTGTCCCTAGCCAAAGCGGCAACGCGCGCGACGGAGCGGCATGGTCGTGCCAGCGGCGAGCTACGGTGACCGGCGGCTATGACACAACAAAGATGAAATTGATAGTGCAGACAGCTGCAGGAGCTCACCCCGATGCTGATGCGCATGTTAATGAAGGCCTGGAGTGCTTGAATCGAGCTACGGGCTACGGCGGTAATGGCGGCGGCGGCGCTCCGATGGCAAGGACGGTGCTCCGGCGTGTCCTGCCTACCAAAGAGTGAACCAAGGTGCACGTGAAGAGCAGGATAGTATGGAGAACACGATAGTGGGGTTAAAGAGAATATATATTCACCTTGTTCGGCGGTCGACGGCGAAAGAGCTCGTGGCGGTGTGGTGGCCGGCCGCGAAGAAGATGACGGCGTGCGGGCAGGTCGGGCAAGGAGAGCAAGCACGAGCTAGCTCAAACTGACCGTAAGGATGTGGCGGAGCTAATGGCAAGAGCAATTGGACTATGGTGGATCGACGGCGACGAATTCGAGCGGTGGAGTGAAGTCATCGGCGGTGGCGGCAGGAAGAAGAAGGAGAAACGGCGGCGGCCGATCGGTATTTATAGGCCATCGGCGACGCATGGATGGGCGACACGACGACGGCGAAGGTTCAAGTGTCCAAAGTGAGCTGGCGACTGAGATATTCGCGGTGGTGGACGGCGGCGCGGGTTGAGAAGCCGGTGATGGCGGCCGTCAATAGGTTTCGTTAGTGTTCGTAGTTGCAACGGCTTGTCAATTTTGTTCCCTCCGCCGACCAAGGTAAGATTCTGGGGCAACCGAAAGGGTTAGAAACTGCACATCTTGTAGACATATTTAATACAGAAAGCTATTGGAGTGACCCTCCTGGAGGATCATGGGATGACCCAACCCTACCAATCAAGAAAGGTTATCCAGGGAGACCAGTTATTCCAATCTCCATTAGAAGTACTAATTTTCATGTGGCAATCTATGATTTCGGCGCAAGCGTCAACATCATGCCCAAGGTGATATATGAGAAAATGTTCAACTATCCTTTATCCTACACAACCATATGCTTGCAGCTTGAAGACCAGTCACTCTGCTACCCAATGGGAATTCTAGAAGACATATGCGTATGAGTAGGCAGCTCGTATGTCCCTACAGATTTCATGGTAGTGGACACGAGAGGTGACGAGAGGTCCCCCATCATTTTGGGATGACCATTCTTGAACACTGCTGGAGCCATCATATATTCCAACACTGCCAAGATCGTCTTCAACATAAGGGGCAAGCGAGAAATTTTCTTCTTCGAGAATAGGGTTTTGCAATTTCCAGCACATCCTCAGTACCCCTATGAGCTAGAGAGAGAGACTATCACTAGGAACAACAAAGCTGAGATCAAAACCAAGACTAAGAACAAGGGCAACAATAAGAAGACCCAGAAAATGGAGACAGTGAGAATGGTCACTACAGTCCACAGAGAGCATGACCATCAGCTCAAGTCCCCACATTTGATCAAGAAGGATGACCCAGGTGTCCCAACTATTCAATGCTCCATCAACAGATGTTCCACCAACAAAGCTGTCTGTGACACTGGATCGGGTGTCAATATAATGGCCAAGATGACCTATGAATATCTATATGAAAATATGCCTTTAGACCCCACCTATGCGCAGCTACAGATGGTGGACCAGACATTTCACTTCGTGGAAGGGATAGCTAGGATGTCCCTGTCCAGATCGACGACCACTATATCCCCACTGACTTCCTAGTCATTGACATGGGTGAAGATGAGTATGATCCACCCATCATTCTAGGAAGACCATTCCTCAACACTACCTAGGCCCTCATCTATATTGGAACTAGGGAGGTCCACTTCCACTTCCCCTTAGAAAAGTTGCGCCGCTATTTCAACGATGATTATATAATGAATGAGGAGCCCAAGAAGAATAGATCAAGGAGAAGGCAGCGTACTCATCGCCAGAAGAAGAAGATCACCATAGAAGGATGGGTTGACTATGAAGGAGAAGTATCAAGATTTGAAGATCCGTGCCCTAACAAGGAGCATGTCACTAAAGAAGTAAAAGAGGTACCACCAGCAGAAGAAGAGATAGTGATCACAGAAGCTCCCTCTTCCAAGTCACCATCACCACCAAGGCAGGTATGGAAACCCAAGGTAAAACTAGAATCAAATCATGTATAAGACGCAGCACTAGTGGTGCCATCCGACACGCCCCTTGAAAAATGAGCGAACAAGGAGGTCCTGTTCGAAGGACTTAAAATCACCGAACGCCGTGCCAAGAGATAACTTGGTATCTATCTGCATTTTCCTTTTTAGCATTACATTTCTCGTTTCACATATTTACCTTTTCCCTACATGAATCTTTAGTTGCATCTTTACCTTTCTATTTCTGCCTTAGAAAAAAGAAAATAAATATATGCCATGCATTGCATCTAGAAAAATGCTAAGCCCCATGTGAACAATGTGTGGTGTAACAGCTCATACAGTTATTCACTGTGGTGGCACAAAAATAATTTTTGATCATCTTTACCTTTTTTCTATCTGCATACTATAAATATAAAAATTTATAAAAATGTCCATGATCCTGCTGAAAGATAAAAGGCTAAGAAAGTTCTAGACATCCAAGGCTTAAAGGTTTATCACGAACGCTTAATTAGTTCCACAAGTTTTGCTGTCTATTTGAGCTTCATAGGAATCAAAGGATCAAAAAGAGCTAATAGGCAGAAGGACATCCTGTCCCCTGTCGGAGTGCTGTCTTCAACAGTCAAGTGCTATTTCCAACAGGAACCACTCATGACACTCCGGGAGGAACAGTACGCCTTCACTGCCAGTCAGCAACATCAACAGACTATGTCAACATCCAGTTTGGGGGAGAGCACCCCCGTGTATCGAGCTAAGTATTTCTTGATCATCTTTCTATTTTTCTATGTGCTATGATAAAACAATTAAAAAGATGAATAACCTTAGAAACCCAATTTCCCTTTTCTAATGTGATATTAAATTTGTTAGCTAAATAAAAAGAGAGCTCTTTCTTTTAAGAATCTGTTGCTAAAATGAACCCCTAGAACAAACTCTTTATGGACATGATAAATAGTTGCTCTGCCATAATTTCTCTTAAGTACCTAGTTTTCAACCTTGTACTTTCCTGAGTTTTGGATACAACTGTTTATATTTAAGTTTTACTCTGAGCCTAAAACCTATGGGTTGCAAATGTTTGATCTTAGTCTAGGTAGTTGATAGATAAGATATGGGAAGGTTTTGAGCTGCTGTCCATCTTGCTCCTAGAGACACTAGAGTTCTGGAGAATTTATTTTGAAAATCTTAAATTGCTACATGATGAGTTCCTTTATGACGAGAATTTACAATTCCTACCACAGCCATATACTCATGCTTACTAGAATAGGAAAATCATCCACTTATATATTGCTTTGTAGGCATTGAGGGTAGTTAAGCTGTGTCGACCCTTAGGGATTGGTCATGCAGTTAAAGTCAAGATTATGTGCTCTCCAATCCATTGGTCTATGCTACTTCTATCCTCAGAAGTGTGCACCCACTTATAATTATCATTCTACATTCACTCTGTGCTACTTCTATCCTGGAAGTACCACCCACATATACACCATGTGCTGTTTCTATCCTGGAGACACCCACCTATGCTGCTCCTACCCTGGGAGTACGCATGCATCTGCCATCATATCTCTTTCCATTGTGCAATAAATTTCTCAGTTCATACTCCCTATTGCTATAGTTATGTCGAGAGGATTGGTTGCTCTAAAAAAAGAGAGAAAGAAAAAAAGAGAAAGAGGACAAAAGTCCCAAGTAATAAAGCAGCCAATTCCTCCTCATCAAAGAATTTCAAAGTTTTGAAACAAATGGAGGTATGTTATCCCCAAGGAGCAATTGTAGAATTAGATCTTCACCATAATCCATTACCCCTCTTAATCATCTCTTTATTTCATCATCATTCATATCACTCTTTATATTCCTCTTAAGTCACATGCACATATGACTTGATTGTATGACTAGTTCCTCTGGATCCATGGTTTAACTAGGCAATACAAGCAAGTAGTTTGAGTTGTCTCCCCACCTATGAGCTCCACAAAAGCCTATTAGATTTAAGGTGAGAGAGAGAATGCAATCTCGCTATGCCTAAGTTCCACAAATGCCACATATTCTGAGAGAAGAGAAAAGGCATGCATACTTTACACTTGCTTTAGAGAGGATCTAGAAATACCACAAATGAGAGACTTGAAAGGTCATACAAGGAATTTCTGAGTTTTATTTTAAAAATCTTGCAAAAACTCTGGAATAATGGTTGATCAAAAAGCGAGAAACATAGCGCTTGACTTGACTGTTCTGTCTTTCAATTGCTTAAGACCCAAGTGATAGCTAAAAGCCCCATGGTGAAAGGTAATATGGGTAAGTCTTGAGTCAGAATAGTTCACTCTAATCTAGAGGAAAGTTCTTGTTTGAAAGCATGTGAACTTATGAGGCGTGGAAGCATTGCAGCAACTCCTGATCCATCACTGAGGCTATCTTTGCTCAGGGATGAGCAAAAGGTAAGCTTGGGGGAGTTTGATGATGGTCATTAAGTATCAATTTTTAACCATCAACATAGTATGAGAAAGGATTAAATATGAATACCATCTAGTTATAGGGGTTACACTAATAGAATTCCATGAGTTTTGGTGAATGTCTATTTCTACAGGGGGTTATCAAAAAAGAACCAAAAGAGGCCCACATGTTAGATTTACATAGAGAGAATACCACGTCCAGTAACTCAAGAATATTCTAGAAGACTCAAGAAGGTGACCTGCGAAGCTGAGGTCACGTGGCAGAGGTGACTGGGCGGGTGCCCAAGCCACCTGGGCGGCCGCCCGGCCAGCTGGCCCAATCACGGGCATCCTCGCAGATCCTGCCTCCACCGACTTTGAGGATCAATATGAAGCGTCTATATAGGTCGGTTTGATCCAAGGGTTGTGGTGCATCCTAGGGGGCTATATAAACAGGGCCCCTGGCCCTGGAGAAATTCTTATTCATTCTAGAATTCATTCTCTAGTTCTTTCATCAACTCTAGAGAAGCCTTAGAGCCACCATCTTAATTAGAGCTCCATAGTTTAGTAGCATAGCTACATAGGAATAAATCTAGAAGGAGTCAAGCCTAGCTTAGAGTCTGGATCTATCAGAGTTCTTGGTAATTTCTTCTACTTCATTATAATATTCATCTTTGTTCTTGCTACTATGAATAGTGCTTTATTCTATTCTAATATATCAGATATGACTTTGCTCTATTTGCTTATGTTTTTAATTATATTGTTCTTAGTTTACTTAGATTATATGCTTAGTATAGTTGGATTAGATTTATGTTTATGCATAGAATCATATAGTGCTTGCTCATTAGATCGATGGGTGAGTGGTAAATATTGTGTAGGCGTGGTGCCTGTTCCGTATTTATCTGCGATTGCACCCTATATTCCGGATTGTGAGGTAGATCGCGGGAGTGACAGTCCTATTGAGTCCTTCGTAGTCCTCCTCCCGAGTATAGGACTAGTAGAACACCACTATTACAGGGAAGTGATTGCTCTATTCATGATCTTTCTTGGTAATATCACTATGCATAGATATAACCTTTTTCCGCCATGATTGCTAGGTGTACTTGCACTAATCATTGTATGCTTTGGCTTTATAGTTAGAATAACTTAGGATTTATTCTTGTAGATTGTCCTAGTCCATGCTAGTGTTATAAACTTAGAGTACGCTATTGAGATGTGTATCATTATTTTATGTGGCTATGTGTTCTCATTTATCCTTTATCATTTACCATTCATTATTATATATTATTATTATTTTGTGACACTTACCCTGTATGAGAAGATAGATAAAGACATGGTTAAGCTCTCCATTATCACATGCAGTGCTCATTGCTCATATCCATAAGCATTCCCCTTCCCAGTGGTAAAAATATAAATAATGATACCTGGATTACTCCCGGTTAAAATGCTACATCGATATTATCTGTACGCTTGCGGATTCCTTATTCATTTCAAGAAAGCGTATGCATTTAATACTAACACCTCTGGTGCCATGCTGGGGATGACAACCTAGCTTATGTGGTGTTATAGGTGTCAATAGGTATCTCCCAATAGATCTTTCTTTATGGTCATAAGCTTGACCGTCAAAGCTAGGGCAAAGCTTGAAGCCAGAAGCTATGGTTGGCTTCGATCGTGGCTACAAGAACTCATCCATAGGAGAATTATTTTGCTTTTGAATTTTGAAAGGGCATTATTGTAGAATGAGAGAACAAGAATAAAAACTCTTTTTTAAATGCTTTTCTAAAATAAGAGAAGATGATAAGAGAGTGGATAAAAATATTTTTGTGCATATGCAAAAGTTTGAACATGTGATTTTAAAATAATAATGCTCATTTTTGAAAGATAGGCTTCATGATGGAGGGTCATGAACATAGAAGAAATATTTTTTGTTTTTGGATAAAAAACAAGGACACACAGGTGGACTAAGTTTAGAGACAAATATGACAACCGTTCCCCGGCAACGGCGCCAGAAAGCTTGTTGGCGCTTCTTAGCGTCAGCAGAAAAGTCCACGAGCGCATGAAAGTACCGTTGTAGCTTTCACCCGGAAGTATTCAGGGTATCGTATTTCCACAGGGAATGAAGGTGTAAGAGATCTGTAAACTAGTTCTCCTAGAATGAAAAGATGAAGAGTAGCTTGAGTAGAGAGGTTCTTCTAAGGTCAAACGCATATAAGCGATAGTAACTTTCCCACTACTTGCGTGCTTCAGGCCCACTGACACACTTGATCTGCCAAGTGATATCAGCATCAGCGCTATTCTGTGGCCGAACATGGGGGAATGCTGGTACGAGTGGACAGGGCTGTCACCACCTGCCACCTAACCCTTTGCCCGTGGGCACGCACAACATACGAAGGTAGACCCCAACCTAGACACCACGTCTACGAAGGAGACTACTACTCTAGCGGCGATCAGGAACATCCATCTCTATCAGGAGTCCTCTTACTAGAGCATCCGTCCAAAGGACGAACGATGATCCCACAAACAAGTAGCTTTATGAAAGAGACATGCTTAATGAATCAAACCAAAGTTGAACACAAACTTCTTACTTCAAGTAGCAAGACGATCGTAGAGGTACAAGTTGGAGCGAGAGCCGACAAGCCCAACACTTCATCCACCCGGAGGTAGAACTGCTTTGACTCCGCTCTTTCTCCAGCTCTTTCCCTCTCTCACTCCCTATACTAATTTAGCTAGAAGCTAATGGAATAGAGCTTGCTCTTCCTCTCTACATTGTGACCTCTTTGTGTTGGTGAATGAATGTATGATGAAGAGGGAGGCCTCCTTTTATAGCTTGAGAGGAGGGGGCTCTATGCAAAGGGGCTATCCCCACATGGAAGGAACCAAATCGACCTCCAAAGGGCGGTTTCCACTTTCCATCTCTATTGATCATAGGTGGGATCATTGTGGAAGAACCGTCCTACTAACCACCGCAAAGATTGGGCCCAGGAGGGGCCACTAGGGGACCGACCGCCCCCGGGTTCGGCCGCCCTCCTGGTGGGGCCAAATGGCCACCGCCTTCTCGAGATTGGTTCACCTCTGGGCCTGGACCTCCCCTGTGGTTATGATTAGGCCCAGGTATACACTGAAGGTGGGCTCCTTTGCTAACTTTGGTTACATATTTCCTAAATTTGCATTTTGCCTTTACGCGTTCCAATTGGTGTTGTGCACTTCCACTTGTTTCACCATAAATCCTGTAAAAACATAAGCACTAGGGGTACAAGTGGAACTCCATTAATAGCATATGTCTATGTGTTAAAGCTTGATAGTTTCTCTCATTTTAGGCATAAATTGGTGGTTAATAAATAATCCATAAGGACCGCCACTAGCCATAAAGAAAAGAACTAGATGTGGAACGAAGCCATAGATAACGCTGTGCGTCTATCTACAGATGATGAGATGACGAGATAAGAATAAGCCATAAGCAACTGCTATTCAACCATGGCTTTCAAGTTAATGAAGAGAGTGATGACCGCGAGTCCGATGATGGAGAAGCATGAACAAGTGCAATATGCATGTAGCATTCTTTTCCTGGTAATATATGTAATGAGTTTCAATCAGATATATATCAATGTGTCACAATGATTTGTTACCTTTGCTTATTGTTTCTATAACTCTCTGACAAATACACACCTATCTGACAATTATTGTTAGTATGTTTCCTGATGAAGAATGTTTCTGCATTATCCAAACGTAACTTTTCTTTTGTTACTCCGTTGAATATATCACATCGTCTATATAATTTGCAATCTAAATACAGACAGAGCAGATCATTTACTTGTTTCTACCGGTCATAGTTGATGATGTCTGCACATTTCTTCCTCTTAACATTTTTGTGCGTAGGTCAGAACGTCCGACTAGTGTAAATATGACCGACCCGGACACACCTCACGAGTTATTTGAGCATCAAGGATGAGACGTGCCTCCTGAATTTTAACACGAACACAATTAAGTGAAGGGTTGTCTGCTTTGAGTGTCGTAGCCATCAGTCTACTAGCAAACTAACAGCATCGCATAAATCTCCTACCTGCTGGCTATTTTCCCCGCATCCTAATGTAGAACAGAGGAGCCAGTTGATATTGAAAAACTATTGCGCATGTGAGAAAGTCACTAAACATTTGAACGCGTCTAAGAGTAGCCTCCACAGTAGATTAGGCCAAAGTTGTTTGCGAACGATAGGACAGTCCAGCTAGCCAAGCTTTGACTTGGCCGAACCACAAGTGATCTATCCAGCGGGCACTAAATCCAAGAACAAATTCTGAAATAACAAAATACAGCGGTGGCTCACTAGTTTTGCTAAAATAATGACAACATCCATCTATGAGGAAATTTACATATCCATAGAACAAGCAAACAACATTTGCTAATGACTCCAAGAACAAGGGCGATAGGAGTTGTGACACCGTTGTAAATTACTTTGCATACCAAATAAATAATTCGATTTGCAAATAGAACAAAGATGGCACGCTAGTTTAGCGGAAATAAGTACAACTTCCATCATTCAGAAAACTAGCATGTCCATGAACAATGAAACAACATTTGGTCATATTTTTTTAAAATAACACAATATAATGCAGAGATACATTAATTTGAGCTTTATTTTACTGCAAACAAGCAAACAACATCGGTCCATTTAAAATGTCATGACCGTGGGATACAAAAAATGCAGCTTTTTTAGTGCTCTGCTAATGTTCGAGAACAAGGATACATAAGCATCAAATTGGGCTTTATTGTACTTCTCTCAATGAATCCAAGAACAAGGGAACATAAGGAAGATATAATGGTCTAAAGATGAACACATCTTTAATGATACTTGTAACATACTCAAATTCACGGGCAGGAATGACATGGACTTCTCTGCGGTCCATGTCATATGCCAGCTTTGCTCTATCCTCCCCTTCAATGAAAATCAAATTCCATTCTGCGTGGAGTGCAATCACCTAGTACTCCTTATTACTCCATAGATAGTCCCCAAATCCAATATCAATGCTTCCAAACAGCTCCAAGATGCTGATGAAGTCTCATTTGCCGTCCGCACCAGCAAAGAAGAAGCCGGCCACAGTATGGGGCAGTTTCTCTTGGTTCTTAGAGTTCGAGATGAGGTGGAGACAAGTTTTATAGACCAATTTGCAACGGATGATCTTGAAAACAAGATCCTTATTAAGCCAATCCACTGCGTCCATGTTCTTGCAGGCCTCCTCCAGTTCAAAGAGACTGCAATGGTCAGAGTGTGCAGTATGATTAGAGATTCCTTAGTAATGGGATCCTTACAGCGGCAAAAAATCCAACAAAGATCCACTAGTGAAATGAGAGAAAGGAAACCTACAGATCAGATCTGTCGCCAGTGCCGCGGTACACAATTGACGTGCACGCATTGTCGCCACGCTCCACTGAGAAAGCACCGCCGCCTACCTCCGAATGAATGCTGGAGCTAGCACAACACACCAGGGATCCTTTGCTGTCGCCAGTGCCACAAATCCACTGAGGATCCTTCGCTGTCGCCAGTGCCACCGCCAGTATCATAATTCCAACATGTTCCACACTAGGAGGATGACTTAGCAGGGAGACAAGGACGGCCCAGTTATCACACAGCCCATTTAAGGACTGTCCCGTGGTACACAAAAGAGACATGGTCGGACTTTCCCATGGCACATGAAAGAGAAATAACTAGACTGTCTTGAGTCCCAAGTCTTGTGTCGTCGCAGTTCATGTCTACGAATGCCAGAAAGTCTGACCGCTACATAATTGAACTCGTAGGACAAAACATAATGGGTTTGTCAGTTTTGCTTGTAGTATCCCCTTGTCTGTAGTATGATCCCAGCTTGCAGCCAGGAATAAGGCTTACAACACACTCCGACCATTGTATATCTGACTCAGCCAAACACCTCTGTTAAGGATACCATCATTAACTACAAATGGACTGTACCAAAAGAGGTTGGAAGGTATTACAAATCCTATTCTGCAGTCCATGACATATAAGGACTGTCCCATGGTACACAAAAGAGATATGGATAGACTTTCCCATCTACACGAAAGAGAAATGGATGGACTATCCTGTCTCTTGATCCCGCAAGGCCCAAGTCTTGGCTCCTGGCAGTGTCTGCGAATGCCAGAATGTCCGACCACTACATAATTGAAACTCGTAGGACAAAGCATAATGGGTTTGTTAGTTTTGATTGTAGTATTATTATGGTCATATAAAAGTTCTAATTTTTTTGTTTGTTCCAGGTCTAAAAATACTTAGGACCGCCACTATTGGCATCGACAGCAACAAGTGCCGCCATGGTGCCATGTGGCTGCATTGAGATGGACACCGGTTCCACCGCAGCACAAAGGGGATCCTTTGACGCACTGCAGCCACCTCCTACTCCACCGCTGAAAGTCTAGTGGGCATATATTTTTCCACTTTCAGGGGATCTAATCCAATTACTATTGAACACGGTGGTGTAGCAGCAAGGTGTGTTCGACAAGCTACTGGTCTACGTAGTTATGCCTCACCGGCACGCCGGCACGGACCCTCCGGCGGACCATACTGGTACTCATCTTCACCTTGACCAATCGAGGTCATCGCCGCAAGATCCGAGTATTTTTTTTGTTAGGACATAATCATTGGATACAATTATGATGTTGTAATACCCTGGTTCTTCTTATTACAAGTTTGTTGTAAACTGTACGCTGCTAGGAGTCCATCTCAACAAGTCTCGCCTCGATCTACAACTTCACGAGTGAGAACAAGCACTTGAATTTGACTGTAAATGCAAGAAAGTCTGACCGCTGCATATTTGATCTCATAGGAAAATGTGTGCAGGTTTGACTGTTATGAATGTCGTAGCAATTAGTCTACTAAGAAATAGGTAGCATTGAATCAATTGAATACCTTTAGGCTCCCACCTTGCAGCGAGGAGCCATTCTTGCTGCATCCTAATGCAGGACAAAGTGTGAAGGTTTGTCTTTTATGAATGTCATAGCAATCAGTCTACTAGGAAACCAATAACATTGCATCAATTGAACACCTTCAGGCTCCCACCTTGTAACAAGGAGAAATTGATGTTCAAATGTAGTGCGCACATAAGAAAGTCTGACCCTATACATTTAGCTGCGTCTGGCCGTACCCTCTATAGTTTATCCTCGTTTTAGTGTGATGCTTGTTACTGTGTCCTTTACTAGTTTAAGTGACTACTAATTTTATATGATAGAGTATCAACATCTACGACATAAATGGAAGGGAATACATGATCATCGATACATCAAGTTCATACAAATGAAACTAATAATTTAAAACAATTCAATACAATAAACAAGAATGACTCCCCTTTTTTACAAGCTACCTTCCTCATCTGATGACACATAGGTTTCAGATGATGGATTCCTCTGCCACATCTGCAACTTATGGCTGATGAAGACACTATAGCTATGGTGTGTTCTATCCAGGCGACCTTTGAAACCAGGCAGCTTGAGCAGCACCAAAGCCATGATGTAAGGCTGGAAGATCAGAGGCTTGTTTGGGTCCACCCTGATGTCCACCATCTGATTAACCAACCAATCAATAATATTTAGTCTTTCATGTTTTAGCACAACCATTATCGTCTCGTCGGCCGTACAAGGTAGAACATTGTCATATTCAGTATCATTTTCATGGTCGGCCATGAATGTCCGCCTCACAAGCTGCCAAATAACATTGGGTATCCTACTCAAAATTCCATCATCACCATTCTCAGTTGTATCACAATAAAGGCTATCTTCCTCCTTAACCGACAAATAAGGAAGATCAACTATTATAGCCCCTCGCTTCATTGCTTGGTAATCTAATTTTCATGCTCTTGCAAGATTAGAGAAAGATGTCTCCAAAATACCGGTGTCGGTCACCCAGATGAGTTTATTCTCCTCTTCCCTAATTTCTAGTGTGGCACAAAACTGTCTAATTACCAAATCATTCCAGTATTGCTTCATCCCTATCATATCCTTCAAACCCATGGCCTCAAACACAATAACAACACTCTCCATTAGGGGAAACTTCTCTAACTGCTCCCAATTCACACACCTATGCTCTCCGTACATAGGTCTCTTATCTAAGCCTCCTCAAAATAGCTTAAACTATTTGCTTGTGTGAAAGTATTCTGATGGAGATTTACTTGGCTGCTTGTTGTACTGCTTCTCATACAAAGCAGATATGTCCCAATCAAATATACTTTTAGGGACTCAAGCCAAGTCCATGGGATACTTTGTCTCATCAAAACTTCCACCACTGATGAAAAAAATAGAAATTAGAAAGCAAGCTACAACACTTGATTCCATGCTTAGAAATTCATGACAAAGTACCATGGTATATAGTACACAGCAAACATTTTGGATACACCATATATGAGCAATCAATTTGGAAACATCAACACATTCACAGCCATCCAAATGAAATATAGATCAATCAAATTTGGTATCAAGTATCATGGTCAAGGCCAAATAATTTCAAGCAAGAATTGTTTATGTCCTACACATTTTCAAGATTATTGTTGATAAATGTGTGTTTGAGGATGGTCCCCATGAGTGAGTGATGCAGTAAAAAGTTGGTGGGGTGGAGGGAGGGTAACACCACCCCCTCCACCCGCCCACACACACCCCCCACCACCACCACGACATTGGCAAATCCACCGCTGCGTTTCTCCAAATTGAAATCTGAATCCCTAATGCAAACTCCTAAGGAACAAAGCAAATGAAGAGAAGGATGAGATGCTTGCCTTCCGGCCATGGCGGCTTCACTGAGGGCTTCTTCATCTCCGTGTCTTCGGCCTTGGTCATCATTTCTTCGTGGAATCGGCGATGTGGAGTGGTGTGCGGCGCTGTTACAAGCTCATCCAAATTAGAGTAGCAACACATAGGCATAGACATAGACAACTCAAACAAGAATAGCAGTTACTGTGGCTGTAACAATTAGTCCAATACAATTTTAGCTAAATCAAGTCTAAACATCACACTTACAATACCATTACAAATTCAGCTTACGGCTAAAAAACACAACATAACACGTATTGAGATCACTAAAGTAGAAAATAATGCAACAAAGATCCATCAGTGAAGTCCACGGATCATACCAAAATGCAACTTTAACAACCATTAACAATTTCCATGGTACGAGCTCATTTCGGCTAAATCAAGTCTAACCACCACACTTACAATACCATTACAAATTTAGTCCAATAGCCATGAGCTACAAGGACTACCAGAACCATTATCATCCTGCATATATCTAAAATTAAGGGATATGGCAGTATGCATCAAATGTGTTCATTCTAAGAAAAATCCTGAAGTCCTTTAGTAGATCTATGATGAGGCAAAACCCAAATGAAGAAACAAACAGCAAAAAGGGGAGAAAGGAGACCTGCGGATTGGATCTGATGCTTCTGCCGCTGCCGTGGCCCACAAGCGATGCAGACGCCAATGCCACTGCTCCCCACCAGGAAAGCCCCGTTGCCTGCCTCCAAATGGACACCGGAGCTAGCACAGCACACCCGGGATCTTCCACCGCTGCTTCTAACTCCGCCGCATAGCCAACCAAGTCCAATGGGCAGGTATTTTCCCATTTTTAAGGGATATATATTCAATATAGGTCAACACATTCCACACGACTCGTCCCTTAGGAGCGGGGATGACCCAATTATCACAAGGCCCATATAAGGACTCTCCTGTGGTACACAAAAGAGGTATGGCCGGACTTCCCCACGACACACAAAAGAGAAAGTGTCGGACTGTCCTGTCTCTTGATCTTGCAACCCACCAAGTCTTGGCTCCTGGCACTTCATGTTTGCGAACGCCAGAATGTCTGACCGCTACATAACTGATTACGTAGGACAAAGCGTAATGGGTATGTCAGTTTTGATTGTATTATTATTATGGTCATATAATAAGTTCTAAAATTTTTGTTTCGTTCTAGGTTACGAGGCCTCATCGGCACATCGACACGGATCCACCGGCGGACCAGACTGGTACTCATCTTCACTGTGACCACTCAAGTTCACCGCAGTAAGGTCCGCTATATTTTGTTGTTAGGACATGCTTACTGGAGACAATCGTGATGTTCAATAGTTTAACTTGCTGTTATAATACCTATGCACATGATCTTTTGTTATCCTTTATAGTACCCTGTTGGTTCTTATTATCAGTTTGCTGTAAACTGTATGTTGCTAGGAGTCCATCTCAACAAGTCCCGCCTCACTCTATAGCATCATGGGTCATACGTAGCTCTTGAGTTTTACTGCGAACGCAAGAAAGTCTGACCGCTCCATATTTGATCTCGTAGGACAAAGTGTGAATGCTTCTGTTTTGAAAGCCCTAGCAATCAGTGTGTCGAGTGCTTGTTAACGGTTATGATTTTGGTCACTTTGTAGTACTGGCACGACAAAGTTTAATTTAATATAAAGTTTAACCACAGATCACGTGCAAGGGTATTTTTATAGCAATTTCTATTAATGGAAATGTTGTTGGACACAAGAAATTCCGTCCCCTTTATGTTTGAACGTGTATGACAGAGTATGATAGAATATTGACAACTACAACATAAAACGCAAGGGAACACATGATCATCGATACATCAAGTTCGTACAAACGAAACTAATAATTACAAAAGTCATTACAATAAACAAGCATGGCCGCACCTTTCTTACAAGCGACTTTCCTCATATGATGGCACGTAGGTTTAAAGTGATCGACTCCTCTGCCTGATCTGCAACTTGTGGCTATAATGAATCGAATAACAAGGGAACATATGGAAGATAGGCTCGTCGGAAGTATTCTTCTTCTTCTGTCGGTATAAACCAACATCTCTGATACTGAAACCTTCTGGTAGGGATGACATGAACTTTTCTACTGTCCATGTCATATGCGATGATTCATCATCCTTTATACCTAGCTATGAAAACCAAATTCCATTCAGGGTGAACTGCAATCAACTTGTGGATCATAACCTGTCAGATATTAATGCTTCTAAAAATGTTGTTAACAATGATTGTATGCTACAATGTCCAATTATTAGTACCATAGTATTCAAGGATCCACATTGAAAACTTGTGTTGATTGTGAGGACCATCAATGAGACATACACACAAGTGACCATGATATTGATGCAGGGTATTCTCTTCATTACCAGTAGGCGCAATAATTTCCTTCCATGTGTTGCCCTCCATAGCCATAGCAATTATCATAGATTTTGCCTCATCCCTAACGTACACCATATTGTGTAGAAAACCATTAATAAATACACTTCATGTTTCACCAAGTGTATATCAGTACCCTCCCACCATCCACAATATTCCGTAATGAGCCATGTATTAGATTCAGACGAGTAGATCTGCAAATTTTCAATTGTACCATCTTCATCCTCCATATATTCAATGACATGGAAGTGCGAGGAGACTGTCAGATCAAAACACAATTGAGCCACCCCAGCTATTGGATCAAAACCCTCCGAACATAGGGCACGATAATAAGGGCTAGCCAGTAGTACCTTATAACTCTGTGTGATTGGATTACAGACGATCCAGGCACATCCAGACCACAGGCATAGGATGAGGCCATTGCAGCAATCTGAGACATCTACAAGACCACGTGTGGGCAAGAAGTTGAAGCAGGGAAGTTCATCGGTAAAGCTAGTGACGTGCTGGGTGTTCTTCTTCCTAGTATCG
Organism: Bothriochloa decipiens; assembly: GCA_023333625.1. Lineage (NCBI taxonomy): Eukaryota > Viridiplantae > Streptophyta > Magnoliopsida > Poales > Poaceae > Bothriochloa > Bothriochloa decipiens. The sequence goes on from CM041645.1 coordinate 30,969,153, forward strand.
AAGAAGAAACCGATCACAGTCTAGCGAGCCAGCTTGCCATTGATGCCGGAGTTGTTGATGAGGAGTTTCCAGTCTCGACAGACCAATTTGCAGCAAAACAAGGAGGAGCTAGGGATGCGGTGGAGGATCTCAAGAATGAGATCATCTGGGAGGCTAGCAAATGAGTCCGTCCTCCTATTGGGGGCTTGCTCCATTTAGTCAGTGTGCAAGAGGCCTTAGCTTCCTAAGTAATGATATCACTGAATGAAGAAGAAAATAATCCAAGAAAGATCCATCAGTAAAGTGCACAACTTATATCAAATTGCATGTTTATCAATCATTAACAATTTCCATATTACGAGGTCATCCAAATTTAGAGTAGCAGCACAAAGACATACAACTCAGATAGAATAGCAGCTAAATCAAATCTAACTATCACACGTGCAGCTTAAAAATTAGTAGCACTGATTTGCTACCTCCTAACAAATCCAATAGTCATGTGCTACAGCGACTACCAGAACCATTCCCCACCCCGCATCTATCTAAAATTAAGGGATATAGCGGTATTCATAAAAAATATTCATTCTAAGGGAAATCCCCAAGTCCTATAGTAGATCCATGATAAGACAAAATCCAAATGAAGAAACAAACAATAAAAAGGGGAGAAAGGACACCTGCGGATTAGATCTGAGGCCTCTGCTGCTGTCGCGGCACACAAGCGACGTGGACGCTAATGCCGCCGTGCCCCACCAGGAAAGCCCCGCCGCCTGCCTCCAAATGGACACCGAAGCCAGCACAGCACACCGGGGATCCTCCGCCGCTGCCTCTAGCTCCGTCGCCCAGCTAGTGCAAGTCTAATGGGCAGATATTTTCCCATTTTCAGGGGACGCATATCTAATATATCCACACGACTTTGTCCCTTAGGTGTGGGGACAGCCCAATTATCACAAGGCCCATATAAGGACTGTCCCGTGGTACACAAAACAGGTATGGCTGGACTTCGCCATGACACAAAAGAGAAAGGGTTGGACTATCCTATCTCTTGATCTTGCAAGTCCCAAGTCTTGGCTCCTGGCAGTTCATGTCTGCGAACGCCAGAACATCTCACCGCTACATAATTGATCACGTAGGACAAAGCGTAATGGGTATTTCATTTTTTATTGTATTATTATTATGGTCAACAAGTCTCACCACACTCTATAGCTTCAGGCGTGATACGTAGCTCTCGAGTTTTACTATGAACATAAGAAAGTCTAACCGCTCCACATTTGATCTCATAGGACAAAGTGTGAATGCTTCTATTTTGAAAGCCCTAGCAATCAGTCTGACGAGTGCTCACTGACAGTTATGATTTTGGTCAGACTGTAGTAGTGGCACGATAGAGTTTAATTTAATATAAAGTTCAACCATAGATCACGTGCAAGGGTATTATTACAGCAAGTTTTATTAATGGAAATGTTGTTGGACACAAGAAAGTCCGACCTCTTTATGTTTGAATGCGTATAACTGAGTATGATAGTATCAACAACTATGCTCTCCACCCAAAATCGAGAAGTCTAACAAGACTAGCCAGGAGATTTAGCACTACAGCCAAGTTCAAATAAAGGACATTAAACCAGCTTATTACATGCTCCTAGAAAAGAGTGGAGCACGCAAAAAACCTCAGTTTCTCACATCACTTCCAGCTTGTCATGGTTCACATTCACAACACATTTTCTTTTTTCTTCATCCTTGGTTCTGGTCGTCTTCCAGAAGCTCCTGAGCAAGATGTAACATCACGTATATGTCCATGATACGTGTTCCACATGAGGTGGATGAATGTCCCTTACCAGTGAGGACGACCCAATTATCACTCAGCCCATTTAAGGATTGTCCCATGGTATACAAAAGAGATAGCGCCGGACTTTCCCATGGTACACAAAAGAGAAATGGCCGGACTATCCTATGTCTCAAGTGTTGGCTCCTGGCAGTTCATATCCGCTATTGTAGAAAGTCTGACCGCTACATAATTGACCTCGTAGGACAAATAATAATGGGTTTGTTAGTTTTGATTATCGTATCAATCAGTATGCACTAATACAAAAATCATTCGCCTACCTGCTGGCTCCCACATTGCAGTGAGGAGCAAATCTCGCCGCATCGTTATGCAGAATGGATCGAGGAACCATGGGGTTGAAATGCTATTGTGCACGTATATCCGAATAAATGCATCTTTATCAGCCATTAACATTTTCCATGGTACGAGCTCATCAAAATTTAGAATAGCAGCACATAGATATATATATCAAAACTAGGATAGCAGTTAATGGAGCTGTAACCATTATAATTTTGGGTAAATCAAGTCTAACCATAACACTTATAATACCATTACAAATTCAGTTAGATCAATTCTAACAATTAGACTAACAGTCAGTACACCTGCTCAGCTTCTTCCATATGTTACAGACATAGATAACCACAATGACTATTACAACAATTTTGAAGGAGAAAGAGGGTGGAGTAGGTATTGGGTTTTGATGACAGATGTCATCATCAGCACCCAAGGGTGGATTTGAGTTGTTTGCTCTTGACTTGAAGGCAGCAACTACATCTTCATAGGAGTTGTACTTTTTATATGAAGCACCAGAGAACTCATGAACTTAGTCCTGGCAGTCAGCCTAGCTGCGGAAAACCCCTCGCGTACGATCGTGAAACATAGCATAGCAGAGTTTCATCTCGAATCTGCAGCATGCATAGCAACAAGTGCAGCTCAAAGATTAGTGGCACTGATTTGCTGTCTCCTAACAAATCGAATAGCTATGAGCTACAGGGACTACTAGAACCATTCCCCATCCTGCATCTATCTAAAATTAAGGGATATGGAGGTATGCATCAAAGGTGATATATCTAAGCGAAATCCCCAAGTCCTGTAGTAGATCCATGTTGAGGCAAAACAGAAATGAAGAAACAAACAGCAAAAAGCAGAGAAAGGAGACCTGCAAATCAGATCTGACGCCTCTGCCACGGCACAGAAGTGACGCATATCGGATCTGATGCCTCCGTCATGGCACACATGCGACGCGGACGCCAATGCTGCCGTGCTCCACCGGCAAAGCCCTGCCGCCTTCGACTCCACCGCAATTCCAACGAGCAAATATTTTTCCACTTTCACGAGATATAATATATCCCATATATATAGATATAAGATAAAAGAGAACATAAAATGTACTTACATTATATAAAGGCTCCAACGGGATAAGAACACACATAGCCGCTTAGTGTAGTGGCAAAGACCTTCACGTCTTTATGCCAGGTCCCGGGTTCAAATCCTAGAAAGCCCAATGTTTTTGGCTAATTCAACATCGATCGAAGAATAGTGGTCCCACATGTTTGTGAGATAAGGGTGGTCCCACATGAACAGAGAAGGATCCCCAGTTGTGGGTCTAAGGTAACTGATGCTCTGGTCCCACACATCGGGTGTTGAAGGGTGCCACACAGGCCCATAGGTTGGTCGAAGAAGGGTGGCCCCACATGAACAGGGATGGTGCCATGGTCCCAAATGTCAGTCGACAAAGGTAGACCCACATGAATAGAGATGGGAGAATGGTGCCCGGGCAGGTCCCACGCTGATCCCACACGTTGGATGGAGAATGGTCCCAGACGGGTCCCACATGTCAGTGTAGAAGGATGACCCACATGAACGGTGATGAGTCCCCCATGGCGAGTCCCATCTAACTGACACGCTGATCCCACACGTCGGATGGAAAACGGTCCCAGATGGGTCCCACATGTCAGTCATCGAAGGATGGTGGGCTGGGTCCCATGTGGCGCGTCCCTTCTAATTGACACGCTAATCCCACATGTCGGATGGAGAACGGTCCTAGACGGGTCCCACATGTCAGTTGTTGAAGGGTGGTGGCCTCAAGGTTCCCCTGGCAGGCTAGTCCCACATGTCGATCAGTGAAGTGTGGTAGAACAGCGCCCATTCGGAATGGATGAGTAACGGCAGGTCCCATAACGTTGGATGGAGAAGTGTCCGACTAAGTCTGATGACTAATGGTGGATGGGGGTACTAGTGATGTGTGGTAACGGCGGATGGAAGTATGAGTGAAGGCGTCTCTCCCGCAGGCAAACGGCGCCGGCTGCCGTAGCCAAATGGAGTGGTGCAGGTTTCAGTGATGAAGTGTGTTGGTCACAACTCGAGAATATATGTGAAACCATCACAATCCAGTGATGAACATTGTCACAAACACCTCTGTGATGATTCTGTTAGGGTTTTCATGATGATTCCCATGACCTTTTCAAAATGCGTCACGAAAAACAAAATCGTCACGTAGTTCAATGACCAAAGTGACCAAAACATCATGAAAACCACTCTTCGGTGACCATAACAAAATCATCATAAGAAATTTCATCATGGTAGGTCATATCTCTGCTAGTGTGATCACCATCCAAGCATGAACCGACATCATCACCATCAAGTGTGCTTGTTGTAGAATCATCATCACCATCACTCGACCATGAGGTGGAGAAATCCTCCACAACAACCTTGTTGTGGTCATGCTCAACATCCTCATGCACCACCACCTTGGGCACATACTCCTCATACTTGCCATCATCCCATGTGGAGATATCACCGAACTAGTCCTTGATGGATTCCCACAACATTCGTGCAGTTCCCTCAAGATACACCTTGTCAAACACAACATCGCTCAAAGCACACATTAGATAATAAAGAGCATTTGCATCAAGTTGATAGAGAGCTTCTTGAGCTTCGGTAAAGTTCTTATCATCTAACACATTGGTGAGACCATTTGTGACAATCTAACAAGCCTTAGGACCCATGGCATGAAAAGGGTCAAGCATATGGTGTTTCCACCATGCAAAGTGTGTGCCATCAAAAATATGTGTGTCACATAGACAATCATCATTAAACCCCTTAGTCGTCATCCTCTCGGGTTGGTGAAGACCACAAAAGAGAGACCCGGCTCTGATACCACGTGAAAGGTCGAGTTGGCGGACTAGAGGGGGTGAATAGTCCTTTCTAACTTATTGCATCGGCTAACCGAAACAAATGCGGAATAAAAACTATCGGTCTAGCTAAGACTTCACCCCTCTAACTATGACTCTAGATGCACCTTGTAAAAGATCCTAAATAAGAAAGCAAGGTGCTAATCTAGCTAGTGTTCTTCTAATCAAGTCTAGCTTGCAAGGTCACATAAACCTGAGCAACTAGTACTCTAGCAAACATGGGAGCACCTACATAATTCTAATGAGCAAAAAGCACAAAGTCAACCTAAGCTCACTAGATGCTCATGGATAAGGCTACACAAGCTGAACCCAAGAGCTCAACTTTAATTAACTACACAAGATAAGCAAAGCAAGAAACTCTACTTCTAGCTACACAAGCAAGAAGATGATTAGCAAGCTACTCAGCAAACTAATCACTAGAGCAACTACACAAGCTATAAATGTGAATGTAAATAATGTAAATACAAGCTTGTGAAGAAGATTGCAAACCACCGTAAAGTGTGGACACAAGATGACACGATGATTTTTACCGAGGTTCACTCGCTAATTGGCATCACCTAGCCAAACCCACAGCCTTGGGTGCGATGAAACCAACACAAGATGGGGATCCTCCAAGCCATGAGCTCAACTAGAGTTTCTCTTCATGATCCCCGTGGGGTGAGCACAATACCTCTCACAAATCATTTCTCTGAAGCACCACACAATCTCCTTGCGTGCTTCAACGGAGCCACAATCCACCAAACCATATAGATGATGGCAATAACCAAGAGTAACAAGAAATTCTCAATTGCAATCACCACCTAGTGCCACCAAATATGAATCCCTAAATGCATATACACCTTTTTATAATAAAAAATAGCGAAAGCAAATTATTTTGAAACACCCACACTCACATTTTGTTTAAATATGTTGTCAGCTCATAGTCAAATCCAACAAAAGCATCTCAGATAAGATATAAGGAATGACCATGCCTAAGATCTGATTGTCTCCCATAGTGGGATAGAAAACCATCTTGTAGCCACAGTAACCTAGATGAACACCTGCAACAAGTGGGAATGAAACCCTGAGTACGAGAATGTACTCAGCTAGACTTACCCGTCATAAACAAAAAATAAAGTGACTCCAAGTAGTATGCAAGGATTTATAAGTGCGGTAGCTGACTCATTTATTTGTAGAAAATCTAGAGCTGATTAAATAAGAATTATTATAACCTTCAGCTTTGCATTTTAAAGTCTTAACCTGATCATGCTAGAATAGCACCTGAACTAAACAAGCATGGTGTAATTATCAAGCAAGAATACTAATCATTTCTGTTGAGCATCTTTCAGCATCAACATCATAACCATCTCATCTCTTTGTTCAAGTTCTTACTACGATGCCACTGCTCAAGTCAAGTGTTCACTGTCCAAGAATGATGGCGATTTGAATCGATTACTAACTAGCTTGCGATTTATTTCCCACATGAACCACACTCACCAGCCACGGTGAGCTATAGGTCACCGATAGTACTATTCGAGTAAAGTCGCGGATCCAAAAGGAACCATTGTACCCGAGGGCCGCCCGGCTACCAGCAGGGCGCACCATACTCTATACAGGACTTATCACTGCGCCCGTGTGGCCCCCCATCATCTCCAATATGATATGCAGAACAGGCCGATTCCCGGCTCAAATAGACTTACGGTTTCGCGCTCGGAACGACTTATGCTTCTAGCTAAATGTGGGGTATGCGTTCAATATGACTTAAGGACATACAACAGATGGGGCACTAGTTCAACATAGACGGGATAAAAACAACACAAAACCTCCAGTTCTGTCCACAGCACCAATCCCGCCCGGTCTCGATTTATTATCTCCAAATTGTTTCTATCCCCACTATGGGAGACAATCAGACCTTGGGCACGATCATTCCTTATATGTTATCTCAGATGCTTTTGTTGGATTTGACTATGAGCTGGCACTATATTTAAAAAAATGTGAGTGTGGGTGTTTTAAAATAATTTGCTTCCACTATTCTTTATTATAAAAAGGTGTTGTAACAATCTGTTGTAAACTCTGATGTATTTGAGCTGTGTTCAAACTTTGTATAACATGTGGAATGTGGTTACTGAATCATATACGGTCTTGGTTGTAAATTGGTTTAAAATCCTTTACAATTTCATGGACTACCGGGTTTATATGGGCTTAGGTGCAACTTAAGCTGTCACGGCAGATTAATTTGGACTTAAGCTTATATAAATTGGGTGGTTCTGTTACACGTTCCTTGCTCTGTCTTCCAGTGAACAAACCAGCAAGCCAGCAGCGGCGGACACTGGGCCGGCCTGGCAGCAACAACAACGAAGGCGAGGCCCATCAGCAGGTCCTCTTGACCTCACTTGCTCTTCACCGTTGCGTTGGTCCAGCGATGCCAAGTCATCACTCAACTTGCCCTTCACACTTGCAATCGGTCCTAGCCAAGTCTTGTCTTGATCTTCTCCACCTTGATCAAATGACTTCATGATGAGGACATCGCCATGCTGGACACACCGACGCCATGTTCTTCCCCAAGTTGCAATTCGTCTCCAACTCAGCTGCCACGTCACTCTCGGATTCAGCATACATGTCGTCGCTGTTTCGGTCATAATTTCCTCATACGACATCGAAACGGGGCGATCTTGGACTCGTTGGAAAGGGGACGACGGCGCCGTCGTTTTGGATCTGGTCCCAGCTCTAGATCTTTCATGGATCATTCTGTGTGATCATGAAAAGGTGCTACGTCACCTATTTTGGGCCAACTTGGCCATGTATCGAGTCGGGCCTTGAGCCCAAGTTGTGGGTGCCCAACCCCTGGCCGCCTCCAACCCTAGGACGTCTATCTTATATATTCCACATAGCCGTCGCTGTTGAGACTGGGGGTTTTGCTTTAGATTAATCTGTCTTTGAACAGTCGCCGTTATCGGTTTGTGAAACCCCACTTTGTGATCTTAATCATATATTTGCAGATTGTCCCATTAATTGAGCTGCGTTCTTTCGAGTTCTTGCTTGTGTTCTTCGTTTCGCAGGCAGGGATTAGCCTTCGTGGCGAGGTCAACCGGTTGGAGACACGGTTGATAACCAGAGGAGTCTGGTGCTAAGATTGCAGGGTTCGGGTCTTTGGATCTGAAGCCGGATCGGTGTGTCGTGCTCCACCAAAACGATAGTTATCTCCATCTGACGGAAGATCAGGGAATCACGTCCCCATCACTTCATGTCATGTCACATATGCAATTTAGCTCCTTCATCACATAATCTTGTGGACTAATTCCTATGTATCTCACATAATCACATATTAGTCCAACTAGGTTGTCACTCAATTACCAAAACCAAACAAGGACCTTTCACCCTTGTAGTCTGCCATCTCAACCTTACAGCCGTGGTGCACTCAGACGCTCATGCACCAAGTCCTGGGACAAGTGGGCTCAAATTTGGTGAGTGATAGATCTTCTCGCTAGCTTCCCAAGGCTTGGTGGATCGCCCAAAATGGAGTCTGGATGAGTGAGTTATGGCCATTTTACCTGGGCCTACTCCTATAGCCTGAGATGGAGTTGGACCGGGTTTTAGGCTTCCACTTGTTGGGTTCATGTTTGGAATTTTATCCTGTGTTTGAGACTGAAATTATCTGGTAAGTGGGTCACCTTATAATTTTTGGGTTTTCTTATGTTTCTTTGCCCATTTGTGTGTAGTTCTAGAGTTATCTTCCTGCAAGTGACAATCTCCGAAACTCGTGGAGTATGTTAGTGTAAAGCCCTATTTACTAAGTTTGGTGTGCCTTTTATACTCCTATTGGCGATATAAAATATGAGTTAAGGACCGCTAATATTCATAAGTTTCATGACTTTTAAGATGTGATTCAGTTTTATAGATGACATAATGATAAACTCCATATACGGGAGTCCCATTTTGATTTGTGTAGATGGCATAGAGTTACCAGTAATATGTTGTCAATCAGGGATGATGATGGATTATAAATTTATAATGAGCCATTTGTACATATAAATTGATCAATTGTTCAGCTATTGGCTGGATTAGTTTTCATTGAACCAACAAAGATGATGATGGTAATATAATATTTTCATTCTTTGAGACCTTGGATTCTTTTATTTATGTGGGTTATTACCGTTCTTTGTAAATCATGTGCAAGCACAGTATAAAACCTAGGTCAAAGTTCACCAATTTTGATAACCATTGATGTCAAGCGGAGCACTTAGAAATCTAATGTCAGTATATTGCATAGTTTGAGAGAAGAGTTCAGTAAGCCACTTAATAACATACAATTGTAATCAAGATAAAAATGTCGATGACAAGTTAACGTGTATAGGCATCGAGATGTTCTTAATATAAAATTGTAATCAAGATACTTGAAAGGTCAATTTTTTAATATTTTTTTAAAAACAATCTTTGGATGTGAATGTAGGTATGAAGGAGTTTATTAGGTGGCTAAATAGTTTGTCTCATGTTTTAAACTTTTAGCATCATGTAAATTGTCTCATGTTTTAAACTTTTAGCATCATGTAAATTATGTTTAAAATGATGTTAAATTTGACTTTTAAAAAACTAATTGTTTTTTGAGATATATGCATTGTTCAAAAAAACATATGCATAGTTAAAATAAGGACCTAATAATAATAATAATAATAAAAAATCAGGTTCCCAAGCCCCCGGCGCCGACCAACTACAAAACTCACAATTCCCCACTCCCCGAACCCCTTAGTCCCCACTCACACATCGCAGTCCCCCACTCCACACCGACCAAAACCCTCGCCGCCGCAACGAGAAATTTCGCCTCCGCTCCAGCGCTGACGGCTGTGGAGAGCGGCCGCGTCGCCATGGATGACATTGCAGAGATGCTAGCCCGCATTTTGGATCCCTTTACGATGATGGACGAAACCATGCGCGATTTGATAAAGAGCGCTTTCACCAACCTGCCCCACCCGCCCGCCACCACCGCCGCCCCCCTCTCCGGCGCCGTAACTGCGAGAGCCCCCGACGGGGTTGACCGCATCAGCTCCCTCCTCGGCGTGATCCTCCGCAACATCGTCTCCCGCCTCCCCGTCAAGGACACCGCGTGCACTACCGTCCTCTCCACGCGATGGCGCCGCGTCTGGCACACGACGCCGCTCTTCCTCGTTGACGCCCACCTCATCCTCCCCAGCGCCTCCATCGGGACCGCCCGCAGCCGCCTTGCCGCCCATCGGCGCGACCTCATCGGCACCTCGAGCAGCCTGGGCGACGCGGTGTCCACCGTCCTCGCCGCGCACCCAGGTCCCTTCCGCTGCGTCTACCTCGCCGGCACCCCGATGGAGACGCATCCCGAGGAGCTCGCGCTCTGACTCCGGCACCTAGCCACCAAGGGCGTCCAAGAACTCATTTTTCTCACCCGCCCATCAAAGCTCGACTCTACCGTGCATCTCCCTGCCACACTCTTTAGATGCACCTCCCTCACAAAACTCTACCTCGGCTTCTGGTGGTTTCCACCGTCGAACGCCCTCCCTCCCATACCTCCGGGAGCTCGGTCTCTTCTCCCTCGTCATGACTGAACAGGACGTAGCCTCCGTGCTGAACAGATGTCCTGTTCTGGAGAAGCTCCTCATGACCGGTTGTGGTGGCCGGTTTGCTTCTGCATTCGAAGCCACAGCCTGCAGTTGGTGGAGGTATGCGAGTGTATGTCACCAGAAATCACAGTGGTGAATGCTCCACGCCTGGAAAGGCTCTTGCTTCGGAGAAATTTCAATATTTAAGACTCAATTTGCGCGCCTCGTAAGATTTAGGATTCAATTCATCGACCTTTCAAAAAATAGGACTGAATATGCGAATTTCTTTAAAATTTAGGATTTTCAGCATTTTATATCATTTCTGTTTTTCCTGAAATATTTTCACCTCTCCCTGGCACCTAAAATGACCAAAGTGCCCCTTGCATCTCAAAGATAACGATCTCTCTCTGGTTCCTTCGTAGTTCGTACGCGACTTCTCTGTGTCCGCCGCGAGCGTGACGCCTGGCCGTCCGCCATACCTGCACCGGTGTTCCACCGCCGGCCAGCAGCCTCCGCACCTCCCCAGCCCTCCAGTCCGCTGCCTTCCCCTTCCGGTGGCACGACTTCGCGTCGTCGTCTCGGCGGCAGCCTGCCGCAGCCGCTCCTCCAGCTCCTGCGCGCGGCGCCGGGCGCACTCCAGCTCGGCCTCCTTCTCGCGGAGCGCGCGCGGTGCGTGCCAGCGCCTCGCCCTGCCGCTTCCGCGCCCGCTAGCGCGTGCGCTCACCCCCGGCGCGCACCAGCGCGTCCACCTCTGCGCCCTGCTGCTGGAAAAGCTCCGCCGCTAATATCGCGTCCGCTACCGTCTGGCTGCTCGCGATGTGGTGGTGCAACTGCTGTTCGAGGTCGCCGGCGTCCCTTCCGCGCTTCCGCGATGCCACCACGCCGCCGAAACCGCTACCGCCGTTGCCGGTAAGCTCGCTCTGCGCGGCGCTGGGCACGCCGCCGGCCGCACAGTGGAACTGCTGCTGCGCCTGCTTGTTGTTGGCTTGTTGCCCGCGGCGGCGGCTGACAAGAGCGCCCGGAGCGCTCGCGAACAGCATGAGGAACGAGAGAGATGGATACGTTCTATTCAGCTAGGGGTATTTTGGAAGGGCGAGGTGCAAAGATTAAAGAAAAAGAAAAAAATAAGATAAAATAACCGAAATCTTAAAACAATTCGCATGCTCAGTCCTAAATATTTAAAGACAGACGAATTGAGTCTTAAATCTTACGAGGCGTGCGAACTAAGTCCTGAATATTGAAATTTCTCCTTGCTTTGGGAAGCTTGGGGCTGGGGTGATGGAAGTCTCGCCAACACGTCCGCCAAGATCAAGATTGGCCATGCTCCGAAGCTGCGCTTCCTGGGATTCCTGGTGCCTAGAATGCACCAACTGGAGATTGGGAACACCAGCATCAAGGTGAAAATCATCAATTTCGTTTACTTCTTGTGAATGTGATTTCCCTGGTGGTTATATGGTGTTCTTTTAAAAGGAAAGGCTATAGGGCAATGTGTGATCTTAATTAGTTTCTTCCTTCAATTCCATGCAACCTCAAATTGCATCAATTGCAGGCTGAGACAAAGGCAAGCCCAAGCACAGTTGTCCCAAGTGTCCAGATGCTGGCACTTGAGGTGAAACATGGAACCCGGATTGAAGCTAGGATGTTACCTAGTTTCCTCAGATGCTTTCCCAACGTCGAGACACTCTACATCCAGGTAAAATTTCAACTGAATATGTATTTGTATCACATGAGATTGCTAATTCATTATCTGTTATTAATTACCTGTGTGCTCTGATCTATCTAATTGCAGTCCGCGAACGATGACATCAAATTTTGGGGACCTCAAGCAGCTGGCACTGGCAAACTTCTCAAGTTCTGGAAGGAGGCAGGTTACATTGAATGTGTTCAGCGGCACATCAAGAAGTTGGTTCTCCGTGAGTTCCGAGGGACAAGAAATGAGATTGACTTCCTCAAGTTCGTCGCCGAGCATGCACAAGTTCTTGAGAAGATGGTAATTGTGTTGACCTATGGACATTCCCTTTCAGATCCGGTCAGTACCAACCTGAGGACTAGAATGGCTTCTGCAAAATGGGCCAATGCATGCTGTGAGCTGATGATTTTTGAGACTCCATTTCCTTCAGAAGGTACCACTTGGTGCTACCTATCAGCATTTAATCTTTCTAGCACAGACCCTTTTGATGTTTCAAAATGTATGGATGGGACATGTCAAGGCCATTAGTGGGCTGTTCCAGACTTCCAGTCCATATGCAAGGCACTGTTTCAGACTGCTTGCAGTGTGTTTTTGAGGATTATGAAGCATTCTATACTCTGGTTTCAGTGACTTAAGGGTAGAACTTAATGAGTAGCATCATTTGGCTTGCAGAAGATCTCTTGCTTATGTAATCTGTTTTCCGCTTCCAGTGATATTGCATTGGACACCTGCTGAATATTTTCTATTTTTCTGATTGCTGATGGGAGTATTTATGCTTCGCTTGCCATGTACCATTTTGTGTGTTCCTTAAAAAGAAATATTCCATTTGGCATCAGATATTACCTTTTCCAGTTCAATGTTCATGATTGATTGATCACACCCTTTGCATCAATACAGTTATTACTGTCTCTATTTGGTCTACTGCCAATCCATTGTATCATGGAATTTTTGGAAGTTATTTTAATTGGTTCAATGTTTCTTCAAATGTGACGTTTAGAGACATCCTTTTGACCACCTGTGCTGTGAAGATCTTGCTTGGTACGGCTATTGTGTTTCAGGGCTATCTATGTCAGGATCTTATATAAAATATCTATCTCAGCATTGCTACTACCGTACCATGGCATTTTATAGAACTCATGGTGCTTTATTTATGAAGAGATAGTCTAAATAACCTAAAAACACACTGTTCACATCTCCAATTTAGATTAGGCCAGTTGCATTGCACTTTCTAGATGACTAGCCTTTTTCCATAAAGGTGAGCATAGGCATTATGAGTGAAATATCCTTAATTTTCCACGAAGGGAAAATACACAGAATGAAGAATATAACGATAGCCCAGGAAGTCCAAACATCAACTTATCCAATATCAGTTGATTACAATGCCGTACATCGAATAAAAGAATACAATAGAGGGGTTTACATAATTTATTACATCGCCACATGGCGGAATCATCAGAGTATCTAGAATCCAGAACAGTTGCGGAAGTAGAAGGATATTGCGGAAGCATCGTCTTTCACCATCTTGAGCGTAGGCACGAGACCATCAAATCCTATCGTCCTTCAGGGGCGTCGGAAAGCCATCATCCAAACCTGGATCCAAATTTTCAGTACATTTTGTACTGGCCGCATCTCCCACCCTATGTTTTGCTTTTGCTATGTAGTATTTGGTGGGATACAAAGGATATAATCAAAGAGGCCTAATATATGGTTGTGGTTTCCTATGCAAGTAGTGACCAATATTATATAATATAGTTCATCAAGTTTTAACCCATCTCATCCACATATCCATCCCATCCCAACACCATCACACACATCTCACACTCTCGCACTCAGTCGACATGTCCAACTCCCTCTCGGAGCCTGTCTCAGCGGCTCACAGCCGGAAGGGTAACACCAGGGGGAGAATAGAAGGACTCATCTCACTACTCCTGAGAAGCGTAGGTTGAGGGAAAGGCCATACCGAGGCCGCGGAATATATATAGATTCAAAACTCTGCAGAGCGTGTACTCCCGTAACCACAAGATCACCATCCTCGGCGGTGTGCTCCGCCTAGGCTAATTCTGGCTGCTGTCTAACCGGTGCGATGCCACCCTACCACTCAGTTCTGGGATACCCCGAAATACCATCGGAACACCGATAGGTACACAGGCACACTGAGACTGTGAGGCGTAGTTACTCGAGCCACCAAGGTAACTTAGCGGCTTTAAGGAGGGTGTGGGACCCAATGCCCGTACCTCCCGACACTATCTGCTAACAACCTAGTAGTAGTGGCACCGTCCTAACTAGTCAGACATTTGTCCCCCGCCCATTCAGGGGTGAGTGGTGAGCACGTAGGTCCCAAGGTTCCGGTTCTCAAGAGATATCAGGTCCTAGGGGGATCAGACAAGATTATCTTCTCATAGGGACTACAACAGTCCGTGCTACAACAGCATCTCCTACCCGGGGCCTCGCTCCACGAAAGCTCTCGTCCCCGGGATCACCATATACCTCACAATGTGCTCGCCACAAGCACCTCATACGGGGATGCCCAGATCACATCCTCTGGCAAGACTTGCTCCAAAAGCTCGTCATAGAATCCTGTCCGATCGACTCAACCCTCACCACACACCCAAGACACACGCAGCACTCTCCCCGAGTAAAGTGGCACCGCGTGCCTTGGCCATATAACATACCATACTCTCCACCATGCATCACATCATAGATATAAGCGTAGTAGAAGTAAAGCATCATAAGAAAAATAAGCATGCGTCTAGCCTATCAGTGGGTGTGCAGGAGTAAAGGTTGCGACAAGGTAAAGGCTCATCAAGCAATTCTACCATGCATCCTATCATAGGTGATATTCATAAATAAAGTACTAGCAAACTAGTTATTATGTCATGTGTAATAGGATCTATGAGGTTGGGTGGGGTGTGGCACCTGAATAGCTGTCACTCAAATCCTCCCTCAAGTCCTTGGCGCGCTCCTAGTCCTCCTCCTCGGGTCACTCCTTTGCGGAATCTGAAATCGAGACATAATGGTCACGGGTACGACCCCTATAGATCAACACAAAGAACCAAATGAAATCCAGTAACTCCAAATGTAATCATACATAAGCCTATGATGTAGAGCTTATTTTTATAAAAATTTGAACACTTGGTTCATATTTTTTGGAGTTCGTATGAGAGATATATGAATTTTAGAAGATTAAAATATATTCTGAAAAAGAAAAAGGGGGCAGTTAAATACCAGGGCGACATGTGGCAGCTTCTATTGGTCCACGTGGCATAGTGGGTCCAGCAGCAAGGGCGCAGTGCTGACGTCATGCTGATGTCATGCTGACGTCAGCACTTACATATGGGACCAGGTCAAATAGTGGCTTACAGGTGGGTCCAGGCGGCTGAGTCACTGACAGGTGGGACCGGGGTCAATGGTCACTGATAGGTGGGACAAAGTCAATGGTCAACCATTGCCCAGTCAATGGTCAACATTGACCAGGCCCGAACTAGGCCTGGATGGGCTTGGGTAGGGTCGGATATGGGCCGGGTTAGGCCGCCCGTCCCGGACACGTGGCAGTCAGCTGGGCGTCCACGTGGCAGACCTGGGCTCCTTATTGGGCCGAGTCTACTGGTTGACTGTGAAGGCCGGTCCACGGTGGTCCAAGGCGCTGGCCTTTTGAAAATAGACACGGCTCACGGTGGACTGGGTGCACGCAGAGAAACAAAGGAACTCATCCCCTTTCCGTCTCCCCGTGCGCGTGCAGATACGGCGATGATGCTGCCGGTGGTGAGCGGTGCTACGGCTCCGGCCGTTTCGGTTGGCGGGAAAGCTGGCTAGGGCACCGGGACGGCACGACGAATGCATCGATGGCGATGCGGCGAGCTCGGGGTGGTTGGTTGGGCGGCGCTCGAGCCGTGCCGGCGTGAGGCGGCGGTGCCACAGCCACAGGGGCTATGGCTAGGCTCGGGCTAGCTTGGTCTACGGTTGGGGCACCGTGGGATGGTGGCGAGCGCGGCTACGAGGTCCAAGCGGCCTCACGGGGCTCGGCCTTGCTGGCGCACACATGGCGGCGGCGACAGGCGACACGGTTGCGGCGACGAGGGCCTACGAGGTGATAGAGGTGGCTCTAGTGTGTGCTAAGGCCTCGTGGGCTCAGGGCGAATGTGGCAAGATGCTCAATTTGGGAAGAATGGACCCCTATGTCGGCGGTCAACGGTGGCGACGACGGACGGCGTCGGGCGGCGTGGAGCTCCGTCGGTCCTCCGTCTTGGGGCTCATCTCCTCTCTATTCCTTTGATTGGGATCTAGAAGAGGCTAACGGAGGTGAGAGGGGGCACGGCGGGGTGCGCACGGCTGACACAGCCACGGCGGTGCTCCGACGGCCAAAGTCCGGGGAGGCTGAGGGTGCATAAAGCTGCGCGCCCTCATTGGAGCCCATGCCGGCTCCCTACGTTGCCATTTAGATGTTCTAGGACATGGTGGATTCTCTGGTGCATTTAAGCGAGTGAGAAAGTAAGCAGAACAGCGGGAACGTGACACAACTCTTGGCGGCAACCATGGTAG
The DNA here is from genome assembly GCA_023333625.1 of Bothriochloa decipiens. Classification (NCBI taxonomy): domain Eukaryota; kingdom Viridiplantae; phylum Streptophyta; class Magnoliopsida; order Poales; family Poaceae; genus Bothriochloa; species Bothriochloa decipiens. The sequence continues at coordinate 30,985,917 of CM041645.1, forward strand.
AGCAGGGTGACTGCGTGCTCACCTGCGCGGCAACGGCTGATGGCGAGGCACGGTGATGAGGTGGTGGCCTGGTGGAGAAGCAGTAGAGCCACAGCGCCGGGGAAGCGAGTCGGGGTCGAGCGGGCCTGTCGGGCTTCTCTAGTGTGCGAGGACGGTGGCAGCGGTGCTCTGCTCTGGCTCTGGCTCCAGTTCCTCCCTGCCTTCTTCTTCTCCTCCCCCCTCTAACTCCTCCAATGCAGACAGGTGCAGGAAGGGTGGCCAGCAAAGGCGGCTAGGCGTGGGGAATCCCTAGCGCGCCGGTGAGTCCCTTCTTATAGGCATGGTGGCCGACGGTGGATGGTGAAGATGGGTGATGCCCATCGTGCGGTCAGGCGAGCCCCGAGCTAGGGTTAGGGTTTTGCCAGGGCATGGCGAGATGCGCGGACGGCGGAGAGGCGCACGGGTGTGAATGAACAGCGGGGCGACACCATTTCCACTAATGGAGCGGCGGACATGACCGGCTAGTGAGCCGAAAAGGAAAAAGGAGGCTGCTGACAAGTGGGACCCAGTCATCAGCAGGAGCGGAGGCGCGGGCGCGCGGGCAGTGCTGGCGTGTGCGAGGGGCCTTGCTGGGCCACTGCTGGGCTGACTTGGCCAGCTGTGGGGTAGGTGGGGCTGGCGGCTGTGTTGGGCCAGCTTGGCTGGGCCGTGGTGGGGGCAAGGCAGCAGGCCTGGTGCGGGGGCGCTGGTCGGCCTGGTGGCGTGCTGGGCGGGCCGGTACGGTGTGCGGCCGGCTAGGCTTGTGGGAGTGCGCAGTGGGCCATGACCGGTGGTGGCAGAGCAGGCTGGGTGGGCTGCCTGGGCTGATTTGCCTTTATTCTTTTCTTCTCTAAATACAAATCCTTTTCCAATTCTTTTTCTATTTTTTCTCCCAAACACTAAACTATTATGCCATGATCTTGTTAGTAAGGATGTTAGTGACCATGACATAACCACTAAGCTAGGTCCACTAGGGCCTCATGGAAATATTGGAAGCCATGTCCAAGGTTAGTTGCACATATATACACGTATGATACTAAAGGGTTGTTGATTCTATTAATCATTACATAATACCAAGAAGAAGAAAATCATACTCTGGGATTTACATGCAATGCTCATGCTAATATTAGGTGCTACTTATGCAACTACTAGATGGTTTCCTACATGACACTCACCAACCAAGAGTTGTTTTAGAAAAATTTTTATTGGTTGTGATTTTTGGTGTTTGGATTTTTAGGGATGTTACAGTCCAACCCCCTTATGAGAATCTCGTCCTCAAGATTAAAGGTGTAACTTGCACGTCCAACCGGTAGGGGTAAGGCTTTCTTTTGTACTGACTTCTTTTCCCAAGTTGCCTCTCTTTCTCTGTGGTCGCTTCACTGAACTTTGCACATTGGTAGGAGGGTGTTCCCCCTTTCCCTTTGGTGGTTGTGTCGAAGATGCGAGTGGGGTGCTCTCAGTATACCAAGGCGTCTGTATCTTCAGTTTATCTGTGGATACTGGTTGTCCCAGTAACTCCAAACCCTTGCGCTGCTGTGACTTATGGAACACTGGTGTACTTCTGTGAGTTGCCTGGCAACTCTATCCTATAGACAAGCTTGTCAATCCTTGTACAGATGCAGTACGGTCTCACATACCTTGTGCTAGTTTCTCTTTGCATGGAAACAGGGAGTTCCTCGAGGCAGGAAGACCTTAAGGCAGGCATGGTTCCAGGAAAGGCCTTGGATCCTTTCGCACTTGGGTGACTCCTTCTTTAGCCTCATTGATGGTGGCAGGTCCAAGGATGTTGATCTCCTTCCTTCTTCTATCCCCACACCAGGGGTGGGGTCTGCACCACCTTCCTTTCATGGCCTCAAATGATGATGTCTAAAGACTTGCTCGGCATCTATTGTTGAAGGGGAAACCCAACATGGACCAACTCTTATCAAATTTGTCCATATTAGAGATCACATGCTCGAAGCATGTCCTTGAGGGTCTGATTCACCCCCTCTATCTGACCAATGATCTGAAGGCGATAAGCGATGCGGTAGTCCGGTTGAGTCCCTATAGCATCATCCGGGGCTTTTCCAAAACTTGGATGCACATTGAGGTCCATGATCCGATATTATGCTTCTAGGGGCTCCATGTAGCTTGAGAACATTCCTATTAAACAGATATGCTAGCGGTCCATCTCTGGTGTCACTCTTGACTGCTAAGGAGTGAGCTACTCTCAGTCAGGCGATTGATTATCACTCGTATAGCACGTCCTTTGGCGTTCGAGGATAACCTACGATGAAGTCCATCGGCATGACATCCTGTTTCCATCCAGACACCTCAAGTGGCTTGGCAGCCCTACAGGTCTCTTGTGCTCAGCTTGACGCATCAGCATATGCCACTCCCAGTAGCATGTCCTGCGTCATCTGCCTTCATACTCTTCCACTAGGATTCCTTTCTCAAAATCGCATACTTCCTGGTGCTCTTAGGGTAAATGTGAGATACTGAGCTCATGCCCTTCTGATAGGGTATTATTGTGCATGGCGAAGTCAAAAAGACTCACAGATGCAGTTCTTGTACCCAAGAATGCTTTGTTCATCCTTACTAGTTCCTGGGCACTTGCTCTACGTCAGGAGCTCGCGTACCTCCCAAATCCCTAGGCAATGGCGTTGGGTTTCACGGATCCTATCCATGGGGGTATAGTGTACATGAAGCTCATTTGACAGGCCATGGGGTATCACCTCCATCTGTAACTCATCAATGGCCTCTTGTGGCTCCTTGGGCAAGGTCGTGGTGAACAGAGCATGACAATGGCTTTTGCGACTAAGGGCGTCAGTGACTACATTGGCCTTCCTAGGGTGATAGAGAATCTCCTTGTCGTAGTCATTAATCAAGTCAAGCCAACGACGCTGTCCCATGTTTAGATTTTTCCTAGGTAAAAAAGTACTTCAGGCCCTTATGATCGGTGTAGATTTCACACTTGTTCCCAATCAGGTAGTGCCTCCAAATCTTCAATGCATGGATCAAAGCTACAATTTCGAGATCATGGGTAGGGTAACATTGTTAGTGCTCCTTAAGCTGATGGGGAGCATAGGCAATGACTTTCCATTTTTGCATCAGAACACAACCAAGCCCGTGGCGAGATGCATCACAATAGACCACAAGGTCCTGGGGTTATTGGGCAAGGCAAGAACAGGCGTCATGGTGAGCTTCTCTTTCAGGGTCTGGAAACTCTGTTTGCACTGGGGTGTCCATTCAAACTCCTTGGTCTTGTTTGGAAGGTTGATCTTGGGGTGAGCTGTCTGGAGAAGCTCTCAAAGAGTCAGTGGTACTAAACGGCCAACTCCAAGAACCTCACACATCGGTCACATCTTGTGGTTGTTCTCTCTTCTCCATTGTCTTCATGTTGGGCAGGTCAATAGCTTATTCTGATAGCATCGAGCACATGGCCTAGGAGGATTGACCTATTCATGCTAGACTTTTACTTGCTAAACTTGGTGTAGAGCTGGTGCTTCGTAACTTCCCAACCCTACCCTCAGATGCTGCTCATGCTCTCCGGCAGTGGCGGGATAAACGAGAATATCATCAAAGAAGACCACCACAAACTATGCTAGCCTCTTTTGTAAGATAAGCTGGTGCGTTCGTAAGACCAAAGGTCACAACAGACTGCTCACACTTGGTGACAAGGGCCGTCTTGGGTACGTCTTCTTCGCTGATCTTCATCTGATGGTAGCCTGATCTTAGGATCAATCTTGGGGAAGTACTTAACATTGTGCAGCCAATCTAGCAGGTCTCTATCCTTTACGGGGGTACTTGTTCTTGGTGGCACGACACCTTGTTTCCTTATTTCCCTTTAGGTGTAGAGGGTTGTAATCACCTAATTGAGCTTGCATTGATCCGTGTGTTTGCTTGCAAAGATCTTTCCCAAACAATAAAGTATTGCCCATGCATTCTAGGGTAGCAAGGTGAGCTTAGCTACTAGGGTATCCCAAAGTTGTGATCCTTATAATCTACCTCTCTAGGGGTGGAGACACAAAAGGACTAGAACTGAGGGAAATCTCATACGGTAGTGTGCAGGTTTAAATCTCATACCGACTTGGTAATAAGTGCATAAAAAGATGCAAAACCAGATTAAAACATCATTGCAGCGTTAGCTCCAATATGCACATACCTTGTTCTATGTTGGGGATGTCCTTAGCATCTTGCTTGGCGAGATGCCAATGGGTGGCTCTTCGTGCACTATGGTTCATAGTACTCGGAATAGGGCAAAATGCAGCCTTATGACCCTTTTGGAAACATCTAAAACAGGTTACTCCATCAAGAGTTGTGGTGCCCCTTGCACCCTGATCTTCATTGTCGGGGACGTCTTTAGCAGAACTATGCGGAAGTTGCCAGCGGGCAGCTCACGCATCATTGCGAACCTTCTTTGCTGAACCCCGGATCCTCTTGAAAGGAATCATAATTGGTGATGCAATGTCAACTCTAGCACAGTCGATAACCCTGTGGCCTGGTTGTCTGCATACAAAGCAAATGAGAGGAACGCCACCTGTGGGTGTGGGTGCGGTAACTCTCTCTCTCGGACAGACCTGGATCTTGTGACCAGGATGGCCACATCCATAATAGAAGAAGGGTTCGTTTATTGTAGTAGTGATTGCAGTAACCTCCCATGTGTTGGAATGCTGAAGGGGCGGTTCTGGAAGGAGCTGCTCGTATAGAGATCATGCATATGCGGTCAATGCTGGACCGGGTGCTGATATGGTTCCTCAAGGCGATGCTTCATAGGGACGAGCGGGCCTGTCTCTAGGTGGGTCCTGTCTAACCTTAGTGCCTCGTTGATGGCCTCTTCAAGGGTGTGGCAAGCCCTTCTTGTGATAGCCAGGCTGTGGGGAACTCCCAGCCCCCGAGTAAAGTAATACACTTTATCCTTCTCGGTGGCCACACTCTCGAGGTTCACATACTGCATCAGGCGAAAGAAGCGGGTAGCATACTCGTGAATTGTGTCTATTCCCTGCTTGTTGCTATGGAACTCTTCTGCCAGAGTCTCTTCTGCTTCTCCTATCACATGGCGCTCGTAAAAGGCCTTAGTGAACTCTTCCCATGAGATGTTGGCGGAGTCTTGGTGAGTAGTGCTGAATCCATTCCACCATGCCTGGGTGTTACCCCTGAAGTGGTGGGCTATGATCTTTGCCTGATCCTCCTTGGTGTAGATGGTTGATTTTAACCACTCTGTCATGTCATATAGCCAATCCATGGCGATGATAGGGTCATCGTCGGCGCCATCGAAGGTAGGAAGCTCCAACATGAGTGCACTAGCCAATTTTGGCTGTAATTCTTCAGTCAAGGTTTCCAGGAGGCGAGTTTGCTGAACCATCACCCTAGCCAAAAGTGGTGGGGTGGTGGAGAATGCTCCTCAACATGGGTCCTGACGGGTGGTGGAGTGACGATCTGATGTTCTTCCTTCTCTGGGTCGAATCCAATGGGGGTCCTATGTCCCATGTTGCTATGACTACCACCGCATCCATGGCCCATGGCGGGCCCTGGGAGTGGTGCGTGGTGGCTCAGATGTGCTGAACAGTAGGCAGACATCCTGTTTCAAGATCACCAGACTTAGGAATAGCTGCAAGTGATATGAGTTATTATCAACTTAGTTAAGTAATTTAAACTAATTTAATTAATTTCAAATATTTTTATCTATCCAACACTCATTCAAAGAAGCAATGAAAATCTATAAGATGCGATTAAAATTTGAGCATCCATTACATCAAGTTGGTTACACGGCGATGTCTCTAATGGCTACACTAAGAGACTCGCGAGAATTTTCGCACTATGCGCAGGTATGCTTCAAAAGGGGAACAATCTACTCTACTTCAGAAGTGAGTCATGTCTTCTTAGCCATTGTGGGGCTGTCTTCAGTTGGGTTACTCTACGTCAGCTATGGATCACTGCTCGGGAGTCGAACCTGGTGGCACTAGGGGGAAGGTACTAGCAGCCATCTCCTGGAGCTGTGCATTGGTCTTGAGCATCCTCTACATATACTTGCGGGCTTCTTCCCACTCTGGAGTAGGTTCTGACTCGGGCACAGGGCAGGCATCCATCTTGTGGCTGGTGGACCCTACCTTGAACTTCTTGGCGAGAGGCACCTTACGACAGTGGGCAGGTAGCTGCATCTGTACCTGCTCGTACTGCTGGATACTACAGGCATCAGACTGCTTCCACTTCTCTAGCGTTGCTCTCATGACATCATGTAGATACACACAACCTTTCATGTACCTGGCAAGGTGTGCCGTGTTGGACTAGATCCACTTCTTTAGCTTGGCCAACTCTTCCTCTTGGGCCTTCACCTTTGCTTCCAGCTCTGTGACCTGATGCTTGTAGTAGCGCTTGTTACCTTTCAACACTAGGATGAGCTTGTCCTGGGCAACCATGTGTTCCCCTGTGATTCTAAGCATGCGATTATGCTCTCTACCCCAGATGCTCTCAGTCTCGGCCCAATGATCTATGTCACCTCTGGAGAGATCAAGGGCTTGGGGTAGCAGGCGGAACGGTCCTGTCTTGAGGAGTTCATAGGTGTCTCTCATCATGATCCAGAGGGCGGCGTGTGCAGCAAGCTGTGCGATGTTGGTGATAGTCCTGTCCATCTCATGGACGATGAAGGGCTTCAGTGCAGGTACCTCATTGCACTCAATGATCTGGATCGACACCACGAAGCAATCCTCTAGTCCATTGGGTCCTATCTTGCGGTGGCAGATCTAGTGACAGTTTGACTTGGGGACACCAAGGTGCTGGAGCGTCTCACGTAGGACCTTGGTGTAGTCTTGCTGGTACTTCTCGTAGAAGGGGATCTCCACAAAGCTCTCCATCTGCATACAGAGCCGGGAAAGAAGTTAAAAGGTGACTAAGAGAGGAGATGAGCCAAGCATAAAAGCGTTATGCAAGGTCGGTATATGACCGAAAGTGGTTCAAGATCTCCTAATCTATCATCTAATCCTATGGGTCTTGTCCTAGGGTCAAGCATGGCTCTGGTACCAACTGAAACATCCTCAATTTTCCACGAAGGGAAAACACATAGAATAAAGGATATAATGATAGCCCAGGAGGTCTAAGAATCAACTTATCCAACATCAGTTGATTACAAAGCCGTACATCGAATAAAAGAATATAATACAGGGGTTTACATAATTTATTACATCGCCACATGGCGGAATCATCAGAGTATCTAGCATCCAGAACAGCTGCGGAAGTAGAAGGATATTGCGAAAGCATCATCTTTCACCATCTTGACCGTAGGCATGAGACCATCTAATCCTATCGTCCTTCAGGGGCTTCGACAAGCCATCATCAAACCTGGTCCCAATTTTCAGTACGTTTTGTACTGGCCACATCTCCCACCCTATGTTTTTCTTTTGCTATGTAGTATTTGGTGGGATGCAAAGGATATAATCAAAGAGGCCTAATATATGGCTGTGGTTTTCTATGCAAGTAGTGACCAATATTATATAATATAGTTCATCAAGTTTTAACCCATCTCATCCACATATCCATCCCATCCCAACACCATCACACACATCTCACACTCTCGCACTCAGTCGACAGGTCCAACTCCCTCTCGGAGCCTGTCTCAGTGGCTCACAGCCGGAAGGGTAACACCAGGGGGAGAATAGAAGGACTCATCTCACTACTCCCGAGAAGTGTAGGTCGAGGGAAAGGCCATACCGAGGCCGTAGAATATATATAGATTCAAAACTCTACAGAGCGTGTACTCCCGTAACCACAAGATCACCATCCTTGGCGGTGCGCTCCGCCTAGGCTAATTTTGGCTGCTTTCTAACTGGTGCGATGCCACCCTACCACTCAGTTCTGGGACACCCTGAAATACCACAGGAACACCGATAGGTACACCGGCACACTGAGACTATGAGGCGTAGTTACCCGAGCCACCAAGGTATATTTGCGGCTTTAAGGAGGGTGTGGGACCCAATGCCCGTACCTCCCAACACTATCTGCTAACAACCTAGTAGTAGTGGCATCGTCCTAGCTAGTCAGACATCTGTCCCCCGCCCATTCAGGGGTGAGTGGTGAGCACGTAGGTCCCAAGGTTCCGGTTCTCAAGAGATATCAGGTCCTAGGGGATCAGACAAGATTATCTTCTCATAGGGACTACAACAGTCTGTGCTACAACAGCATCTCCTACCCGGGGCCTCACTCCACGAAAGCTCTCGTCCCCAGGATCACCAGATACCTCACAAAGTGCTTGCCACAAGCACCTTATACGGGGATGCCCAGATCACATCCTCTGGCAAGACTTGCTCCAAAAGCTTGTCATAGAATCCTGTCCGATCGACTCAACCCTCACCACACACCCAAGACACACGCAGCACTCTCCCTGAGTAAAGTGGCCCCGTGTGCCTTGGCCATATAACATACCATACTCTCAACCACGCATCACATCACAGATATTAGCGTAGTAGAAGTAAAGCATCATAAGAAAAATAAGCATGCGTCTAGCCTATCAGTGGGTGTGCAGGAGTAAAGGTTGTGACAAGGTAAAGGCTCATCAAGCAATTCTCCCATGCATCCTATCACAAGTGATATTCATAAATAAAGCACTAGCAAACTAGTTATTATGTCATGCGTAATAGGATCTACGAGGTTGGGTGGGGTTTGGCACCTGAACAGCTATCACTCAAATCCTCCCTCAAGTCCTTGGCACGCTCCTAGGGTAACTCCTTCGTGGAATCTGAAATCGAGATATAATGGTCACGGGTGTGACCCCTATAGATCAACACAAAGAACCAAATGAAATCCAGTAACTCCAAATGCAATCATACATAAGCCTATGACGTAGAGCTCATTTTTATGAAAATTTGGACACTTGGTTCATATTTTTCGAAGTTCGTATGAGAGAGATATGAATTTTAGAAGATTAAAACATATTCTAAAAAAGAAAAAGGGGGCAGTTAAATACCAGGGGACACGTGGTAGTTTCCTCTTGGTCCACGTGGCGTAGCCGGTCCAGCAGCAAGGGCGCGGTGCTGACATCACGTTGATGTCAGCACTAACGTATGGGACCAGGTCAAACAGTGGCTTACAAGTGGGTCCAGGCGGCTGAATCACTGACAAGTGGGACCGAGGTCAATGGTCACTGACAGGTGGGACCCAGTCAATGGTCAACCGTTGACCAGTCAATGGTCAATGTTGATCTGGCCCGGACTGGGCCTGGATTGGCTCGGGTAGGGCCGGATATGGACCGGGTTGGGCCGCCGGGCCCGGACACATGGCAGTCAGCTGGGCATCCACGTGGCCGACTTGGGCTCCTTATTGGGCCGAGTCTACTGGTTGACTGTGAAGGCCGGTCCATGGTGGTCCAAGGCGCTGGCCTTTTGAAAACAGATATGGCTCACAGTGGACTGGGTGCACGTAGAGAAACAGGGGAACTCATCCCTTTCCCTCTCCCCGCACGCGTGCGGACACAACAGTGCTGCCACCGGCAGTGAGCGACGCTACGGCTTCAGCTGTTCCGGCTGGCAGGAAAGGTGGCTAGGGCACGGGAAAGGCATGGCGAACGCGTCGGTGGTGATGCGGAGAGCTCGGGGTGATTCGGCTAGGTGGCATGGGGCGGTGGTGCCACTGCCACAGGGGCTATGGCTTGGCTCGAGCTAGCTTGGGCTACAGTTGGGGCACCGCGGGACGGTGGCAAGCGCGGCGGTGAGGTCCAAGAGGCCTTGCGGGGCTCGGCCTCACTGGCGCATGCGTGGCGGTGGTGACGGGTGGCGCGGTTGCGGCTGCAAGGGCCTACGGGACGGTAGAGGTGGCTCTAGTGCATGCTAACGCCTTGTGGGCTCAGGACGAATGTGGCAAGATGCTTAATTTGGGAAGAATCAACCCCTATGTCGGCGGTCGACGGCGGCGGCGACGGATGGCGTTGGGCGGCGTGGAGCTCCGTCGGTCCTCCGTCTTGGGGCTCATCTCCTCTTTATTCCTTCGATTGGGATCCAGAAGAGGCTAACGGAGGTGAGAGGGGGCACGGCGGGGCGCGCATGGCTGACACAGCCATGGCGGCGCTCCGGCGGCTGGAGTCCGGGAGGCCGAGGGTGCGCAAAGCGGCATGCCCTCCCTGGAGCCTGTGCCGGCTCCCTACGTAGCCAGTTAGGCATTCTAGGACACAGCGGATTCTCTGGTGGAGTTAAGCGAGCGAGAAAGTGAGCGGAGCAGCGGGAACGTGACGTAGCTCTTGGCGGCAACCATGGCAGAGCAGGGTGACGGCGTGCTCACCTGCGTGGCAACGGCTGATGGCGAGGTGTGGTGACGAGGTGGTGGCCTGATGGAGAAGTAGTAGAGCCGCAGCGCCAGGGAAGCGAGTCGGGGTCGAGCGGGCCTGTCGGGCTTCTCTGGTGTGCGAGGACAACGACGACAGTGCTCTACTCTAGCTCCTGCTCTGGTTCCTCCCCGCCTTCTTCTTCTCCTCCCCCATCCAACTCCTCCAATGCAGACGGGTGCGAGCAGGGTGGCCAGCAAAGGTGGCTGGGCGTGGGGAAACCCTAGCGCGCCGGCGAGTCCCTTCTTATAGGCATGGCGGCCGACGGTGGACGGTGAAGATGGGTGATGCCCATCGTGCGATCAGGCGAGCCCCAAGCTAAGCTTAGGGTTTTGCCGGGGCGTGGCAAGACGCACGGACGGTGGAGAGAGGCGTGGGTGTGAATGAACAGCGGGGCGACGCTATTTCTACTAATGGAGCAGCGGACATGACCGACCAGTGAGCAGAAAAGGAAAAAGGAGGCTGCTGACAAGTGGGACCCAGTCGCCAGCGGATGAGGAGGCACGGGCGCGCGGGCAGTGTTGGCGTGCGTGGCGGGGCCTTGCTGGGCCGCTGCTAGGCCGACTTGGCCAGCTGCGGGGTAGGCGGGGCTAGCGGCCGCGTTGGGCTAGCTCGGCTGGGCCGTGGTGGGGGCGAGGTAGCAGGCCTGGTGCGGGGGCGCTTGTCGGCCTGGCGGCGTGCTGGGCTGGGCCGGTACGGTGTGCGGCCGGCTGGGCTTGTGGGAGCGCGCAGTGGGCCGCGGCCAGTGGTGGCCGAATAGGCCGGGTGGGCTACCTGGGCTGGTTTGCCTTTATTCTTTTCTATTCTAAATACAAATCCTTTTCTAATTCTTTTTCTATTTCTTTCTGCCAAACATTAAACTAATTATGCCGTGATCTTGTTAGTAAGGATGTTAGTGACCATGACATAACCACTAAGCTAGGTCCACTAGGGCCTCATTGAAATGTTGGAAGCCATGTCCAAGGTTAGTTGCACATATATACACGTATGATATTAAAGGGTTGTTGATTCTATTAATCATTACATAATACCTATGCAAATGCAATACTAAAGGGTTGTTGATTCTATTAATCATTACATCCAGTAGTTGCAAATCATACTCTGGGATTTAAATGCAATGCTCATGCTAATATTATGTGCTACTTATGCAACTACTGGATGGTTCCCTACATGACACTCACCAACCAAGAGTTGTTTTAGAAAAAAATTTGTTGGTTGTGATTTTTGGTGTTTGGATTTTTAGGGATGTTACAATGAGCCCTTAATGACAAACAGACCCTAAGCTGTTGATACAAACTATTACAGGTCCTTTGTACCCATGTCAAATTTGTTTTCTATGTGCAATTATCATAAACTAGCTGCTGGCACAGGCTTTATTGGAACGAATAAGGTGGTGTGGACTGGCATCTCTTTGTAAATAGGAACCACTTCAATTCTATTTGGTTGCCATGCCAATGTTGCTATATTACTGCAGTACTTGTGATTCCAGCTCTTTTTTCTAATTGTAATGCTCCTATTAGGTCCTAATGATTCCACATAGTTGAAGTAGCTTATTCTATTTTCTAGAAGTTTAGAAGTCAATTTATAGATAGATTGCATATCTATGTTTTGATTTTCTTATACCAGTACTGGTTAGTGGTTACTAGCTTTCTCAAGAAGTTAAAAGATGAGTAGCTAGCTAGGGTTTCTGGTTATGATAAAATGTAGCTCTAGTAAGCGCTCATCCGGCCCTCGAGCTTCTGGTGCAATGAAAATACACAAATGTAGTTAGTGGCATCTCCTTGCATGTCGGAACTCCGAACATTGAAGCTCGTGTCATTGTTGCTAGGTTTGCATGTAGGCAGTAGGCTGCACAAATCTTTATAGCATAGAATGGACATAGTGGATAATCCTAGAACGATCGCGATGAAACGGGTCTAGAGAAGACTTATGTCACAGTGCTGATTGCTGAGAAAGAAGCACCACTGCATCAGAAGAGTTTGGGACGATTGGACGGATTTGGGACAAACCTCTACTCGCTTAATATATATGTTACTAGTTTTATATTCGAAGATACTTAGTTGTGATTGTAATTGTAATTGCACATCATATAAACATAAACAAAAATATCAATAGAGTAATTCTTAACAGAACTCTTTCCTATACCTTGTAAAAAAAGGAGTAATTTACAACTACGGTCTCTAATTATACTGCACAGGAAAATAGAGCAGTGATAGGTTTATTGTGACTGCCTTCTATACACTTCCTGTGGACCCCCAAAAAAAATAACAAATCATCATCCTATGCTTCTCCCAAAATCCTGAAATCTACAAAGAGGAGCCAGCTGTTGTTATGTACAGAGACTCAACTCATGAAACTGCCACCCTGTGACTGCCCTTCATATAGACCAGCAGTGCAAACTTCACGTGGATCCTGATCTTCCCTCCCTCCTTCACAAGCTTCACTGCGATCACCAGCCAGTGGCCCTGGACGTCGTGTGGCCCTTTTACCACCTTCGAAATGTCGATGAACTTGAGGAGCATCCTGGACCGGAGCGGGGCCGACGGTCCATCAGGGTAGACACCTGAGTTTAGCTCCACCGGCTCATGCTTTACCTGCTGGTGGGTGTCACGCTGCGTGAAAGGGGAGCTCAGTGTTGTGCTGATCGTTGTCAAGAAGGTCCCCTTCTGAGACGACGCTGGAGCATTTGTCCACTCAGTTCTCTGGATGGTGCAGTTGGGGATGTTGGTGTAGAGGAGGCGCAGATGCACGACCTTCTTGGACCAGGTCCCCTTCGTGACGAGCTGGGCGCTAGTGACGATGAAGACTCCGCCGTGGGCTCTCTTGTGCCACTGTGGGTTGTACTTGACGGCGGAGGTGCAGACGCACGAATAGTTCTTCCACTGGATGGCCTCGATGTACCCTGAGTCATGGTCTTCTGACTCGCGCCATTCTGACATTGAAGAAGCCACGGAGTCTCCAATCATGCTTGAACTCTGGAGAGGTGCTGGACATGGATGGCCAACCGGTTGCACTTCCGGCCCTCCAGGTATAACCATAGGCCAACCACCGGTTTCTGAGAACTAGATACCTAGAAACAACAAAGGAAAGAAAAAACATGTAAATAAATAGGTACAGCTGTGTCTTTACCAAAAAGAAGTGATTCTCTGAGAGGAAAATGTCAATTAAATGAAACTCCTGTAAGTCCATACTGTCAACAGTTTACCATCTTATTTCAGTCCTTAGAGAGACAGAGGCTAAACTTACAATTTAGCAACATGAATAAAAGGTGAATGAATAAACAAAACAATCTGTTTAAATCTAAAATGTAAATTAACATTCTGGTACCTGAGAAGTGCTGACATGGAGTTTGGGGTCGAGAAATCTGAACTGCATTTAAGGGTCGGAGCCTTTTCTCTTTTGGGGCCCAAGGACAAGCTTGTTGAACATAGTGCCTGGTAGGTTGATAACCGATAATATAATTACAGCCTATAAATGCTTGCATTATATGAAGAAGAGGGCAAGGGACAATTGTTTTTGTGCTTTGAAGCTTGACATGCGGAAGGCATATGATAGGTTGGAATGGGACTATCTACAGAAGATTATGATAAGGTTGGGTTTCGACCGTTTGTGGGAAGACATGGTTATGAGATTGATTTGCTCGGCCTCTTTCTCGGTGATTTTGAATGGTAACAAGTTGGAAGGGTTTAAACCGTCCTGGGGCATTTGTCAAGGGGATCCAATTTCCCCCTATCGGCGGCAGAGGGCCTTTCGTGCCTTTTAAAATTTTATTTTTAGTCATCAAATCTCATGGGTATTCGGGTGGCTCCATCGGTTCCAATGGTGAGTCATCTTCTCTTTGCGGATGACAGCCTGCTGCTTTTCAAGGCGAATAGGGAGAATGCACAAACTGTGAAGAATGCGCTGGACTTATATTGTTGTGCTTCTGGACAACAAATTAATTTGGAGAAACCATCAATACACTTTGCTAAAGGGTGCAACAATGCTACTAGAAGTGAGATCAAGGGTGTTCTCCAAGTGTAAAATGAGGCCTTGAGTGAGAGGTATTTAGGCTTGCCGACAGATGTAGGCTCGTCAGTCACTGGTGCCTTTTCTTATCTCAAGGATAGAGTGTGGAAGAAGTGCAGGGATGGATGGAGCAGTGCCTGTCGACTGGGGGCAAAGAAATGCTCATCAAGGCTATCGACCAGGTCATCCCAACGTATTCGATGGCGTGCTTCCGCCTCCCTCGGGGACCATATAAGCATATCGATGGCCTCCTCTATGATTTCTGGTGGGGAAGCAGAGAAGGGAAGCGGAAAACTTGTTGGGTCACTTGGGATGATATGTCGATGCCAAAAGGTTTTGGTGGACTCATTTTTAGGAACATCGAGCTGTTCAACCTAGCTTTGCTGGCACGCCAAGCTTGGCGTATATTGTAGGATCCGGATTCCATCAGTGCAAGGGTCCTCAAAGCAGTTTATTTCCCAACGACCGATGTGTTGGAAGTAGAGGTGGGATCTTCTCCATCATGGGTATGGAGAGCGATTGTTGATGGGATTCAGGTGCTACACCAAGGTTTGATTCGCCGAATTGGGTCGGGTGCAATGACGAGGACCTAGGAGTCACCTTGGCTCCCCAGGGATGGCTTGTTACAGCCTTTACATCTGGTGAAAGAGAATCCGCCACAGTGGGTTTCTGAACTCATTGACCAATCATCTCGAAGGTGGAATAGATAGATCTTGAGAGAGTTTTTCTTCCCTCTAGATTGGGAGATTATAGAGAATATCCCTTTGAGCATGATGCCGTAGGATGACTTTTGGGCTTGGCACTATGAGAAGTTGGGAATTTTTTCAGTTCGATCTATGTACCGAATGCTGATTCAGAAGCGGGAGATGACATCAGCATGGGTGGACAATAGACCCAGCCGATCAGATTTGAAGGCATAGGAGAAAGAATGGAGTGACCTATGGAAAATCAAAGTTCCATATAAGATTTGTGTCTTTTTGTGGCACTTAGCAAGGCAATCCAGCCCAACTGGGGACGTGCGACACCACATAAACATGGCGCCTAATGGGGGATGCACGTTATGTGGTGGTATGGATTCTTGGAGGCATGCACTTCTAGACTGCAATCTGGCTAAGTGCGTGTGGGCTCTGGAGAGGGAGGAGATTGTTGAGTTCATATGTCATATAGAGACCCTGGATGCCAAAGCTTGGTTAGTTGAAGCTATGAAGGGGCTCAAGCATGAAGACCTCAAAAGGGTGGTGGTTCGACTCTGGGCCATTTGGTATGCTCGAAGGAAGGTTTTGCACGAGAACCAATTCCAAAGCCCGTTCTCAACTCATAATTTTGTGGAGCGATTTATTAATGAGTTGGAATTGGTCATGCCGAAGAACAAGGAGAAGCCTGTGGTGGGAAGCCCAGCAACGAGCTTGTTGACACCATTTTTTGGCACGTGTCAATAAGGATCGAGAGACTAAACTAAATCGGCAAGAGGGTGGTTTATCTTCAGCATTGCTTCTGAGTTGCCGATGGGTGGTTGCCGATGATGGACATGTTGATCTCGTACATTGCCGATGAAGCTAAAGAGCTGTTGCCGATAAGATAGGAAGGGAGACTGGAAGATTGTTGCCGATGCCAGGGATATGCCGATGAAGAGATAACTTCATCATGACGGAAGCGGACAGAGGATCGGCGACACAGAGCTTACGATTTTCGTATTATAGTTTAAGTCCAACTCCTATACGAGTTTTATTTCTTTTTTCTTAAAGAAATAGAGTTCGTATAAGGAATTAGTTTATTTCTTCTTTATTTGAGCTTTGCGTGTTAAATTAGGACTCTTCGATTAGCGGAGTATGAATATATGCCGAGGAGCATTGTAATGGATATCCAAGCATCAATAAACAAATCTACTCTTTATCGCAATTTACCTTTACTAGTACTTTACTTTTTGATGACTTCGTCAAGTATCTTTTCTTTTTCAACGAGTTCTTTCAAGAATCGACGGGCAGTATCAACTTGATCTCCGGCGACCTTGCAGGTTCCGCGTCTACCGAGCACAATTCAGGCTTTGACTTCCAGGCGTCTCACTGTAGTCTCGTCTGATCTGTTCAACAGTTATCGAATACATTCTGAGCCTTGACGTCCGGGCGTATCGTTGTCGTCTCATTTAGTTTTTATTCAAGTTATCATCCTTGTTGATTAATAGGTCAAATCGATTGGCATGCTTCGGATATCAAATTTGGGTATTAGTCTGGTGTGTTTGTAGATAGAATTTTGCATCAACACATCTTTTGGCACGCCCAGTGGGACCAAGTTAACAGATTTATCATGAAGAATCCTGCTGATATCGATCCAGAGAACATCATCGAGATATGAGAATCAGATCTCAAGGAGGATGAGAAGCTAGCCATGGAAAAAGCTATGGAGGATTACAGGCAGCTCTGCTTGAAGTCTTTCAGCAAGAATAGGGGCAGAGAAATCATCTAGAAGCAAGATCTACCGTTGCCTCGGCAGGTAACCTTTGACTCCAACACTAGTAAATTACAGGAGATGGTTAATTTTGCATTAAATCAAGCTTTGATCAACCACTCCACCGTGCTGTCCAATACTGTCTACAATGCTGTTGTGCAAACGTTAAGAGACAGACAAGCACCAGGTTATGTCGGGCCAACGTATCATCAGCCGGGATCGGCATCTGTCAGTACTCCATCGGCAACTCTAGCCGTTGAAAGTATGGAAGCGCCTACTCTTCCAGTTATATCAGGACCATCTATCATTGAAGCCACGTCGATAGGATTAGATCTAACGTCTCAGGAGAGGCCTAGTACTCAATTGAGCACAGATCTATCGGCATCAGCAATTTCAGGCTCCTCAGTCCAACATAATCAGATTGCTGCTAATTGGTGGGGATATGGGATGCCTCCAGGTCCATCTACTGCCAACTCTGGACTACCTCAAGTGCATGATGTAGCAGGGAAGGGTCCAATGACATCGGCTACTCCAATTCGGCCGATGACTCAAGTGTCACATTACTCTACTACACCTCCTGCTATACAGCCATTGTCAATGGGATTCCACACGCCTCCGTAACAGATATCTTATACAAATCCATTGACCAGTCCTCCACCAGTTCAACAGAGAGTTTCCACTGCAGGACAGCCCATAGTACCATTCATATCTCAATCTGGGTTATCTGCAATTCAGGGCAATTATGTTGGCTATCATCCACCCATACAAGAGCATCAATTGTCCGCAAGCTATCAGCCATCGGCAAGTTAGGTGCCGATGAGTTATAATCTCAATTGGTTAGGGCAAGCACCAGTTCAGCAATCTGCTATTTAGCTAGGTTACCAGGCGATGGGGACTCAGCAGTATTGTCCTCAAACAATTATCCAGGATCAAACATCAGCAATACAGCCGATGAGCTTTTCTCCGCAGACTGGTGCTGCGAATATGCCGATTCCTCCAAGCCAAGTACTACAAGGATATGTAGAAGCATATCAGCCAGCGCCTCCAGTGGAGATTCAGCCAGTGCATCAGCAAGATCAAGATGCGTCTTTGACCGATAAGATTGCAGAAGTAATGAAAGAGCAATTTGGGATTCAGCCCAAGATTAATACTTACTCTTATCGGACTCCGTACCCTGCAGCTTATGATTCAGTTCCTTTCCCGAATCGGTACAAGGTGCTAGATTTCACCAAGTTTTCTGGGCAGGATGATACATCAACAATGGAGCACGTCAACCGATTCATCATCTAGTGCGGAGAAGCAGCGAACAGGGATGTGCTGAGGATCCGATTATTCTCGTCCTCTTTGTCTGGATCGGCATTCACGTGGTTTATCTCATTGCCACCGAACTCTATTCTTACTTGGGCCAATCTAGAAAGACAATTCTATAAGTACTTCTTTGCTGGTGTCCATGAAAAGAAGCTTACCGATTTGCTGAAATTGAGACAACAAAGCGACGAATCGATGGAAAGCTTTGTGCAAAGAGTTCGAGATATGAAGAACAGGTGCTACAGCCTAGTGCTTGATGATCATCAGTTAGCTGGTTTGGCTTTCCAGGGTCTGTTGCCGCATCTCAGGGACAAGTACAATTCTCAGGAGTTTGAAAGTCTTAGCCACATTGTGCAGAGGATTTCTGACCAAGGTGCTCAAGCTCCAGAACATAAAAAGAGCTGGAGCAAGAAGGTGTCCTTTGTAGAAGAGGCAGAGGAGTCAGATTCAGATGAAGAACCAACTATCGGCCTGGCTGAGTGGGAAAGGGAAAGAAGCCTATATCTTGTCCTTTTGGTCAGAAAGAGCCAGAGAAATTCACATTTGATATCACGAAAGCCGCTAAAATGTTTGATCTGCTGCTTCAAGAGGGCCAAATCAAGCTGTCACCCGATCATGTGATTCCATCGGCAGATGAGCTGAAGAAGATGAGGTACTGCAAGTTTCATAACGCAACTTCGCACAGTACCAATGACTGCAAGGTTTTCAGACAGCAGTTGCAATCGGCTATTGAATCTAGGAGGATCAAGTTCGATAACTCTAAAGCTCAGAAGCCGATGAAGATTGATCAACATCCTTTCCCAGCAAACATGGTGGATGCCGTGAGCAAGACCAAAGTGTTAACATCGGCAAGCAATCGGTAGATCCTAGACATCAAGTAACTGCCGATGACTTGAAGGAAAAAGAGAGAGTTGAAGAAAGCAGTAGTTCAGGAAGATCTCCTAGGCCTGCTCCATATAGAATTTCAGGTGACCGCTATCGACATCGGCAAGAGGAGTTGCGTCAGGAAGAATGGCGTCAGCATAAAGGTCATTGGAGATGCCCGTTCTTTATCTACTGCTGGGAAGAAGGCATTAAATTGCCTACTATTGATAGCTGTCCCGAGTGCAATGGTTATGATCGAGCCGATCGGGCAAAGAGAAGATCACACTATGGTAATCAGAGCAGATACATCAATGAGCCGATTAGGGAAAGAGCATTGGTACATGATCGGCTGGGGGCAGAATCAGTGTACATGAAAGGCTGGGCAGGCATGACGACTGCTTGCCGATGAACCGAGAGGAGCTCGAGGAGATGGCCAATGCAAGAGTTCCTGATGAGGCAATTCTTTGCAAAGACTCCAATATAAACTGCCCAGATTCAAGTATGAAACTTTATCAGCCCGTCTGGAAGACGAAGCTTCCTCAGTGGTGCCCTGTAAGTCTAACGAAGACTCAGAAGAGGAAATTGCAGTGTGAGCGTAAAGAGGAAAACTCCCGTGGGGCAAAAACTCAAGTATGGCAGCCAAAGTGTAAAAATGAAGGCCCATCGATAGACATCAACATGGTTTTCATATTGCCGATGAAATTCTGAACACTTGCCAATGAAGAAGAAGAAAATAGATAAAGTATTTGTTCAAAAAGAGTGTATCGGCACTACGATAATGTGAAGTTTTACAAGTTGCCGATGCATTACTTTGCCAATGAGGAAGAAGGTTTACAAGTTCAACAATGAACGGATGGTTGATATCGCACGCAGGCGAATTTGGTCGGCTTCCTCTAGTGTCTTTGCGTCTTCATCGGCATTACCTTCAACTGACTTGATCTTCTTCTTAAGCGCCAGCGTCTTGAGGGCTTGATTGTCCCTTTCTTGTTGGAGAGTTTTGATAGCTTCGGGCATTTGGGCCTTCTCCTGATTTGCTGCGTCCAAGGCTTCTTCGATTTGTCTCAGCTCTGCTAGCAGGGCTTCTTTTTACCGATAGTTGAGTAATCGTTTCTTCCAGATCTCCATGGGAGGCTTCTAGTTTACCGATGTCTTTGTGTTTCTCATCGACAAATTGCTTATGCATCATCATGTCCTCCTGGAGTTTTGCCTGAGTGGCTCTATCGGCAATTCGCTGGGCAGCCCTCTGGTACTGGAGCTGCCGACTCTCCAGATACGCAGCTTGGAAGAGTGCTTCCTCGACATCGGCAGGGATCTGGCCTCGAATTTCTTTGAAAATTGCTCTTGCGGGATCAGAATCCTGGATCAGCAAAGTGATCTCCTATTGCAGCAAGGATAATAACATTTCCAGCCGAGATTTGGTTTCAGATGATAAACCTTTAAGGGCTGGAGCAGAGATTTCTTTGTTATCATCATCAGGAATATCTCCGATAATAGAGAAAGAGAATAAACTGTCGGGGGAATCTTACTCCTGAAAGGGAAAAAGGACATTAGTTGAAGAATCTAAGTATCAAAGATTAGCAAAGGAAGTTGACTTACTTGTTTCAAGGAAATCTCTTGCCTATAGCTTGAAGAAGCAACCAGAAGCAAAATTGCCGATGGTGTTTCCTGTGTCGGTGTCTCGATTGGTTGCTGCTGCGACACCAATGCCGATGAAGTTTCTTGTACAAGGACAATGGCCGATTAGGGAGCAATTGCTGATGGGGAATCTTGTGCAGGAACATCGGGCGATGTCTGGCGGGGTAAAAGTGCCGATGAAGCAGTTGGAGTTAGCGTGAGCCTTGCCCGCTTCGATTGAGACTCTTCATCCGATGAAGCCTTACGCTTGTGCTATAAAATATCAGCATCGGATGGCTGGGGGGCATCGGCAATGGATGGTTGGAATGTCTGCGCACTCGGAGCAGTTGCCGATGCGACTACTTGGTGCTGTGAGAGAAATAGATGAGTAAAAATACCGATCTAATAATCAAAGTTTAAATAAAGAATACCTCTGGAGAATCATCAAGGATGACGAGGCGTGGCGATGAAGGATCTGTAGGTGGAGACAAAGGGCGAGTTACTGATGAAGATTCGATTGGTGTAGAACTTGCGCCCTGAAATGTGAGATCGGTAAATCACAGCAATCGGCATCTACAAAAGAAAGTGAGGTGATCACCTAAGATGTCTGTGCTGAGGATGCGGCCCATTTGGTGCTCTTCTTGGAACAACCACGGCCCATCAGAGCGTCTAGCGAAGGAGCTTTATGGCTGATGATGGATACTGGGGAGGTCGGCTACAGCTGTATGACCTTGCCACTCTTTCTCAGTGTTGGAACTAGGTCATCGACCTATTTAAAAAAAAAGTTAGTTGGCGATGGATTAAAGGGAAGTTGAAAGAAGTGCAGATGGTCAGACTTACCGCATTGGCAGGGATGGCGTGATCGGGATCGATGAGATTCCAGTAAAGGTGAGGAGATGCAAAGAATAGCTGCTCTTTCCATTCTTGCCACCATAATCTGAAGGACTCGGTGACGAAGGAAGCCGATGCCCAATCGGTCAGATGAACATTAGAGGTATTGGCATCAGGAAGGAGAGTAACGATCTTGTGCCAATCCATGCGGTTCGTGATGGTCTCTCTCGGTTTAATCACATCGGCAAAGTAGAGTTGATGGGCAGTTGTCCAAAGGCTAATTGTCTTGCTGCTGCCGATGGATAATAGAACTCATATGTGGGGTTGATGTTCTTTCCACTTCCAAATATGTTGACTAGAATAGTACAAGGGGTGATTATTGCACTAAGAATATCAGCGTCTTTATTCAAGGCCTCATCGGTAAAATTGAAGAAAAGAGGGAATCTTGCTTCTCCATCAACATAAGGGACCCAGGCCCGAAACTCAGAAGGGATGCCTATGTAGAATCTGTGGAAGAGATTACCGATCTGAGCTCTGTTTGCTTCCGCCCCTGGTAATACTGCCAGTGCTTCTCCAAAGTTGAGAGGGGGGCGTGTTGCCGATTCTTCTTCCCCGAATTGATAATCTTGAGGAAGATTCCGAGGGAACCGCTGGGCGAACAAATCAATGTGGAAATACTTGTGCATATGGGCATTCAGCCACATATTGATGAACCACCAAGGACCTCATAGATTGCCGATGGACTTGCCTTGCAGCAGCCTTTGTGACACTTGATGAAGGAGATGGTAAACTGAGCCAAGGAGATATCGGCCAAGTGGGAGTATGACACCGTTAGCCAACATTTCTGCTGCAGGAAGGTGCATATTGATCGGTCCAACTATTCTGCCACAAAAGATGAATTTCTCAAGCCACATGTTCAAGAAAGCTGAGTGCTCCCTGTGATTGATCGATCCGGATTTCTAATACTCGCTGATATAACCGGTCCAGCCGCTGATGTTCCTGGTAGTCAGCCGATGCTCAGGTTTTCTCTGAAATAGAGTATTGTCATCGGCAGACGAGATATCCAAGCCAATAAGCATATACACATCGGCAAGGGTTGCAGAAGCTGGTCCATGTCTGAAGATGAAGGCATTCATAGTATCAGACCAGAAGTAGGATGCGGCGATTAACAGTGACTCATTCCTCTCCATATCGGCAATAGATAGTCTGATGCACTGTTCTAATCTATGTTCTGCCCAATACAACTCCATTGGCCTGGCGACCCTCAAATACCAGTCTTTCCATCCCTTAGTGCTTTTCGGCCAGGATCAAAAGGTATCAGTCCAGAATCCCTAATCAAAATTCTGAGCTCTAAAGGGGATTCGATTGGTTTCTGCGTTTATGATGTCGATTGGGTCTGGATTCTCCATTGGGCCTAGGCAGATAAATTGATTCTGATGTGTTGGAATGAGAAGCTTATTGTAAAGTTCCTAACGTTAAAGATTGAGACAAGGAGTCATGAATTGCGCGGAAAAGGAGAAAAGAAATGTCAAAGGACGGGTAAAGAAGAAGATTAACCTTGGGGACGTCGAAGGGGATAGCCATGGCCGCGACGAAGATGGAGAAAACAAAGAATGCTAATGGAGGCTAAGAATCGCCATTAAGAGTGGCGCCGATTGAGTTCGTCCGAGGATCGCCTGCTGATGTCGCCGCTGGAGAGAGAAAAGCTAGGGTTGAATCGCAGATGAAAAATGGGCCACGGCTGAGGAAGCATTATATGGGCCCGTTGGTACAGGATTTCCACTACAGCGTGCGCAACTCTCGAGGAGAAGTTCAAGCGGCTTGGGTAATCATGACCTGGAGGAAAATTTTGGTGCATAAAGTATTTTATACTCCGAAATTGGGGGCATGTGTTGACACCATTTTTCGGCACGTGTCAATAAGGATCGAGAGACTAAACTAAATCAGCAAGAGGGTGGTTTGTCTTCAGCATTGCTTCCGAGTTGCCGATGGGTGGTTGCCGATGAAGGACATCTTGATCTCGTACATTGCCGATGAAGCTAAAGAGTTGTTGTCGATAAGATAGGCAGGGAGACTGGAAGATTGTTGCCGATGCCAGGGATATGCCGATGAAGAGATAACTTCATCATGATGGAAGCGGACAGAGGATCAGCGACACAGAGCATATGATTTTCATATTATAGTTTAAGTCCAACTCCTATACGAGTTTTATTTCTTTTTTCTTCAAGAAATAGATTTTGTATAAGGAATTAGTTTATTTCTTCTTTATTTGAGCTTTGCATGTTAAATTAGGACTCTTCGATTAGCGGAGTATAAATATATGCCGAGCAGCATTGTAATGGATATCCAAGTATCAATAAACAAATCTACTCTTTATCGCAATTTACCTTTACCAGTACTTTACTTTTCGATGACTTCGTCAAGTATCTTTTCTTTTTCAACGAGTTCTTTCAAGAATCGACGGGCTGCATTAACTTGATCTCCAACGACCTTGCAGGTTCCGCGTCTACCGAGCACGATTCAGGCTTTGACTTCAGGGCGTATCGCGTCGTCTCGTCTGATCTGTTCAACAGTTATTGAATACATTCTGAGCCTTGACGTCCGGGCGTATCGCTGTTGTCTCGTTCAGTTTTTATTCAAATTATCATCCTTGTCGATTAACAGGTCAAATCGACTGGCACGCTTTGGATATCGAATTTGGGTATTAGCCCGGTGTGTTTGCAGATAGAATTTTGCATCAACAGAGCTGGATCAAACCGCCAAGGGGCTTCAAGAAAATTAATGTCGACGCCGCAATCTCTAAAAACTCGGGCATGGCTTCAGTGGCCATGGTGGCCAGAGATGAACAAGGCAACTTCCTTGGGGCATCGGCGTTGGTTCTAGAGGGATGCACTGACACGGAAATTGCTGAAGTGGTGGCGTGCCATGAGGGCTTGGCTTTAGCCAGTGACCTTGGTCTCCAAACTTTTCGGGTGGCAAGTGACTGCGCCAATGCAATAAGGAGCATCCATGGACAAGGTTTTGGGACGCATGGCCCTATCGTTGAGGAGATAAAGAGTAAGAAGGATGGATTCGCAAGAGTGGAGTTCGTCCATGGAGGAAGAAGCTCCAATTCTGATGCTCATTGTTTAGTTAGGAGCTATGTTAATTTTATGGTAGGCAGACATATTTGGTTTGTTTTGCCTCCTGATGGAGTATGTACCGCTTATGATGACATATAATGGAAGCTGACTCTTTTTCTCAAAAAAAAAAGGTCCCCATTGCAGAGGAACTTGAAACTCCAAGAAATATTGTAAGTCTTGAAGATCAGGTTTATCTGGGAAAACAAACATCATAAAATTTTACTCAGTAAATAACAATCTAAGCAAGGTATTCTATTGGACAAGAACTGCAATATTGCAGACGAGTATATAAGACTCATGGTTGGTGTCAACAAAACTAACATAAAGAAATATGGCAAACTAGAAATTTAGAAAATAATCTGATCTGAAACTATTTATATGTGAGTCTCCAGAAGGTAGCAATTAGTTACCTATGGATGACATTTTTTCATTAGTTAATTAATGCCTCCTATTTTATAGAGAAAAACAAATAGCTTTATGAATGAGTAGGAGCGTAGGACGGAAGTAAAAAACTGACATATAACGATCTAAATACAGCATGGCAAAGAAAATGATAGGCAAATCTCAGAGAGCATGATAATAACAACATAAAGAAATCATATCATTTGAATGACAATAAAAAACGAATTATGAGTAACAGGGCTAACATAGTGTCTTACCATGATAATGCAACAGGATCCCACTAGGATGGAACAGCCTTTTCTACTACATCTCTAAGAACTAACGGAGAAGCCTTTAGATGCAAGTTGTACAAAGAAATGAAATATCCATCGAATCCTAGATGCTTGGTCTCTTTGGCATCAGTCAACCAAAGCTCCACTTAATTCAAAGAGAGCATTAAAATAGCCTGAAGGAACTTTTCCTTGGACTGAAGATTTCTGATTAAGCAATTCTGACATCTGATCAAGAAATTTAAAATATGGTCAGAATAATCTGTAAACGTTTGCAGATAGAGTTCAACGACTGCAGTTATCGGACTTCACAGTCAAACTTTCTTTAGTCGCCGGTTAACCTTTTAGTAACTCGGCTCAATTCTACTGGCATATTACTAGAAAGTAATTTTCGAGCTAAGAAATAAAGAAACAGTGGCTTTTAACCATGATATAAATAGGGAATACCCACCTCAAAAAACTGAAAGGAGCAGATTTTCACTGTTACAACCCAAAATACTGAACTAGTTTTACAAGGGAAAACAGAAAAAGAAACACTGAGCTAGCATAAAAAGGGTACACTGAATAGTGCCAAACAAAATCTTGGTACACTGAATAGTGCCAAACAAAATCTTACTCTGGAGTTAAAATCATCAGAAACAAGCAATATCATCATACTATAAGCAGAAAGATAATTGCCATACCGCGTAATCAAGCAGAAAATGCTTTTTTAATAAGAGAAGAAAAGATGAAGATGAAACATCCTCAATTTTCCACGAAGGGAAAATGCACAGAATGGCGGATAATATAATAGTTTGAAGCATCAAACCATCTCATTATCCCGCAGTAGTCGATACAGGATCCATACATCGTACAAAAGATTACAATTAGGGGGAATTACATAAATAATTCATCGCCACACTAGCGGAATCATCAGAGTAGCAGCAGCCTCTGGGGCGGCTGCGGAAGGCGGAAGTGCAAAACATCTCCAAAAGAAGCCTGAGCGTAGGAACGAGACGTCTACTCCTCCTCATCGTCATAGTCGTAGTCGGGCTCACCTGCCAAATAATTTTCAGTACGGTTTGTACTGGTCACATCTCCCACCCTATGCTTTGCATTTGCTATGTAGTATTTGGTGGGATGCAAGGATATAATCAAATCGACCTAATATGTGGCTGCAGTTTCCTATGCAAACAGTGACCAATATTATATAATATAGTTCATCAAATTTTAATCCATCTCATCCACACATCCAAACCCATTCCATCATCATCACACACATCTCACCCTCTCGCACTCAGTCGACAGGTCCAACTCCCTCTCGGAGCCTGTCTCAGCGGCTCACAGCCGGAAGGGTAACACCAGGGGGAGAAATAGAAGGACTCCTCTCACTACTCCCGAGAAGCGTGGGTCTTAGGAAAAAGCCATACCAGTGGCTCACGGACTATATATAGATTCATAAACTCTGCAGAGCGTGTACTCCCGTAACCACAAGATCACTATCATCGGCAGTGCCCCGCCTAAGCTGATTTCGGCTGCTTTCTAACCGGTGCGATGCCACCCTACCACTCAATACTGGGACATCCCGGATAGTTACCACCGGCACACTGAGACTGTGAGACATAGTACCGGGCCCCCGTGGTCACTATGCTGTCTAAGGAGGGTGTGGGTCTCCACGCCCGTACCTCCCGACACTTTCTGCTAACAACCTAGTAGTAGTGGCACCGTCCTAGCTAGTCAGACATCCGTCTCCAGCCCATTCAAGAGTGAGTGGTGAGCACGTAAGTCCCAAGGTTCCGGTCCTCAAGAGATATCAGGTCCTAGGGGGGATCAGACAGGATTATCTTCTCTTTTGGGACTACAACAGTCCGTGCTACAATAGCACCTCCTACCTGGGGCTTCGCTCCATGAAGGTTCTCACCCCCGGGATCTCCTTATACCTCTCCATGTGCCCGCCACAAGCACCTCACACGGGAATGCCCAGAACATATTCCCCGGCAAGACTCGCCCATATGGCTCATCGTAGAATCCTGTCCGATCGACTCAACCCTCACCACACACCCAAGACGCACGCAGCACTCTCCCCGAGTAAAGTGGCACCACGTGCCTTAACCATATAACCATGCTCTCCACCACGCGTCATCATCACATAGATATAAGCGTAGTAGAAGTAAGGCATCATAAGTAAACAAGCAAGCGTCTAGCCTATCAGCAGGTGTGCAGGACTATGGTTGCGACAAGGTAGAGGCTCATCAAGCAGCGCTACCATGCAACCTATCATCTGGTGATATTCATAATTAAAGCGCTAGCAACTAGATATTATGCCATGCGTAATAGGATCTACGAGGTTGGGTGGGGTGTGGCACCTGTGAAGTCGTCACCGAGCTCCTCCTCGTACTCGTAGTCGTCCTCCTCAAGCTGATCCTCCTCTGAAACGAGACATAATAGCCACGTTAGCGGCTCCTATAGAGTCAACACAAGGAAGCAATAAAATTCAATAACTCTAAATGCACTCATACACAAGCCTATGACGTAGAGCTCATTTTTATGAAAATTTGGACACCTGGTTCATATTTTTCGGAGTTCGTATGAAGAAGTTATGAATTTTCGAAGTTTATTTTATTTTTGGAAAAAGAAAAGGGCAGATTAACCTGGTGCTGACACGTGGCAGCTCCTGATTAGGCCACGTGGCGTGCAGGAACAGTGCAGCCGGGGCTGAGCTGACGTCAGCACTGACGCGGGTCAAGGCTCGATGACATCATGCTGATGTTATGCTGACGTCAGTATCGATGGGTCCCAGTTAGTGGCTGACAGGTGGGGACCACGAATCTGGTCACTGACAGGTGGGGCCAAGTCAACTGTCAATGTTGACAGGTCTCGACCGGGCCTCGGAGGGCCTGGACAGGGCTGGATCTGGGTCAGGTTGGGTCGGCCGCTGTACACTCGAGGGTGCGATCCGGGCGACCCCTCGAGGACGGAGTTTCGCTCGAGCGAACGGACTGGCCTCGAGGATGAAACTTTGCCCGGCGAATGGGCATGTCCTCGAAGACGGAACTCTGTTCGCACGAAGGGGCAACCCTCGAGAACAGTTATCCGGTGAGACTCGACCCCCTGGCCTTGAACCGGATCCTCGACTCGAGTAGGCCCTCGATGGGAGCCAGGTCCTCGACTGTCGGGCGGACCCTCGACTTCGTCGGGTGGACCCTCGATGAATGTCGGACGGACCCTCGACTTCGTCGGACGGACCCTCGACTCATCGGGTGGACCCTCAACGAATGTCGGACGGACCCTCGACTTCGTCGGACGGACCCTCGACTCATCGGGGGGACCCTTGACGAATGTCGGACGGACCCTCGACTTCGTCGGACGGACCCTCGACTTCGTCGAACGGACCCTCGACTCGTCGAACGAGCCCTCGACGGATGTCGGGTCATTAGCTGAGCTACGTGGCTGGTCGGCTAGGTGCTCTAACTCGGGGAAATCGACCCTCAAGCCGGTGGCGGTCAGCGAGGCACGGCAGCGGCGTCTAGCGACGGCGAGGCCAAATTTTCCAGCGAAGCCGGGCGTTGGTCTTCATCCTCCTTCTTGCCCTTCGATTGGAGAAGCTGGGATCTCCATGAGCTAGCTACCGGGGCTAGTCGAGGCACGGCGGGGCGTGCGCGGCTCGGCGGCCATGGCGGACGCTCCGGCGGCCAGAGTCCAGGGAGGCCGGAGCTGCAAAAGTGCGTGGCTCCAACTGTGGCCCGTGCCGGCTCCAAGAGGTTGCCAAAAACGTGCTCTAGACTACGGCGAAGCTATTGGTCGCGGTAAGGAAAGAAACAGCGATAAGGGGAGCGAGAACATCGACGGTGTACTGGTAACGGCTATGGCCGAGCAGGGCGAGGGCGGGGATGCTTACCCGCGTAGCGACGGTCGAGGCAGGTGACGCGGGCTTGGTGGCGGCTTGGTGCAGGGGAGGCGAAGCCGGGGCGTCGAGGCAGTTATGCGGCCCTCCCAGGTCCTCCTCAGCGCGCGGACGGCGGCGGCGGCAGCAGCGCTCTAGCTCTGCCTCCTTCCTGCTCCTCCCTTCTTCTGTCTCTCTCTCGCTCGACTGATCTGGCGGCGGGTCTCCACAAAGACGGCGGGGCGATGGGGAAACCCTAGAGGCCAGGGTGCTCCTCTTTAAATAGGCACGGTGGCCAGCCATGGACGGCGAAGGCAGAAGATGCCCATCGGGCGGCTGTGCGCGGCCACGATTAGGGTTAGGGTTCGGCTGAGGCATGATGCAACCAGGCGGTTAGACAGACGGCGCGGAATGCGGCCGTACTCGGGCGGACGGCGGAGGCGCGCGGTGCACAAAAATGGTGCGACGGACGCGACGCGCGGTCGACCAGAAGTGGAAAAAGGAAGGAGCTGACAGGTGGGGCTCGTGTGTCAGCGAGACGGGGCGGCGAGCGGCGGAGACAAGCCCATGTTGGGCCATCCTGGTTAACTGGGCCGCGGCAGTGCGCGAGCGAGCGCGCGCGCAAGCGGGCATCGGGGCGCGGCAGCGCGTGGAGCAACGCGCGAGCGTGACTGGGCCGACGCTCGAGGTAGGCCGATCGGGGCCTCGAGCGGGCTGGCAGCAGCGCCGCAGGCCGGCTGGTTGGGCCGTCTTCTCTTTTTCCTTTTCCTTTTTATTTTCAAAACCTTTTCTATTTCTATTTCTTGCAAAGCAACTTATTTAGCCACAACCCTAGGTTAGTGAGGTTAGTGACCATGATGCATACACCATGGTGGGTCCACTAGGGTCTCTAGGTCATGATGGATCCATTTCTAAAGTTAGCGGTCATATATATATATATACATGCATTAAAAGGTTATTCGATTTTATTAGTCATCGCATAAAATCGAATAAGAGGCAAAACATTCTCTGGTAATTAAATGCAATGCTCGGGCTAACGTCGGGTGCTATTTGTGCAACTATTGGCGGGTTTCCTACATGACATCCACCATTCACTGGTAAACTTTTAGAACAATTTTTGAAAGTCCGTATTTTCGATATCCGGATTTCTAGGGTTGTTACAGTCCTACCCCCTTATGAGAATCTCGTCCTCGAAATTCAAGAGTGTAACTTACTCTTCAAAAAGGTAGGGGTAGAGCTTCCTCATTTCTGACTCCTTCTCCCAAGTTGCTTCCCCTTCTGTGTGATTGCTCCACTGAATCTTCAGATACGGCGTGCTGGAATTTCTCGTTTCCTTGGTGGTTCTGTCCATAATGCGGACGGGGTGCTCTCTGTACTCCAAAGTGTCCTGAATATCGAGTGCCTCTGCGGGTATCGGATGCTCTGGCGGCTACAAACACTTGCGCAGTTGCGACACATGGAACACTGGGTGTACTACTGCTAGTTGTGGGGGCAGCTCTATTCTGTAGCCAAGCTTGCCAATCCTTTCACTGATTCTGTACGGTCCCACATACCTTGGCGCTAGCTTTCCCTTTACATGAAACCTGACGGTTCCTCGAAGCGGGGAGACCTTGAGGTAGACATAGTCACCTACCTCAAACTCGAGGTCTCTGTGCCGCTTGTCGGCATAACTCTTTTGACGGCTCTGGGCAATCTTCAGATTTTCTCATACCTGGGCGACTCCTTCCTCGGCTTCCTTAATGGTGGCCGGGCCAAAGAATGATCTTTCACCCGTTTCTGACCACATCAAGGGTGTTCTGCATGGTCTTCCATACATAGCTTCGAAAGGTGACATCTTGAGGCTAGCCTGGTAACTGTTGTTGTAGGAGAACTCTGCAAAGGGCAAGCTCTTCTCCCAATCAGTCCCATACTTCAGAACACAAGCTCGAAGCATATCCTCAAGTATCTGGTTCACTCTTTCTGTCTGCCCATCTGTCTGAGGGTGGTATTCAGTACTGTAATCTAGCTTGCTGCCGATCGACTTGTTCAGGGCTTTCCAGAACTTGGACGTATACTGCGGCCCATGATCTGATATTATGCTCTTAGGAGCTCCATGAAGCTTGAGAATGTTCCCAACATACAGATCTGCTAGCTGGCCAATTCGATCATCAGTCTTGATGGCTAAGAAGTGAGCTACCTTAGTCAAGCGATCGACTATCACCCATATGGCATCATGGCCTTTCGGGGTTCAAGGCAAACCCACAATGAAGTCCATAGAAATGCTATCCCACTTCCATTCAGGTATATCCAGCGGCTTTAACAGCCCTGCAGGTCTCTTATGCTCAGCCTTGATGCGTTTGCAAATGTCACATCTAGCAACATGCTCTGCTATGTCTGATTTCATGTTTTTCCACCAGAATTTCTTCTTCAAATCAGCGTACATCTTAGTACTGCCTGGGTGGATACAATACTTGGAATCATGACCTTCTGATAGGATTTCGTTGCGGATAGCTGGGTCAGTAGGCACACAAATTCTGTCCTTGTACCAGTAAGTGCCTAGCTCATCTTCACTGAACTCTGGGCACTTGCCTTGTGTCAGGAGCTCGTGTATCTCCCAAATTTCTAGGCAATGGCATTGGGCTTCACGGATCCTATCCATGAGGGTGTAGTGTACGCGAAGCTCATTCAACAAGCCATGAGGTATCACCTCCATCTGTAACTCATCAATGCCCTCTTGCAACTCTTTGGGCAAGGCGGTGGTGAACAAGGCATGACAATGACTTTTGCGGCTAAGAGCGTCAGCGACCACATTGGCCTTCCCAGGGTGATAGAGAATCTCCACGTCGTAGTCGTTAAGCAGCTCGAGCCAACGACGCTGTCGCATATTCAGATTTTCCTGGGTGAAAAAGTATTTCAAGCTCTTATGATCGGTGTAGATCTCGCACTTGTTCCCTATCAGGTAGTGCCTCCAAATCTTCAAGGCATGGATCACAGCTGCAAGCTCGAGATCATGGGTGGGGTAATGCTGTTCATGCTCCTTAAGCTGGCGGGAAGCATAGGCAATGACTTTCCCATTCTGCATTAGAACACAACCAAGCCCGAAGCGAGATGCATCGCAATAGACCACAAAGTCCTGGTGGATATCGGGCAAGGCTAGAACAGGCGTTGTGGTGAGCTTCTCCTTCAGGGTCTGGAAACTTTGTTCGCATTGGGGCGTCCATTCAAACTCTTTGGTCTTCTTCAGGAGGTTGGTCATGGGGCGAGCTATCTTGGAAAAGTTCTTGATGAATCGGCGATAGTAACCAGCCAATCCCAAGAAACTTCTCACATCAGTCACATTCCGTGGCTGCTCCCATCCCTTCACTGTCTCAATTTTTGATGGATCGACAGCCACACCATCAGCGTTGAGCACATGACCTAGGAAAGTGACCTCCTCAAGCCAGAACTCACACTTGTTGAACTTGGCATAGAGCTGATGTTTTCTCAACTTCTCCAGTACCATCCTCAGATGTTGCTCATGCGCTTCGGCGGTGGCAGAATAGACAAGAATGTCATCAATGAAGACCACCACGAACTTATCCAGCTCCTGCATGAACACTTTATTCATCATGTTCATAAAATAAGCCGGCGAGTTCGTAAGACCGAAGGACACGACGGTGTACTCATACTGCCTATATCTGGTGACAAATGTTTTCTTAGGAATGTCTACCTCTCTGATCTTCATCTGATGGTAGCCTGATCTGAGGTCAATCTTGGAGAAATAGTTGGCATTGCGAAGCTGATCAAGCAGGTCATCTATCCTCGGCAAAGGATACTTGTTCTTTATAGTTACGGCATTCAGATTTCGGTAATCAACGCACATCCTCTGCGTTCCATCCTTCTTCTTAACAAACAGAATAGGAGATCCCCAGGGCGAGGCACTGGGCTTAATGAACCCTTTCTCGGATAGTTCCTCAAGCTGTTTCTTAAGCTCCTTAAGCTCGTCAACTGCCATACGGTAGGGTCGCTTAGAAATCGGACTCGTACCAGGCATTAGGTTGATCACGAACTCAACATCTCTGTCCGGTGGCATTCCTGGTAGCTCTTTCGGAAAGACATCCGGGTACTCCCAAACTACAGGCACTTCCTCAAGTGACTTCTCTTCCAAGGCACACGGCATGGATATATCTGTCCCTTTGTTTGGCTCACATCTGATCTGACGGCCACTTGGATGGGTTATATCCACAAATCTGGGTGAGCAAGATATCACTCCTTTGTTCTGGGTTA
Organism: Bothriochloa decipiens; assembly: GCA_023333625.1. Taxonomy (NCBI): domain Eukaryota; kingdom Viridiplantae; phylum Streptophyta; class Magnoliopsida; order Poales; family Poaceae; genus Bothriochloa; species Bothriochloa decipiens. Next base: position 31,019,193 of record CM041645.1, read on the forward strand.
ACCAATCCATCCCTAGAATGACGTCTAGGCCTTCGAAGGGTAGCAAGGTAAGATTAGCAAGAAAGGTAAGACCCTCGATGGTGATACTCACTCCCTTACATATTTTGGTACTACAAATGTTGCCCAAGGGTGAACTGGTGTATAAGGCCTCTTTTCGTGCAGTGACAGATATATGGTGCTCTCGTGCAAACTTGGAGGATATATATGAACATGTAGCACCTGAATCAAACAGCATGGATGCCTTAACTCCATGCACTAAAAACATACCGTACACCACGTCGGGGGCACTCTGGGCGGCCTCTGCTGAGATGTGGGTGAGGCGGCCACGGGGTGCTCCAGATGGCATCTGCTTGTGCGGGGTGCCTTGGTTCTGCCTGGCGGGCGCTGGTGTAGCTGGTGCAGCCTTGTTTGGGCACTCGGCTGCCTTGTGACCTGGCTGGCCACAAGCGAAGCAAGTGTAGGTCACACCGCCTGTGGGGGTTGGTGCGGCGGACCTCCATGTGCTACCTCCAGGTGCGGCACGAGCGTATGCTTGGCGGTCCTGAGCAGAGCGGGGGTAGTTGCTGGTGTGGGTACCACCGCCCCGGCTCGAACCGTGAGCAACTCCCTGGGCGAAGCGAGAGCGGGGAGGCTGAGAGGTCTCACCACGTGACCTCCGTGGGGCAGGTACGCGAGAGGTGCCCTCAGTACGGCGCTTCTTGTTCTTGCCAAGCGCCTCCCTCTCCGCAAAAACCTCATCGCGGTCCTTCTCAATCTCCATGCACCTGTCAATCAGGTCACGAAGGGTGTGGCTTTTGGTTCCTGAGAGGGAGAGCCTGATACGACTAGACAAGCCCTTGCAGTAGTAGTACATCTTCTCCTTCTCAGAGTTCACCACTGAGACGGGTGCATAGCGTAGCAGGTTGGTGAAGCGGGTGGTGTACTCATGCACCTTGTCAGCTCCCATGGAAATGCTGTGGAACTCGTTCTCCTTTTTCTCCAACGCACCCTCACGGATGAAGAATGTGCGAAACTCATCCACAAACTCATCCTAGGAGATGTTGGCGGGGTCTTGGTGGGTTTCGCAGAGGCTGTCCCACCAAGATCGTCCAGCACCCACAAGCTGGTGAGCTGCCAAGCCAACGCACTCCTCGTCAGTGCAAGTGGTCAAGTCCAGCTTCTTCTCAATCTCCTTAAGCCAATCATCAGCAGCGATAGGGTCAATGCTGGTGCCATCGAACGTCGGGGGCCTTAGTTTGAGAAAGAACTCCAGCTTCTTGTAGAAATCATCGCGGGGTTCCCGGTGCTGGGGGTGCAGCACGCTCTCAGCTAAGACTCGAAGAAGTTCGGTCTGCTGGGCCATCACATCCGCCAAGAGTGGCACGGGAGGTGGTGGTGGAGCTGCATCTCCTCCTGCAGCAGGCTCGGGCTCAGCAGCAGGCTGTGGCTGTCCTCCAGCCACGCCTCCGGCAGCTGGTTCTGGCTCAACTACCGGTGGTGGCGATGGGTGTGCAGGTCGTGAGGTGGCAGCGCGGGGTGGCTCCTCAAGGTTGAGGGGTATGCGACCAACACGTGCACGACTACTTCTGCGTCCGCGGCCCCTGGCGGGCACGGGTGAAGGAGAGCGGTTTCTCAAGCGGCTGGCACGACGAGTGGACATCTTGCTCGACATAAACCTCAGATTAGGGCATACGTGCTTAATATAGCTTTGATATTAAAGACATACTTATTTTGAAATAATTTTAAAACATTGCTAATTTATCCAACACTCAGACGAGGAAGCATGAAGATCCAATAAGATGCGATAAAAACCAAATCATTCATTACATCAGGGGGGTTACATGGCGATGTCTTTAGCAGCTACGCTTGGAGACTCGCGAGAAACGTACTACACGCAGGTAGTCTAGGAAAAGGGGTGGACAACTACTCAGCATCATGGTGAGTCTGGTCACTTGGCCATACAGGGCTCATCACCTCCTGACCTGATATTACTCTAGACCATCTCTAGAGGCTGGTCCAAACTATAAGCTGTGGGAGGTATACCGATGCCAGAAGCCTGGATCTGCTCGTCGGTCATCTGAAGGCGAGAGACATAGCGACGGGCCTCCTCGAGCTGAGGGGTGGACACTGCCTGTCCACTGAGTCCAGTGGTGGGACATCCACTCAAGTTGAGGCGAGATTGCCCCAGCTCAAATGTCTCAACCCTGACCCTCTTACGAGCACGTAAGGGAAGCTCGTCCTGCAACTCCTCGTACTCCCTGACCCTCTTGCGATCTGACCTCTTCCAAGCTTCCATAGTGCGTTTGAGCTTATCCATGAGGTATGCCGTCTTATGGACATAGTTGATCAAGTGTCCCTGGTTGTAGCTAGCAAGAGTGTACTCCTGTAGCAGCTTCTCACGTTGAGCCTTGCACTGCTGACGGAGTTTGTCCCTGTAGGCAGCATCTTGACTCTTTTCTTGGAATCTCTTTGCAATGTCTTCGTTCTTCTCAGCCATAGTGGTCTCAAGCTCCCAGATGTTCTTGTTGAGTTGGCTGTTGTGTATTTGAAGCTTATCCATCTCGCTCATCAGACTAGTGATCTGATTCTGGTGAGTGTGCTCTTTGCATGCTATCTCACACTCTAGATCTGCAATCTTTTGCTTCCATGCCGCTTCCTTAGCCTCTGACTTGCGGATCCTCTCGTCAACCTCCATCAGGTAGCGACGATCACGGCGTCCCTTCCGCTCCAACTCAGCAATGTACATTTCCTGGCACTGCATGTACATCATAGAGGCGCGGTGGCAGGGGTTGCGGTCGACTTTGGTATTCTGCTCGACGTAGATGACCTCTCCCCAAGTACCCTGCTGATCATCGAGGGCAAATGGAAGCAGACGAAAGTGACTTTCCTTCAGATAGTCAGCTCCGTTGCGCAGCACAGTACGGAGTGCCTGGCGTGAAATGGTCTAAACACACATGCCGGTGTCGTTGTCGAAGGAGAAGTCAGTGAAGACGGTAACTTCGGGCAGGTTCATGCTTGCAGGCACGTTGATGTGGACTGCCTTGTAGTCCTCGATGCCTCCTTCAAGGGTGGGCTTGCCGTGGCAAAGATACTCGATGTTCTCCACGGGAACACCTAGCTCGGTGAGAACCTCGCGAAGCACGTGAGCATAGCCTCCATGCTCTGTTCCGTTGAGCCTGAACTTAATGACATCCATTGGCGATAACAGACCAAGCGGCAAGTTGGGGTCCAGCTGCACGTGACACGCGAAAGAAGTTAGAAAAGTTGCAGAGAGAGGTAAGCCATGCATAAAAGCGTATGCAGTGGTCGGTGTATAACCGAGAGATTTCAAGATTTTTCCTAATTCTATCGTCCAATCCTATGGGTCTCGTCCTAGGGTCAAGCATGGCTCTGGTACCAACTGAAACATCCTCAATTTTCCACGAAGGGAAAATGCACAGAATGGCGGATAATATAATAGTTCGAAGCATCAAACCATCTCATTATCCCGCAGTAGTCGATACAGGATCCATACATCGTACAAAAGATTACAATTAGGGGGAATTACATAAATAATTCATCACCACACTGGCGGAATCATCAGAGTAGCAGCAGCCTCTGGGGCGGCTGCGGAAGGCGGAAGTGCAAAACATCTCCAAAAGAAGCCTGAGCGTAGGAACGAGACGTCTACTCCTCCTCATCGTCATAGTCGTAGTCGGGCTCACCTGCCAAATAATTTTCAGTACGGTTTGTACTGGCCACATCTCCCACCCTATGCTTTGCTTTTGCTATGTAGTATTTGGTGGGATGCAAGGATATAATCAAATCGACCTAATATGTGGCTGTAGTTTCCTATGCAAACAGTGACCAATATTATATAATATAGTTCATCAAATTTTACTCCATCTCATCCACACATCCAAACCCATTCCATCACCATCACACACATCTCACCCTCTCGCACTCAGTCGACAGGTCCAACTCCCTCTCGGAGCCTGCCTCAGCGGCTCACAGCCGGAAGGGTAACACCAGGGGGAGAAATAGAAGGACTCCTCTCACTACTCCTGAGAAGCGTGGGTCTTAGGAAAAAGCCATACCAGTGGCTCACAGACTATATATAGATTCATAAACTCTGCAGAGCGTGTACTCCCATAACCACAAGATCACTATCATCGGCGGTGCCCCACCTAAGCTGATTCTGGCTGCTTTCTAACCGATGCGATGCCACCCTACCACTCAGTACTGGGACATCCCGGATAGGTACCACCAGCACACTGAGACTGTGAGACATAGTACCGGGCCCCCATGGTCACTATGTTGTCTAAGGAGGGTGTGGGTCTCCACGCCCGTACCTCCCGACACTTTCTGCTAACAACCTAGTAGTAGTGGCACCGTCCTAGCTAGTCAGACATCCGTCTCCCGCCCATTCAAGAGCGAGTGGTGAGCACGTAAGTCCCAAGGTTCCGGTCCTCAAGAGATATCAGGTCCTAGGGGGATCAGATAGGATTATCTTCTCTTTTGGGACTACAACAGTCCGTGCTACAACAGCACCTCCTACCCGGGGCTTCGCTCCATGAAGATTCTCACCCCCGGGATCTCCTTATACCTCTCCATGTGCCCGCCACAAGCACCTCACACGGGAATGCCCAGAACACATTCCCCGGCAAGACTCGCCCATATGGCTCGTCGTAGAATCCTGTCCGATCGACTCAACTCTCACCACACACCCAAGACGCACGCAGCACTCTCCCTGAGTAAAGTGGCACCACGTGCCTTAACCATATAACCATGCTCTCCACCACGCATCATCATCACATAGATATAAGCGTAGTAGAAGTAAGGCATCATAAGTAAACAAGCAAGCGTCTAGCCTATCAGCAGGTGTGCAGGAGTATGGTTGCGACAAGGTAGAGGCTCATCAAGCAGCGCTACCATGCAACCTATCGTCTGGTGATATTCATAATTAAAGCGCTAGCAACTAGATATTATGCCATGCATAATAGGATCTACGAGGTTGGGTGGGGTGTGGCACCTGTGAAGTCGTCACCGAGCTCCTCCTCGTACTCGTAGTCGTCCTCCTCAAGCTGATCCTCCTCTGAAACGAGACATAATAGCCGCGTTAGCGGCTCCTATAGAGTCAACACAAGGAAGCAATAAAATTCAATAACTCCAAATGCACTCATACACAAGCCTATGACGTAGAGCTCATTTTTATGAAAATTTGGACACCTGGTTCATATTTTTCGGAGTTCGTATGAAGAAGTTATGAATTTCCGAAGTTTATTCTATTTTTGGAAAAAAAAAGGGCAGATTAACCTGGTGCTGACATGTGGCAGGTCCTGATTGGGCCACGTGGCGTGCAGGAACAGCGCAGCCGGGGCTGAGCTGACGTCAGCACTGACGCGGGTCTAGGCTAGATGACGTCATGCTGACGTTATGCTGACGTCAGTATCGACGGGTCCCAGTTAGTGGCTGACAGGTGGGGACCACGGACCTGGTCACTGACAGGTGGGGCCAGGTCAACGGTCAACGTTGACAGGTCTCGACCGGGCCTCGGAGGGCCTGGACAGGGCTGGATCTGGGTCAGGTTGGGTCGGCCGCTGTACACTCGAGGGTGTGATCTGGGCGACCCCTCGAGGATGGAGTTTCGCTCGGGCGAATGGACTGGCCTCGAGGATGAAACTTCGCCCGGCGAACGGGCATGTCCTCGAAGACGGAACTCTGTTCGCATGAAGGGGCAACCCTTGAGAACAGTTATCCAGTGAGACTCGACCCCCTGGCCTCGAACCGGATCCTCGACTCGAGCAGGCCCTCGATGGGAGCCAGGTCCTCGACTGTCGGGCGAACCCTCGACTTCATCGGGTGGACCCTCGACTCGTCGGGTGGACCCTCGACGAATGTCGGACGAACCCTCGACTTCGTCGGACGGACCCTCGACTCATCGGGTGGACCCTTGACGAATGTCGGACGGACCCTCGACTTCGTCGGACGGACCCTCGACTCATCGGGGGAACCCTTGACGAATGTCGGACGGACCCTCGACTTCGTTGGACAGACCCTCGACTTCGTCGAACGGACCCTCGACTCGTCGAACGGACCCTCGATGGATGTCGGGTCATTAGCTGAGCTACGTGGCTGGTCGGCTAGGTGCTCTAACTCGGGGAAATCGACCCTCAAGCCAGTGGCGGTCAGCGAGGCGCTGCAGCGGTGTGTAGCGACGGCGAGGCCAAATTTTCTGGCGAAGCCGGGCGTTGGTCTTCATCCTCCTTCTTGCCCTTCGATTGGAGAAGCTGGGATCTCCATGAGCTAGCTACCGGGGCTAGTCGAGGCACGGCGGGGCGTGCGCGGCTCGGCGGCCACGGCGGACGCTTCGGCGGCCAGAGTCCGGGGAGGCCGGAGCTGCAAAAGTGTGTGGCTCCAACTGTGGCCCGTGCCGGCTCCAAGAGGTTGCCAAAAACGTGCTCTAGACTACGGCGAAGCTATTGGTCGTGGTAAGGAAAGAAACAGCGATAAGGGGAGCGAGAATGTCGACGGTGTACTGGTAACGGCTATGGCCGAGCAGGGCGAGGGCGGGGATGCTTACCCGCGTAGCGACGGTCGAGGCAGGTGACGCGGTCTTGGTGGTGGCTCGGTGCAGGGGAGGCGAAGCCGGGGCGTCGAGGCGGTTATGCGGCGCTCCCAGGTCCTCCTCAGCGCGCGGACGGCGGCGGCGGCAGCAGCGCTCTAGCTCCGCCTCCTTCCTGCTCCTCCCTTCTTCTCTCTCTCTCGCTCGACTGATCTGGCGGCGGGTCTCCACAAAGACGGCGGGGCGATGGGGAAACCCTAGAGGCCAGGGTGCTCCTCTTTAAATAGGCACGGCGGCCGGCCATGGACGGCGGAGGCAGAAGATGCCCATCGGGCGGCTGTGCGCGGCCACGATTAGGGTTAGGGTTCGGCTGAGGCATGATGCAACCAGGCGGTTAGACGGACGGCGCGGAACGCGGCCGTACTTGGGCGGACGGCGGAGGCGCGCGGTGCACAAAAATAGTGCGACGGACGCGACGCGCGGTCGACCAGAAGTGGAAAAAGGAAGGAGCTGACAGGTGGGGCTCGTGTGTCAGCGAGACGGGGCGGCGAGCGGCGGAGACAGGCCCATGTTGGGCCGTCCTGGTTAACTGGGCCGCGGCAGCGCGCGAGCGAGCGCGCGAGAGCGGGCATCGGGGCGCGGCAGCGCGTTGCGAGCGTGACTGGGCCGACGCTCGAGGCAGGCCGGTCGGGGCCTCGAGCGGGCTGGCAGCAGCGCCACAGGCCGGCTGGTTGGGCCGTCTTCTCTTTTTCCTTTTCCTTTTTATTTTCAAAACATTTTCTATTTCTATTTCTTGCAAAGCAACTTATTTAGCCACAACCCTAGGTTAGTGAGGTTAGTGACCATGATGCATACACCATGGTGGGTCCACTAGGGTCTCTAGGTCATGATGGATCCATTTTCGAAGTTAGCGGTCATATATATATATATATACATGCATTAAAAGGTTATTCGATTTTATTAGTCATCGCATAAAATCGAATAAGAGGCAAAACATTCTCTGGTAATTAAATGCAATGCTCGGGCAAACGTCGGGTGCTATTTGTGCAACTATTGGCGGGTTTCCTACATGACATCCACCATTCACTGGTAAACTTTTAGAAAAATTTTTAAAAGTCCGTATTTTCGATATCCGGATTTCTAGGGTTGTTACAGAAGAGTTCAAAGGCAAGTAGAATTTTTGACGCGGAAATCAATGGGTAATGTTTGAAGCAGCCAGCGACAAGAAATGCGGTCCCGTGCCCGAAATCTGGCGAAGCTGAGCTACGAGAAGAGCAGGTGAATTAGACACGCCGTCTCCAATCTACCATGAGCTGTTGATTCGGCTCGCGATGCTGCGGACGCAACACAAACCAACAAGAAGAAAGCAAAGGCATGATGAACCCGTCTAGCTAGCTAATGGGGCCCAAGGCCCACCTGCGCACACTCGTCGGCGGCTATGGCGGGCGGCGGCGCATGCATGTCGCCGCGGCGGCTACTCCCGGTGAGGAAAGGCAAGGCGAGGCGCGCTGCGGCTACGCGAGAGCCAGGCGAAGCTAGACCTTGGGTTAGCGACGCAGGGAGTCACGGCGGTGATATCCGACCACGTGCATGGTGTTGGCACACGAAGTTGATTCGCGCAACAACACGATAACTATCGTACTTACGCAACGACGAGCGATTACTTTCCGAGCAAAGCAACAAAGGATCCACACTTTCGTGGAGGAGAGCCAACTGTTTTTCAGGATAAAACGGCAAAGATCAACCAATCCCTAGGGCTGCTGGGGTTCGGCAAAAACAACAAGCTACGTACCGGAAAGTAGAAGAAAATAGTAGATGTATTTTTGTGTGTCGATTGATCAGAGAGAGAAAAGCAGTCGGCCATGTACCCAGTATTTATATACATGGGTATGCCACGGTCTTTGGCAAGCTAGCTGTATCCGGCCAGGATTCTAAATAACATAGATACACGTTCGCTCATATTAACCGGAAATCTATTGGCCGGATATAAACAGCCCAATTAATTACAATTTTATCCAATCTTCTATTCTGCACGCAGATAATAATGAATAAAATGCTCCCTTTAATTCTCCAGTTCGTTAGGCTTCTATACAGTACATGGCGGCCACGGCCAGCCAGCTGCGGCCAACCAGCCAAGAAGCATTTGTACGTGAACGTGTGGAGTATATTACGAGAATGGAAGCAGATGAAGCAAGCTAGCTGCAAGCGTGGCTCACGTGTTCAGGGCGGTGGTCAGCTAGCAACGTTTTTTTTTCTAAACCAGACAACCATCACGGTAATAAGGCTGAGGGGTAAAAGGGTCACTTTAGGAACAAATACATGTATTTAGATGACAAAAAAGATTAAATGAATCAAAATCATATGTATTCCAAAGTGTCAACGATTGGAGTCATATTTTAGCTAAACAACTATTAGGAATCCTATTTTTGCGAAGCCGCTTCTTTAGAGTCATATAATAGCAAATTTCTCGAATCTTACAAGGGGAAGAGAGGGGAAAACAGGAGCAGTGGAGAAAGGGAACCAGCCCTCCTGCACTACCACCGGCGAGGTCGCCGGAGAGGCAGGGGGCCGGCAGCGGGGGAAGGTAGAAGGGGCGGCGGCGGAGGGAGGTAGAAGGGCCAGCGGCGGTGGCGACGGTGGTAGAGCTAGAAGGAAGGTGGGGGGAAGGAAGGTAGGGAACGACAAGTCGTCCGGTTACTACTCAGAGACCAGCAAAAAGGATCTTTTTCCAACACTTTAAATCTACTAATTAGGTAGTTCTATGAAGAATACATCATGTACTAGTTGTAATATAATTTTTTCTTCTAACATGAACTATTTTGTGCAAAAATTAATATTTTTGTTAATTATATTAATTATGCTAATATTGTTGAAGGATTGCTACTACGATGGTTTCTATAGCTTTTTCTAGGACCATGCCGTGAAGGCAAGGCATACACGAAATTTTGCCTGCTTATTTTTCTTCTTGTCTTTTATTCATGATTTGTTTTGAAATAAATTATTCTTTTCTCTTATATTTATAATTTGGCATATTAAATATGTAAGTCCTTAGTGAATGTTAGTTTACAAATTTTTTTTCTAGATTGCATCTAGTAAGATATGTTCTTTTGTACTGTGCCTGTGTGCCGCAATATTAAGTTTAATTGTTCTCAGTTGTTTGTCATGTCATATATATTTTTGGTTCCCAGGCGGCTGTGAAGGGCAACAGTAATGACGAACCATATGCAAAGGAGTTTGGCATAGACATTAAGAAGGAACTTGTGTCACTTGATGCTCGTGTGCTTCCTCCCCCTTGGGTAAGTATCTCAGTTCGCAGTTGCATATGCCAATTTCCTGTTTCTATTTGATATGATATTCATAAAAATCCGACTTTGTATATCATATATACCAACTTAAGTTCCAAGACAACACTGGCATGCCTAAAGAGATATTTCCACAAACACGTCGATGGAATATGATCCGTAAGGTATTTCACTTGTTCAATCAGTATGTAGCTTTGCATCCTTGTGTATTATCTTTCCAAATTTTTGTTATTCACATGAGAACTCATGTAAGATATTATGGCAGCCAACTTATAAATCTGTAAACTAGTTTCTTACTAGTCCTTTTCTTGTAGAGGATGTTTGTTGGTGGGGAAGTTAGCAACTGGACACGTGTGAACTTTTCTTGTGATGTGGAAAACGAAAACGTTAGAAGCTTCTGTCATGAGCTGGCTGTTGTGCGCAAAGCGTCTGGGATGGTAATTTTCTACTTGATCAAATGTTTTAAACAGTAAACTTCTCTTTCTGATTTTTAGGTAAACTGTACTGTTGGCCTTTCACTCTCTCTCTTTCTCTCTCTCTCTCCCTCTCTCTCTCTCTCTGAATGTAGGACTTTTGCCCTGATCCTGTGCTTCCTGAGCAAACTGCTGATCCTAAGGATCTAGAATTGACACTGAAGTTATGCTCCAACCACTGGGAAGAGAACTTGACCTTCTGATTGTAATATTGCTCAATAATAAAGGCTCTCTTTATGGTACTTTATCTTAATTTTTAAATGCACTCATCAATCATTGACTCTGTTGTCTTGGAGTCTAAATAAGAATATGCGAGACAGAGGTTGGACTAGTGCCTCTGTGTTGTCTTGCAAAACATGTTTCAAAGATGAGCAAACAGTATCTTGCAAATGTTGCCCTTAAAATCAACGTCAAGGTTTGTTGTGCTCTTCCATTTGCCTAGCAGATTCGAGGAGGAAGATAAGGTGATATATATTACTATATGAAACTGTAGGTAGGAGGAAGAAATGTTGTACTTGCTGATTCGATGAGGCTGCCCTGTGTTGGTGACACACCAACTATTATATTCGGTGGGCATCTTATGCATCCTTGGAAAAGTAATAGTCCCTCCATTGCAGCTGTGAGTGCATTATGTCATTGTAGATACCTAGCATGGTGCCAATCCCATGTAAACATGCATATGCTATTTTGTGATGTCATTCTTTATTCAGTTGTTGCTTCTCAAGACTGGCCTGATGTTACCAACTATGCTGCATTAGCTGGTGTGCAAGCCAATGGGCAGGAGTGGATACATGATCTCTTTAGTGTCTCGCCTTTTCTGGGACAGGGGCCAGGGCTGGTGGTATGATAATGTATGATCTTATCTTCTCATAGCATTTCTATATGATTTGGAGGTGGGACCATGGTTTCTGAATAACTTCTTTTAAACATGCAGTGAACATCTCATTTCTTTCTATAGAAAAACTGGACGAAAGCCTGGAAGGATCATATATTACAGGTCTAATCACTTATCTCTGTGTGACTATTTCTTTGATTTATGCTGTTCTAAATGTGCTCCCAATGTTCGCGAGTAAATGTCATTTGAATGTGGATATGATCTCTGAATTGAAACCTTGACTACTATACTACATATATATCGATAGACAAAAACTAGATGATACTAGTGACTGCAGAAAACCAAAGCGTCACATGGTTCTTATGAGAGGGTTTAATATTTCTCTTTCAGGGATGCTGTGAGCAATGGACAGCGCTATCAGGTGATGTGACAAGAAGTCGTTGCCATTAAAAAGGTAAATAGTCTTTTTTTAGAAAAATGAAAAAAATCATCATTTTCTCAGTATCTATTGTGAACAACATGTACTGTTTTCTGATGTAACCTGACCTCTTTTGTTCCAGGAACATACTTAGGCTTGTAGCTATTTGGAGCCTGATTACATGCCACCAGTGACCTATGTGGTGCTCCAGAAGCGTTGCCGTGCACGGTTTTTCACTGGTAATGAGCTCGAGCGTACCCGGATGTTTAATGGTAGTGGAAATGTATTGCCTGGTTAGTTGTCATTTCACTTGTTGTTCATTGACTGTAGACCCTAAATGGTATTTCTGAACTGAATAAATGTTGCTATTAATCTTTTTTAATTTCCTTTCAGGAACTGTGGTCGATTCAGATATATGCCACCCAAATGACTTTGGATTTTACCTGTGGAGCCAAATTGTAACTCAGGTTTACTTTACCTGTCCAGATGAAATTTTGTTTTGCCTGTCCAAATAAAATTTATGTTGGCGTTGGCGTGTGTGCTGATTGGTCATTGAAACGTCCATATCCTTTGCAGGGTACAGTACAGCCTGTGCATTATCACATATTGTGGGATGAGAACAGATTTGCGGCTGATACTTTCCAGTGCCTCACAAACTACTTGTGCTACACGTAATCATATCTCTCGCCCGTGTGTGTGTTGTGTTGTAACATCAGCTTTTGTACACCGATCGACCTGTTATTGACCATGGCTCTTGCTTTGTGTTATCTTGCAGCTATGTTGGGTGCACTCATCCTGTATCAATCGGTAAGTGCATACAAGCCTTTTCACCATCGTATATATCTTATTACCTGCAATAGAATTTACGGAAAACAAGTGGTTTTTTTTTATCGGTGTTGCATACTGTTGCGATGGGTCAAAGTGTTGGAACTCTGTATGCAGTGCCACCGGTGTTGTACGCTCGTCTTATGGCTTCACGGTGTCGTTTGTACATGGAACCTGCTACCTCTGACTCTGCGAAGGTAGATGAAGCATCGGATGATACAAGCGGGGCCACAAGCAGGTGTCTTCGTACTGTGAAGGACAATGTGAAGCAAGGCATGTTTTACTGCTAATTGAGTTTGAGGGAACCTAATTAACATATCGGCAGCACTCAGTTTAGTTGCTTGCGTGGCTTCGTTCCTGCATCTCTGTCTCTGTTAGGTATAAATGCCGTGCACCCGCATTCTGCGACCTCTTCGGCGCCCCCAGGATCGGAGTAGTAGCTAGCATTGCGCCGTTCCTGAACGATTAGGTTGCAACACATCTGATGCATTGCATTGCTTTGGGTGGTCGATTTGTAACTGGACCGCCGTAGCCTTAGCCCTTCTCTCACATCCGATTAGCTAGGTTACTCACTTTGTCCAACAGGCAACAGCAACCCATGTTGTGGGATCCATCTTCCCGCCGTCTGAGTTGGTGGTATTGTATTGTATAAAAAAACACAAATTTCAATTTCAATAAAAAAATGTATATGAAAAATTCATGTGCGTGGAAAAAAGTCTACTTAACCCCCAACCTATCAAGAGTGGCCTACTTTACTCTCAAACTATGAAGCCGTTTATTTTATCTCATGAACTTTCCAAAAACGATCAAATAATAACAGTGGCTCTGAGTTGGTGGTATTGTATTGTATAGAAAAAAAAAAGAAATTTCAATTTCCAAAACGAAACCAAAATGCATGCAACGGCCGAGGTTCATCATCATTGAATAATATAAGTGAGCGCCAACGACGCACTGCAATATTTGTGAGAGTAAATCTTCAAGATCCTCACGACGGATAGGAATAGAGATTTTTTGGTGAAAAAAAATACTCTTCAATAGTTTCTTTATTTAAATAGATCTCTCAATATGCTCTCAATATTGTCATCTTATATATCAAGATAGGATTTCTAACTAACCAAAGATAGAGAACAGGATTGTTGGCTTTTCTAGATTATGGATGCTCTAACGTCTGGCTGGAGCTTAACGTCTTTAGGGACTACATCCAATGAGTCCAAGCACAGACAGCCAGTGCCCACACGGTGGTTATCTCGAAAGCCGGAGAAAGACCTGAAAGGGACCTTCCAATATGTACAAGTCAGCAGATTAGGTATCTGATTCCAGTATGTACAAGTCAGCAGATTAGGTATCTGATTCGACAACGCGTGAAATATACGTCTCAGCGACCACGTCTGTAGCACGGAGAATGAACAAACACCACAAATATTTCTCTGACAAAAATCCATGTACGGCACCAGATGTGATTCAGGACCATGTGCAAAGACCCTGAAGAAACACGTGAACTGCAAATTTCAATGAACAAGAACATTTCAGAGGGGAAACCACCACTTACTCTGCGAGACACAAAAAAACTGTATATAACCTCATATGTACCAAACCAAAGACAAGAGTATAGCTATATATGCAGGCTGAATATATACAGTGAAGCAACCAACACCCCCTTATTATTCCCCTAATTACACAACCATGGTATGCGGGGCACTAGCAGGAGTAGTGCGGCTGGTGCAGGGTCCTCTTCATCTTATCAAGGATCCCGGCAGCCTTCCGCCGTGCCCTTGAAGTCCCGTTCTGTGTGAGCCAGGCCAGTGAGCCGTTCAGCTTCTCGTGCTCCGCAACCTCTCTCAGTTTGGTGCGGTCATACATACAGACTGCTAAGAGCACCGCAGCTGCATTCTCCTTGTTTCGCTTGCACTGGTCTTCCTTTATAACATGGAGCATGGAGGCCACGCCACCAGTCTCGCCGATCTCCTCTACTGTCTCATGGTCGCCTGACAGCAGGGCAAGGATGGCCAGAGACTCATCCACAAGTGAGTCATCAGCAATGGCCTTCAGGGTCACATCAATAACCCCACTCTTGGTGGCCCTTGATTTGTTCTCGTGCAGCATGCAGAGGTTGAATATAGCTGAAGCTGCATCTTTCTTCGCTATCATGCTGCCATGTTCAAGGAGATCCACCAGAGGTCTCATCACACCTAGTTCACCGATCTTCACCTTGTTGCTGTCAAGGGCAGATAAACTGAACATGGCAGCTGCAGCATTGCTCCGGGCCTCCATGCTTCCTGACTGTAAGGTCCTTATGAGGAACGGGATTGCCAATGGGTCATCTCCAATAATCTTCTTGTTGCTCTCATGAATAGAAAAATTAAGAATAATTGTCACCATATCCTCCAGAACTTCTGTATTGTTTTCTAGCTCTGGATTGGATGCTACGGAAATCATCTGTGAGATCGAATCAGGTTTCTCTCCGATGGCTGCTCTTAGTGAACTGTTGCACTTCGTCAGCAGCCTGAGATCTTTAATGGCTTCCGTCTGCTCAGATAGGTTTGACGACAATGCGATCCTCTCAAATATTTTACCAAATGTCTTCCGCTCATTGTTTGTAACCAGATCTTCGTCTTGGTTTTCAACTGGTGGCAGAGTGATCCCATTATCTGTGCACCACTGTGAGATCATGCTTCTCACAAGGTGGTTCGGGATGATAATTGTATTTGAAAGGGCTTGTTGAGTCTGTGGGCATGTCCGGTTTCCAGCACTTAACCATTCTTGAATGAAACGACGATCATACGTCTGCAGAAGGAGTAGAATAGTTATGTCAATCTTTATGCCACAAAAAAAAATCGATTTAATATTATTGGACTTTATGCCAATTCAGCAGTAAAGAAAGCATTGCTTATGAGACATATTTATAACTCATAAGCTACAATGACTTTTGTGTAAGCATACAGAGAAATAAACAGTTGTATCTTGTATGAAGCAGATTGACTGATTTGTCACTTTTCTCAACCATTTTGGATTCATGCAAAACAAATAGGATTTATGAATGCATCAATACACAACGTCAACATCAGGGACCACACAAAGTTGGAGTTATTTATAAAGAGAATTTAGTTAAACCACATCAGTCATTCAGGCACAGTGATGATGATGGGACCTCTGCAAGGAAAACGGAGCTGGTATAGCAACAATTCTTTTATTCAAGAAGAATCTAAATTAACCTATTTCTCCTGAAGAGAAGTGGCAGCGCCATACCAACTTTTTCATGGAAAAACGCTGCAAACAGAAGTCTCAATCATATTTATTTGAACACAACTGAGTGGCACCAGGCTAATTAAATATGAATTAAACTTGTCACGTCGTTTGTAAGGAAAACTTAGTATGCTTTTCATTTGGCTGAATGAAGGAATAAATTCTGAACAGGACATGCCCACACTAGCAGGACCAAGTCAATACACTCCAAAGGGGCAGGCAATTGAAGTGTTAAACCTCTAGTGTCCAAAACCACTAAAACTGAATCATCAAACATTAACTTTCGTTACGAGCAGCTCTATTTTCTTTTAAATTCAACATATATATACAGTTACATGTTGACTTGCTCCATTCCGAACTTTTATGGCTTTAATTAACATTCAAATAGGTGACAATTTCACTTGGTGGGATGAAGCAATTGAAACAAGAATCTAAGAAAACCAGGAAAGAGATGGAGCGATTGAAACAAGAACCAAGAACAACCGAGAAAGAATCAAGGTATATAAAATTTGTGCTCGGAATGAAAGTTGCAAACAAGGACAAGTACCACGGCATCAATGTAGAATATAGTGGACCAAAAATAGCTACAAGGTTCGTTCAGTTGACACGGTGCTCACATCACACCGACAGAATGGTGCAAACAAAATCCCAAGGCCATAAAAGTTGAATCTTTCATGATTTGTCCACGCGAAGAACTAGGGAACGGCAAGTGAACATGGCAATAACTCGAGTCACATGCACTGTCCAACATGGGGGGCGTAAGACGGTCAGAGTGACAGCACCCATATGAGATCACGTAATAATAATAAATCCTCGTTCCAAATCCAAGCCATAAAATCCGGGTCTCGTGTTGCAGTACGCAACGTCAGCTGTGGAAAGAGCAGAAGCCCACGCGGTTGCGTAACAAGAGGAAGAATCGCCATGTGGGTTCATTTCTTAGTACTTGCAACGGAGAAAGTACAAGAGAATGGTACAACGACAGTTCCAGCAACAGGAATGGGACACTCGCAATTTTACAAGAGCTAGCAAGAGGTTAGATAATTAAGAACACAGCACAGGAAATTAGAATACTGTGTGGCTCAATAAGAACAGTCTATTTTTAGCCCATGCCTGGAGAATAACCAACCACCAATAATCGAACGACAAAAGCAACAGTATCGACGAAAGAGAAAGCAGTAATCCTTGCGTCCTCATCAGAATAATCAAACGACAAAAAAGAAAAAAATCTGACTGTAACAAAAGGAAAAGTAAAATTTAAAAAACTAGTAGACGGAATTTTTCGGAAACGCTGCTCAGCAGCCGCAATCACATCACGGGAGAGCGGAGAGCGGGGAATCACGAGCAAAAAGTAGCAGATGAAAAAAAACTAGGGCTTTGTTTAGATCCTAAAATTAACGTTAGAATTCCTATAGCGAAATTTTATTAGCAATTTATTTATATTTGGTAAAAATTATTAAATTTTAACTAATTAGGTCTAAAATGTTCGACTCATAAAATACAGCCAATCTGTGCAATTAGCTTTTTTATTTCATCTACGTTTAACGTGACGGGAAAGCAGATTCTGGATTTTAGGGTGAAACTAACCAAGGCCTAGACCGAAAGAAAGAGGCGCAAACAAAACTGTCGGGGGCAGGAAAGGGACAGGTGGCGGTATCATCAGAAGCTTCTGGCACACCACAAAATTAAATTTAGCCGTGTGTGTGTGTTCAGACGTCGTAGCAGCGCTAGCACAGAGGAGAAGGATGAGGACACGAGAGCAGCGGAGGAGCAATCAAAACCACTTGCGCCGGGAAACAGAAGGTAAATGTAAATTATACGCGCTAAAAGGAAATTCGAAATCCGTACCGTCGATCACTCTATACTAGGAAATAAATAAAATCGCACTTCAATTCTTTTCTTAAAAGTTAGTATTAATAAGGCAGGCTAGAAATTCATCTCGGTTGAGAAACGGCAATTAACGCTAGTAAAATAGTAAAACCAAGCGACGGAACGGAGCACATCCAATCTAATCGACTGCCCCCCGAACACCAAGCGACGACGGGGAAGGGGAAGAGAAGTACCTGGCCGGAGGCGAGGACGACGGGATCCCTCATGATCTCCGAGGAGATGGGGCAAAGGAAGTGCTCCGGCACCGCGGCCTCCGTGCGGCGCTTGTTCTGCCCGCCGCCGCCGTCGCCTGCCCTGTCCTTGCGGGGGCCGAGCTCGGCGTCCCTGAGCTTGGTGAGCGCCTCGGCCGCCTCGTCGAAGGCCTCGGCGTCGGCGCTCCCGGACGCCACCGCGGCCACCAGGCGCCTCAGCCGGCGCCGCATCGCCGCCGCCTCCTCTGCCGAGGCCACCGGCGTCGGCTTCGCCATCCGTCCCCCAGGCAGGCCACCTCTCCGCTAGCTAGCCAACGGTGTTACTGGACGCCGCTGCTAGCGCTGAAGCCTCGCGGTCGCGGGCGGGCCTGGTGCCGGCGGGCATGGAGAGAGAGGTGGCGGAGGAGGAGGAGGAGAGGGAGGGGAGGGTTAATGGGGGGGCCGGGACGGGAGCGGACGGGTGGTGGGTTGCAGAGCAAGGAAGGAAGGAAGAGAGGCTAAGCGGCGGGTTTATGCGAGGGTGGGACCCGCGAGGCGGGCACGTTTAGCCCCGTCATTGATTTGGTTTCGAACGGCGGGGCCACCGGGTTTGGGCCGAAAGATATATATCATGATATATCTAGTGATAATTATTCAGTGTAATAAATATTGATATCTTTTATAAATTGCTGTGATAGAGAAGTATTATAACTATACCAACAATGCATATACTTCATTCGTTACAAATTATAAATCAGTAAGATATACTTGAGAGACGGTTGCTATAATAATTACATTACATTCCATGGGTGCTTTTCTTATCGATCTTGGACTCTCATTGACATTTATTTTTCTGTGAGATGTAGAGTTGCAATTGAGCTTTTCTTAAACAATGAAGCTTAGCATTCACGCTGGACAGAATGATGTTGACTTGCATTGTTTTGAGAAAAGGTGAGGAGGCTGATTGTGAGCACATTATGGTCAGAGACACGAGTGAGTGCAAAAAGATTGCACTAGACTCTAGTATACTAGCTGGCGTTCATTTTCATGCATCCACGGACGCATTGGCCTTTATGTTATTTGGTACTACTATAATCATTCATTGACTCATCAAGTTTAAATTCTTCCGTATTCGGCCAGAGTTTCCATTCCCACACTTGGTCCATATGCTTCTCTTTCAAGTGTGGTCCTTTTTGCTTCTACACCTTACAAATTATATTTGCTTAGACTATATATACATTTTTTAAAAACAACACTAAACTTTCTTGCTGTTATTTAAAGCATCCTTGGTAGGAAACCATTTGTTTTCACATCTCTCACTAAAAACAAAAGAAACAGAAACCATATCCTTTCGTGTTCGTATTTTCCAAGTCTCATCTCATAAGTTCATATATAAGAAGAATGATATGGGAACATGCACTGCGGTTCCATGCTCTCTAGCTATGTGCAAATAACATAAAAAGTTTTTTTTATTATTTTTGAGGCCTCGGTGGGGAAACCCACCCCCCCCCCACCTATTTTTATATTGAATAAAAATAAAATTCCAAGTGCACGAGGTGCAAAAAAAGAGGGGTTGGGGGAAGCTCACAGAGCTCAAAGAGAAAAGCAAAAACAACTAAAGCCTATTCTCTAACCAGGAATGGAGAAAGCCAGCACGACGCTCATTGACTTTAATACAAGGGCTAATTGGATACACACCACTATAAAATTCACGATTTTGAAATACACCATCAATATTCGTCTAACTGGCCTGGCACCATTGCTATTTCTTGGATCTTTGAAATATGACATTATGTACGCTAGATTCCCTTTTGGACCCACCGTTAGGAAACTGCATTTTCATATTACCTCTTATGCCCTCACGCGGAAGGATACCCCCCTGACCCGAACTCGACTTCGAGACTCCCGACTCCACTCCCATGAGGCCATGATTTGTTCCCCAACGTGTAACTCGGTCAGGCGGCGAGCAGCGGCTGCGGCCTTGCGAGGCAGCGAGGCGAGGCCAGGCCCCCCTCTGTGGTCAGGCGAGCTTGCCTCGCGGCCAAGCGGCCAGCGGTGGCTGCGGGTAGGCGGCCAGCGGCCACTGGACGTTGCGCGGGCTTGCGAGGCGGCCCGGCAGCTGTGAAAAATAAATCGAGTCTTTGATGAGTGCTATGATGTATCAGGTGTATGTACAGAGGTGATCGCTAAGGGGCAAAGGACGTGGGGTGGGGAATTGAGGAATGAACTATGATCCAGTCAACATGGCCATGTATAGAGAGGCTAGGGGCAAAAGGGACCATACAAAAATACAACAGCCTGATGGTGGGTTCAAGATGGCATCCAATGTACATAATGGTGTATTTCAAAGATCCAAGAAATGGCAATGGTGTCACCGCAATTAGACAAATATCAATTATGTATTACAAAATCATAAATTTCACAATGGTGTGTATCCAATTAGCCCTTAATACAAACCAAGCCAATTTCTTCTTTAAACTTCATCTTCCAAGAGGCTAAGCTGCAAGCTATATTGAACATAAAAAGGTTTTCATTCCATTTTGTAACGGGATATGTGTCTGAGTGCGTGAGGCAAATTTATTAGTATTAATTAATCCATCATTAGCAACAGTGTTATTGTGGCACTTTAGTGTCAAATCGTAGCCTAATCGGGCTCAAAAGATTCGCCTCGTAATTCTCCACGTAAACTTTGCAATTAGTTTTTTATTTTTTATATATTTATTACTCTATGTAAGTGCCGTAAAATTCGATGTGACGAGTAAAAAGCTAGGGAACTAAACATGACCTTGTTTAGGAATGTCTCTTGAGTGAAAATATAACTCCTTTTGTATTTTAAGATGCGCAAAAGTGTACTAAAAATTTCTGTAAGGACACTAGGTGCATGGTGTTATAGGTCACTAGGTGCATGGAACTCAAATTTTTTTCGGTTTTGCGAAGAGATATGTACCTGAGCATGAGAGAGATCCATCACCTTTCGCTCAAAAAAGGAAAACGGAAACAATATTACATACTACTCCTTTTGATTTTCACTATGCACCATGTGCCTCTGGGTAAATGAGATTTCCATATCAACAATGAGTATAGCGTCAAATTTGAAGCGTCACACATTATATGTGGTATCGTAACACTATAATATATAAACGGGTGTGCCTATGTATTCATTCATCCGTTTCAAATTGTAGTTTATTTTAACTTTTTAGTGCACGTATTTTACTATATATCTAGATAAATAATATGTCTAGATATATAGTAAAATACATAAAAAAAATTAAAATAAACTATAATTTAGAACGGAGAGATTATATAATAATAAAGAGGAAGACATTCAAAACTTTGAGCACAGTTGTTCATGGGCGTGGATAAATGCGCTTGCCATTTGGCGGGAGGACAGTCAGTACAACGGCAAGTATTATTCACACATTGTACGTGGCTTTGTTTGCACCCTGAAGATCCTCCCACAAGATTTTTGTGACCCTGGTGGAGGCCGGGACCCTGGTGCCCGGCTGTCCCGGCAAACCACCATACCATGGCCGGTTCATGGATTGAACTGAAGAGCGTAACGTGTTTGTCATGTTCTTATATAGTTATATGTTTGTTTATTACGTGAATGAGTGAAGATAAACCGCGCAGGTGGTGGCCATTACCAAAACGCACATGTGGATTGCTACTTGCTAGCTATGGATAACTTGTGGCATCCCACTTTCCACTTGGGATAGATCGAAACCACTCTACTCAATTATTGTTATCCTGTAAATTAAGTGGCAGGTCGATCGGAGCGCACGCAGTGCAGAATGCAGATGCAAGCAAACGTGTCGGGATGCCGTGGCGCTGCTGCGTGTGCGTGTCCCTGGGCAGGCAGCGGCAGCCATTGCCCATGCCATCAAAGTAGTGGGGCCCGGAGCCGGACAGCTGGCGCTAGATATGAGTTGCGCGAGACGACCCCACATGATCCGCCATCTCGCGGGCAGGCGCAGGAAGCAGGAGCCCCAGCATTTGCTTGTCTCCATTTGCATTTGGAGCGGAGCTTTTAAACGTACGTGTGCTTTGCTCTCGTTTCTTGCAACGACAACGACTCTTTCTTACCGTGCTGCTGGTGGACGTCCACATCCAAGAAGAGAGAGAGAACCTATATAAAGAGCAACTTTAGCAATAACTCTTAAAACAGGATCTTTATATTTTGTTTAAGGGTTTTCCTTATTTTTAAAAGCTCTGTTTTTTGAGTAAACTCTAGCAATAGTGCTCAAAATAGAATCCCTACTTCTTATTTTTTCTATTTTATCACACATAATATGTATATATGTATTTGAGAATATCATAGTATATAATAATTTATTTAAACTCTAACGATAAAAACACAACACAAAAATTATAAATAAAAATATAATTTTTTAAATTTAAATTTAAATATAAATTTGGTCTAAATTTAATTATAGTCAATCACTATATAATCCATAACATGTTTGCAAATCAAATAACATAATCATTAAATGTAAAGTCAAATAAAATAATTAACTTAAGCTATATCACCCCCACAAATGAACACAAATGAGATTTGAGGGCTGTGTCCAGAGCCCCTCAAACTAAAAGCTAAATGAGTGATTTGAGAGGCCTCTTAAATTTAAGGGCTTAAGTAGAGGCTCTGCTGGAGTAAATTTTTTTACTGTCAGCCATCAAAAATAAGATGATGACTTAAGTAGGAGAAGGCCATCTTCTCTTCTTTGCACGGTACGTGCACGGTTGCACACTCAATATTTCCACGCTATTTGTGCCTGCAGCACTCCTCAGCGCGCCCGGCCCGTCTCTCTGATGGCAACGACCACACTCTCTGTGCATTTATGTGCCGTGGGATTATACTCTTGCATGCATTGATAGCTAGCTACCGTTGCTGGTACTAGACAAGTCAAATATATCGACTAAGGTCTTCTTTAGATCTTCAAAATTGCTAGTTTTTTTATTCTTTCTTTATCATATCAAATATTATATCATATGCATAAAGCATTAAATATTAGTAAAATAAATAACTAATTATACAGATTAGTTGTATATCACGAGACGAATCTTCTGAGCCTAGTTAGTCTACAATTAGATAATATTTATCAAATACAAACGAAATACTATAGTACTTTTCATGTTAGAAATTTCACCATCTAAACAAGGTCTAGGCCTTGTTTAGTTGGATGTTGAATTGACATTCTGCACAATGCCGCGTCAAATCAGTGCACTTAAGTATTTCATTTGTATTTAGTAAAAATTATCAAAACTTTGACTAATTAGACTTAAAATATTCGTCTCGTAAAATACAACTAAACTGTGCAATTAATTTTTAATTTTATAGTACTCTATGTATGTGCCGGTATTTTAACGTGACTCAGGATCTAAACGGCCTAACTAAACAAGACTAGGAACAAGACATGATGACATGAACAGGGAGTGAAGGTAGCAGATCGCATTGCCGCTGCTCCACAGAAATCGCGGCAGGCAGACGACGCTCACGTCCATGCGTCCATGTCTTACCGCTCCGTGTCTCTCACACACTGACTCATCAGGAGGCGGGGGGCGGCGGAGCCCCACACGGCTGCCGGCTGGTGGAGACGCCGGATCTGGCCCACTTTATTAATCCAGCGCCCTTGCATGCGGCGGCTGCCTCGGTCGATCGAGCGTGTGGCGGACGGGCGGTGCCGCCGTGGCCAGGACAGTTGCACGAAGACGGCCCCCCGGCGTTCGGCTCTTGGACGAAGCAGGAACGCAAACGTAAAGGCTATCATCAACAAAAAAAAAAATGACAGATTTCTGAGGCTCTCCTGCAAACCTTTAGCCCTTGAAGTCTTTATGTTCTTACTTCATCCTGTGGCACAAAGAAATAAGCAGGACAATAATGGATCACCTTGACAAAATCCTTGAGTGGATCAAAAGGTATCTAAGGGTGCGTTTGATTTGATTTGGTGGAATATGGCGGTCCATGTACAAGCGGTGTTTGGTTTGTGGGCGATTGTGAATACGAATATCCCTGGTACAAGAGAAATAAAATGAGTCAATCCATCCTTCAGCCATATGCTCTCATGATTCAAAATAATTTTGCTATCTCTTTTAGGTGTACAAAAAAAGGTGCCATAAAGAAAATAGGTACAAAGACAACTTAAGATTTCCTCGCTGAACCGGTAGACTTTAAGGGTTTATTTGTATGTATGTACACTTTGTATCCAGCACAATTTGTATCGTTTGCATTTTGTAAAAAGGGCTCATTTTACTATTACTATAGACACGAGTGCGTACGCGCGCATCGGCTAGTGCTTACTCAAAGGAACGCTGCAATCTGATAAACCGTCTCTATCGCAGATATGATGCGTGTGCATGGCGATGAACAAGAGAATGTGTGTACAGGTCAGCTTGGCCCAGCAGCAGCAGTTATAACAGAGTGATAGCCAGGAGGTAGCCCAGGATGGCACCAACCGACCGACCAAGCATATATACGTACCTACCTGCTATGCCGAGTTGGCGACGACGACGTGTACGCGCTTGCGTGTCGCCGTGTCGGTTGCATTGGTGGCTGCCGTGGTGCCATTGCATCATCGATGTCTGATCGACGACGACGCTGCCACCACAGACACCAGTAGCAGCAGCAGTTGCATTAGGGCCTCGTTTAGTGTGCTAAATTGACGTTGGAATTCTTGTAGCAAAATTTTTATAGCTTTTTGTTTGTATTTGATAAAAATCATCTAAACTTTGACTAATTAGGTTTAAAATATTCATCATACAAAGTACAACAAAACTGTGCAATTAGTTTTTGATTTTATCTATATTTAGTATTCTATGCATGTGCCGGTATTTTAATGTGACGGGAATAGAAATTCTGTATAGTGAATTTGATGGCCAAATTTGATGAACTAAACAAGCCCTAGGTCATATACTCATCATACACCTCTCATCTGTTCCCTCCGTCCCATGGAGAATGTCGTTTCTGACTTTCGGATTTCATGTTTGACCATCAGTCTTATTCAATTATGTAAATAATAAAATAAATTAATTAATATTTAAGTGCCTTTGTTGATAAAAAAGTTATAAAAATAAATTATATTTATATAAATTTTTAAAATAAATTATATTTATATAAATTTTTTAAATAGGACGAAGGATGAAGGCCTCGTTTAGATTGCGAAAAAAGTGAACCCGATGAATAGTACCACTTTCGTCTTATTTGACAAATATTGTCCGATCATTGACCAACTAGGCTCAAAAGATTCATCTCGTAATTTTGAACTAAACTGTGTAATTAGTTATTTTTTTACCTACATTTAATGCTTTATGCAAGCAGCTAAATATTGATATGATGAAGAGAGAGTGAAAAAATTGTAACTTTTGGATGAATCTAAACGAAGCCGAAATAACATGGCACGAAATTCATAGTGAGGACGGAAGAAGTATATATGATCTTTGGCTGCAGCGCTGTGGACAATTCGTCCTTACCAGATCACATCGACGTCGTCGTCGTCTGTTCTTTGTTTTGTTTACTTTTGAACTAAGGCCTTGTTTGATTGTTAAATTTTTTCACTCTCTCTTTATTATATTAATTTTTAGACTTATATATGGAATATTAAATATAGGTAAAAAATAACTAATTATATAGTTTAGTTTGAAATAACGAGATGAATCTTTTAAATCTAGTTGGTACACGATTAAACAATATTTGTTAAATAAGACAAAAAAATTACTATTTATTAGATTAAAATTTTTTCGCAATCTAAATAAGGCCAAACTAACACACAACAATCATTGACCCGTCAATCTTCCGGAATTAACATTTTCTGCCGCTCGCGACGTCCCCTGTTGTCGCTATCTGGTCGCACCGCTCGCGGTCACCAAGCTACAGAGAGCTTAGGAACAGCCGCTGGTCGGCGACGGCGAGAATTCCTACCTGACTACCTGGAAGGCAGGGCTCCTCATTGCCGCATCGGGGAGGGTCACTAGCCAAGGCTACCCTTTTCCGGGATACCTGTACATATATCGATCGATATATTACGTGCAGTATTTGTCCAAATGGGCAATCAAGGAAATTGATAAACTTCGTCGGGCGTTTTTGTCGTCTGTGTTAGCAAATAATGTCGATAAATAAAAGGATCAAATATGAGACGATGTTTTTTAACAAGATTCGGTGCACCTATATTCTTGGATATGATTACGAACGCTCCTCTCTAACAGCTAAAATAGCTGTCACGTCGTTTTATGGTCACAAACGGGTTAAAGCTATATTTGTAGCCCTCTATAATTGCCTCTCTACTACTAATTTCTAATATAGTACTAAACATATTTTAGCCCAATAAAACAATTTAAGTTACGACGTAACCAAATAGGACATATATTCGACACAACTCTAACAAACTCTACTTTGGTGAATATGCATGCCACACTGAAGTCATCCAAATGTGAAGATCTGTGTATCAAAACTTGAGTCTTGAATTCACAACTCCAAAAACTGTCTAACGAGTCACGTCTGACCCGTCCAAACAAAAACATTAGCCCTTACAACTTCATACTCCATAACTCCACTTGCAATTGTACAACTTTCGAAGACTTCAAAGAAATAACCAGAAGAAATAATCTACAGAAACCTAGATATTAGATAACCCTAGCAAAAAACCTACAGCCTGATTCACTTGCGTGTACAATTAGCAAATTGTTAGAACCTTCTATAACATCATGTGCACTTGACTGAAAAACGTGGACATCAACAACAGAGTAGAAGATAACCCGCCTTGGACTAGACGTTGCAAGAAACGTCGAGTCGCTGATAGAACAACACGGAAGATATCGCCGAGCAACGACCGAGATAATAACCTGGAACTTGATTTCGGTCTTGGACAGCTAAAAAAATCATCTAGCAAATAATTCTGGCAACGATGCACCAAATAAATTCTTAAAAATTCAGAAGATATAATCTGCAGAAATCTAGGTACAAACTTTAAAATTCTAGTATAAACCTGCCGCCTATGTACACATTTATAAGAAACGGCAAACACTTGCTAAAGAATTCTTCTGGAACAAGAGTAACTTGTGCACATAGCCAAAATCTTGGAAATTTTGCAGCTCACGAGACCTCAATCTAATCACCTTGATTCGCGTGTGCAGCAACGACTTGAATTCACGGAGAGCAAGGAACAGCGGCAACAGGAGCAAAGTTGCAGACCTGATTAATGGGACGTGAATTCCTTCTCTGCCTTGTTGACCAGCAACAGGCTTCGACGGAACAACACTAAATCTGATCAGCAACGTGGAACATCAAACAACGCACCTGCAGGTCTGACAACGACAAAATAGGATCCGTCTTTAACTCTGCCTTGGACTCGATCGAGTCGCCGGATATGCGGCACGGAACAGAAGTTGACAGACGAGCAAATTGATTTCCTCCTGATCTGAAAACGCGGCAGCCTGAGAAGAGCAACGGTGGATGGATTGATGATTACCCGACGCCACGCAGGAGTAGACAGCAATAGATCGATCCTCGATGGCCTCGGCACAGCGGACGAACAGTGGTGGAGCAGCTTTTTGTAGACGATCAACACGAACCAGACTAATCGATTCGAATTAGACTCCGCCTTCTGCTCGAACTCGACGAGAACACGGCTGCGCAGTAGCCGATCCAACTCCGCCTTGGACTTAGTAACAGACACGTCTGAGTCGCCGATTTCATGGCATGGAAAAAACTCGAGTGACTTCGGCGACGGAAATCATCTCCGTCCAGAACTCAGACTCTGCCTCAGGCAGGCAGCAGCGAAGCACTTGAGAATTCGTGGACGGAATTCATGGACGACAGAAACTGATCGGACTCCCGGGACTGCAATGGAAATCGCTGAGCAGTGGATTGATTTGGCGGCAGCTGCGATAACAGGGACTGAAACCCTAATCTCAGAAGACGACGAATAACAGGGAATAAAACCCTAAATTTTTAATTAATCTCATGTTCGGCTCTAATACCACTTGTTAGTAAATAATGCTGATAAATAAAAGTATCGAACACGAGACGATGTTTTTTAATGAGGTTCGACGTAATTACATCCTCGGGGCATGTAGCAAAAGATCACCAAAATTTTAGCTCCCACTCATGATCACGAACGATCTGCAGCACCGAGGAGAGCGCTGAGGTGTGAAAAATCAACCTGCTATTGGTGGATTGATTTGGCGGCGACTGCGATAACAGGGACTGAAACCCTAATCTTTGAAGACGACGAATAACAGGGAATAAAACCCTAAATTTTGTTCGGCTCTAATACCACTTGTTAGCAAATAATGCTGATAATAAAAGGATCGAACATGAGACGATGTTTTTAATGACGTTCGGCGTACCTATATGCTCGGGGCATGATTACGGACGCTCCTCCCTAACAGCGAAAATAGCTGTCATGCCGTCTTATGGTTATAAACGGGTTAAGACTATATTTATAGCCTCATAAGATTGCCTCTCTACCCTAAACATATCTTAGCCTAATAAAATAATTCAAGTTATAATATAATCAAATAATACATATATTCGACGCAACTCTGACAGTGTGGTAGAGGCACGACGAGCAACGGTGGCCGGTGTCTGCGCGCCCAAAGAGAACAGTGGCTGATGTCCGCGCTCCCAACTTGCTTTGCGCCAAGGAGCCGTGGAAAGCGAGTGTACCACCCAAGGTCCAGCTCATTTTTTTGCTAGCCTTATATGGCCGGCATATATGGACTGCAGCTCGCCGACGGCGCCACAGATTGCAAGATACAGATGCTTGTGCTCTATATGCGATCAGTGCGCGGAGACAGCTGATCATCTGCTGCTGCTTTCTTGCCCTTTCAGCCGGGAGGTTTGGTGCCGTGTTCTCTGCCCAACTGGATTGATCGATCTGGCTAGCTCCGGAGGCTGCAGATACTTACACGGGCCGATTGGTGGCCGCTATTGCGATCGCAATTTCCCAACGAAATGCGCAAGGGGTTCGTTCGATGCTCTTGTCCTTCTGGCCTCTTGGATGGTTTGGAAGGAACGAATGAAACTACAGGGGTGTATTCCAAGGGATCTTGTAGTCGGCGCAGGATGTAGGTGCCTAGCTGGGGAGATCATCTGCGACGACAACCAGTGGATCGCGGCGGGATTCAGGGCTTTGTCGGTGCTGTGTTGGCGTTAGCTAATGGTTGACAACGGGGTTACTCAGGCTCTTTAGTCACGAATTCTGATCAAGATGTAGATCCTCCAGCGACTGTTTCTCTGTTTTTGTTGTTTCAGGTTTCAGGGAACTTGGTGGGGTGGTCGGCGCTACTCAGGCTCTTTAGTCACCAACTCTGATCAAGATACACATATTGGTTGATCCGAACAGCAGTGTTACTTAGGGATCATCTACGTACGGACGCTAGGTCGGTAGCATTACCAAAAAACAAAAAACATACAGTTACCACACTAACAGCACAAAGGAGGAGGACAAGTGGAGCATGCATGGAGACGACAAGATGGGAAACAGTACACCAGCCGTCTCGCAGTTTGCCCACATTGCACGGTCCCGCGTGCCGCCGGTCTCCAACCGTCGTCTATCACTGGATCGGACATGCACAACAGATGAATGATTAATCATCGACGATGAATGATTAATCATCGACCCAACACCCTTAGCTAGCTAGTACACGTTAGTGAATAGTGCAGTGATATCTGTGGCAGAACCTTCTAAATCATATGATCCACATGTATTATTATTGTCTAAACAGACTTCTAATAACTATGAATATGTTCTATAAGACTTAAAAGGTCTGTCAGGTAAATCCCGAATCATTCACGATTCTCCGAGCAGGATCAATCATTACAAAGAGACATTGCAGTATTATAATAGTTTTATACAAATAAGATACATCAGAGTAAAACAGCGGAAGGGTTACAATAACATAAGTTTACAAACCTTTTAGTTTCAAACCTTACAAACCATAAGTTTAATTTATACATACCATAATAGTAGTGGAGTAGCGATAGATAACTTTATTAAAATACCAGGCGATAAGCTCTGCCCAAGAGCCAAACATCCTACTCGTCGTCACTCTCCGCAACGATTGTCATATAGCAGGATGCGAAGCATTCCTGCCCATGGGACTCACCTGCAACAAGGGTTCAATAAACCCTGAGTACAAGGGTACTCAACAAGACTAACCTGATAAAAAAGAGGGGTGAAGATTCAGGAAATGCAGGCTAGAGGGACAAGGTAAGGCTTGCAGGAGATAAGAAATTTTTTTGCAGAAAAGCTTGACAGAAAGAAAAGTTGTCTTGCTCTAGCTCAAGATTACCAACCAACTTCATCCTTAAACCTTAAACATTATTAAAGTTGTTACTACGATGATGAACAGAGATCGAGTCTTCTTCTCCGAGAAGCAACGGCGATTCGAATCCATTTTTATACCCAGCTTGGACCTAGATCACTGGGATACCAGAGACTCTAATTCCGATGCATACCAGATCACAGATATACCGGGATAACAACCGCAGCCATATATCATCACATGATACACGTAAGCACTTAGACCCAGTGTACCGATATACGTGAGAACTTAAACCCACAGTATACCACACTATGACATATGTGGGAACTCTGGCCCACTATAAATCACTCCATGACATACGTGGGGACTCTGGCCCACTGTATATCACTTCGTGCATGTGGATTTTCTAGTTTCTCGATACACGCAGATCACCATCGGACGGGTCCTAGGACATCAACAGACGAAAACACTGCAGAGGGACTCCATTCCCAATGCAAGTTACCCGTCTGGACTCGATTTATTAACTATCATCATGATTTCGCAGATTAAGCCATACTCATCTTTTTCATTCCTTTACTTTTTGAAAACCTAACTAATTAAGCAGGGCTAAGCATTACTACGTATTTTTCAAATAACAGGTAACAAGGAATCCGAAAATAAGACAGGTAATGCAATAGGTAGGTTTTCACTCAACTCCTATTACTTAATGCAACATTGCATAACTTAAGCAATAAAACTTTTATAAAATAAGGGTAGGGTTTGAATGTATCCGGGGCTTGCCTTGGTATTCGGGGGAGATGGTCTCGAGCTCTGGATCAACACCCAACTCCTGAGTCTACTCTTCCTTGGGATCTGGTGCGACAACGTTAAACTCTCCGTTAACGGAAACTATACGATAAAATGATACGCTTCAACATGATGGAATAGTAAACATGATGCTCGATGAATGCATGACCAGAGTATAACTTTCTTTTACGATAAAGTTGTAAGCCAACAAACTTACTAAGTTCATTAGGGTTAACTATTTCATAAAAGAATTCATTAAACACATAAAATAACGTTGATTAAACCCTAATGGCATGATCTAGGTAAGCGCAAACAATTAATTAAAGTGCCAAGAGTCATTAAGATTAATGACCCAAGGTCATCAATCAATCCTAAAGTCAAACAACCCAATAAAGATTAATCATGATTAAAGGGGTTAATTAATTAATTAAAAATATTTAAATAAAGGAATAAAATTAAAGTTGCCTCATTGAGCTTAAAATTTTATTTTGGATAGATCTTGGTCTAATTAGATGGCAAAACAATTTTTAGAAATAAAAGCCAATTATTTTATTTATTAAAAATCATAGAATATACATTTTTCAATTAAAAGGGATAATTTTAACTTATGCAAAAAGTACTCAAAATTGGGATATTATATTTTTTCTAGGTAGAGGACATCTCAAAGAGCATACACAAAAATTTTTAGAATTTTTGGAGCTATATAAGAATTACTATGTTTTTCTAAAGAAAATACCAAATAAATCATTTTCTGAAATAAATAAAAGAAAAAGGAAAATCGGCTCCCGACGTTGACCGGCAGCAGGGCGACTTTGACCGGCGATATCTCGCCGACGGCGAGGTCTCCGGCGATGAGCTTGGGCTCTACGGACTCAGCGCAATAAGGCGATGCTCCTAGGCTAGTTAATGAGGCGGCGGACTTAGTGGAGCAGGTTCGCCGGCGGCGATGGCGGCACGGCCGCGCGGCTGTACTGCCGCAGAGCTAACCGGAGTTTCTTCGGCGTGACTAACGCGATCAGAAGGACCAGCGCGACTAGGCGGACGCAAAACATAAGCCAATTTGGCCAAAGCGCGACCCCAGCGGCCTCGGCCTCGCACGCGGCAGCTGGCAAGACCACGCCGGCGGCGGCACACGACGGCCGGCCACGACAGCAAGGCCCGGGCCCAATCAATGGCATAGGCATGTGCAGGAGCTCACCACGATGCGGATGCACATGACGATGAGGACTCAGAGTGATCGGAGGTGAGAGTTCCACGGCGGCAGGGACGTCGGCGGCGGCCTCCGGTGTCACGGATGGCGTTTTGGCGAACCCTGTGAAGCAACGTGCAAACCAAGGAGAGTACAGTGAGCAGAGAATGATGGAGAACACAACTGCCAAAGGAATTTGGAAAATGAGCACGAACGACGGTGAACGACGATTGTGAATTCGCGGCAGCCCAGTGACCGGCCGTGAGGAAGACGACGGCGAGACGGTGCTACGGGCGACCTGAGCGAGCTTGAGCTGGTGCAAACGAAGTGTAAGAGTGAGGCGACGCTGGTGGAAGCAAAGATAGAGGTGAGGAGTGACTAGTGGTGATGAATTTTGGGCGGCAACGACGAGCTCGACGACGGCGGCGGAGCAGGGAAGAAGAAAAAGTCAGCCACAGCTCTTCTACTTGTAGCCAGAGCTCGAGGAAAGGGAGGGCGACACGCGACGAGGATGCTTCGAGCGCGAGGCATGAGCTGGCGGCCGTAGCAAGCCGGTACGGAGGCCGCGGCAAGCCGGTACGGCGGTGTTGATGTAAAATTCTATCTGCAAACACACCGGGGTAATACCCAAATTCGATATCCGAAGCGTGCCAGTCGATTTGACCTGTTAATCGACAAGGATGATAACTTGAATAAAAACCGAACGAGACGACAGTGATACGCCCGGACGTCAAAGCTCAGAATGTATTTGATAACTGTTGAATATATCAGACAAGACGACAGTGATACGCCCGGAGGTCAAAGCCTGAATCGTGCTCGGTAGACGCGGAACTTGCAAAGTCGCCGGAGATCAAGTTGATGCAGCCCATCGATTCTTGAAAGAACTCGTTGAAAAAAGAAAATATTTGACGAAGCCGTCGAAAAGTAAAGTGCTGGTAGAAGTAAATTGCGATAAAAAGTAGATTTGTTTATTGATGCTTCGATTATTCATTACAATGCCTTTCAGCACATATTTATACTCTACTATTCAAAGAATCCTAACTGAATACGAAAAGCTTAAATATAGAAAAATAAACTTACTCCTTATACGAACTCTATCTCTAAAGGAAAGAAATAAAACTCGTATAGGAACTAGACTCAGACTATACTATAAAAATCTAAAGCTCACATGATGCCGATCCTCTGTCCGTTTCCGTCATGATGAAGCTATCTTTCCATCGGCATACTCTCTGGCATCGGCAACAATCTTCCAATCTCCGGCCTGTCTCATCGGCAATAGCCCTTCAGCTTCGTCGACAGCGATCCTCTATCTTTCCGCCAATCTCATCGGTAACAGCTCTTCAGCCTTATTGGTAACAACTCAGACCAATCCACCCTTTATCGGCAACCATTCATCGGCAACATCCAAAGCAATGCCGAAGACAAAATAATAACCAATCCTTCGCCGATTAGCTCAATTTCCGATTCTTACTAACACGTGCCGAAAAACGGTGTCAACACATGTCCCCAATTTTGGAGTATAAAATATTTTATGCACCGAAATTTCCTCCAAGTCATGATTACCCACTGTCGAGCCGCCTGAACGTCCCCTCGAACATTGCGCGCGCCGCCATAAAAACCCTGTATCAATGGGCCCATAAAATACTTCCTCCATCGTGGCCCATCCTTCACTTTCGATTCAACCCTAGCATTTTCTCTCTCCGGCGGCGACATCAGCAAGCAGTCTTCCGGCGAACTCGACTGGTGGCATTCTCAGCGGCAATCTTCCATCAGCATTCCTCACTCTTCTCAGCTTCATCCGCAGCCATGGCTGTCAACTTCGACGTCCCCAAGGTTAATTTTCTTCTCCATTCATTTTTTGATATTTTTCTCTCCTTTTCCGCATAGCCCAGGATTCTTCTTTATCTTCCTTCTTGATCTTTAATCTAGGAACTTTGCAATAAGCTTGTCATCCCCACGCACCGAGACCGAATAATTTGCCTAGGCCCAATGGGGAATCCAGATCCAACCGATATCATCAACGCAGAAACTAACCGCATCCCCTTTAGAGCTCAAAATTTCAACTTAGAACTTTGGACCGATACTTTCTGATCCTGGCCAAAGATCACCAAAGGATGGAAAGACTGGCACTTGAGGGTTGCCAGGTTGATGGAGGTTTATTGGTCAGAACGTAGATTAGATCAATGCATCAGACTGTCCATTGCTGATATGGAAAGGAACGAATCAATGTTGATTGCTACTTCTTACTTCTGGTCTGACACCATGAACGCCTTCGTATTCAAACATGGACAAGTCTCTCCAACTCTTACCGATGTGTTTATGCTCACTGGCCTAGACATATCATCTGTTGATGACAACACTCTGTTTCAAAGGAAGCCTGAGTATCGACTGACTACCCGAAACATCGGCGGTTGGAGCGGGTACATCAAGGAATATCAAAAATCTAGATCGGTCAGTTAGAGGAAACATTCAGCTTTCCTGAATATGTGGCTAGAAAAGTTCATCTTCTGTGGCAGGACAGTTGGACCAACCAATATGCATCTATCTGCAGCAGAAATGTTAGCTAACGGCGTAAAACTTCCTCTTGGCCGATACCTTCTTGGTTCAGTTTATCATCTCCTCCACCAAGTCTCACAAAGGCTATTACAAGACAAGTCCATCGGCAATCTAGGAGGTCCTTGGTGGTTCATTAACATGTGGCTGAATGCACATATGCACAAGTACCTTCACTTTGATTTATTTGCCTAGCAGTTTCCTCGAGATATCCCTGAAGATTACCAACTTGGAGAAGATGAATCGGTAACACGCTCTCCTCTTAATTTTGGAGAAGCGTTAGCAGTACTTCCAGGGGCAAAGGCAAGCAGAGCCCAAATCGGCAACTTCTTCCACAGGTTCTACATCGGCATTCCTCCTGAGTTCTGGGCCTGGGTCCCTTACATTGATGAAGAAACAAGGTTCCATCTGCTCTTCAACTTTGCCGATGATACCTTGATAAAGACGTTGAGATCCTCAATGCAATGATCACCCCTCGTGCCATCCCATTCAACATGTTTGGAAGTGAGAAGAACATCAATACTACATATGAGTTCTGCAATCCATCGGTAGTAGCAAGACAACTAGCTTTCGGGCAATTGCCCATCAAACTTTGCTATGCCGATGTGATTAAGCCGAGAGAAATTATCACTAGCAACATGGATTGGTGCAAGATAGTCGCTCTTCCTCCTGATGTCGATACCTCTAATGTTGACCTGACCGACTGGGTACCGGCTTCCTTCGTTACTGAATCTTTCAAATTATGGTGGCAAGAGTGGAAAGAGCAACTATTCTTCGCATCTCCTCACTTCTATTGGAATCTCATCGACCCTGATCATGCCATACCTGCTGATGCAGTAAGTTTGACCATCTGCACTTCTCCCAATTCTCTTTTTCAGTCTATCGGCAACTAACTCCTTTTCAACAGGTTGATGACCCGATTCCAACATTGAACAAAAGTGGCAAAGTTATAAGGCTACAGCCGATATCTCCAATATCCACAATTGGCTACAGAGCTCCCTCATTAGATGCTCTGATGTGCCACGGTCGTTTCAAGAAGAGCTCCTTCAAATCAAAATCGACCAGAAGTATGGCTGCTCTATCGGACATGGCTGCATCCTCAGCACGGACATTCCAGTTAACTGTCTTATTTTCTTCTGTGTGTGCCGATTGCCGTGATATATTGATCTCATATTTTAGGGTGCAAGTTCTACATTTGATGAATCCTCATCGGCAACTCGCCCTTCATCTCCACCTGCTGCACCTTCATCGCCACGCCTCGTCATCCTTGATGATTCTCTAGAGGTACCCCTCAAATTAAACTCTGACCATCGTATCAGCACTTTTACTCATCTGCTTCTCTCATAGCACCAAGTAATCGCATCGGCAACTGCTCCGAGTGTGCAGACACTCCAACCATCCATTTCTGATGCCCCCAGCCATCTGATGCTGATATTTTATAGCACAAGCGTAAGGCTTCATCGGAGGACGAGTCTCAATCAAAATGGTCGAGGCTTTCACCAGCTCCAATCGCATCATCGACATCCTCGCCTCGCCAGATATCACCCGATGCTCCTGCGTAGTCTTCCCTATCGGCAACTGTTCTTCAACCAGCAATTGTTCCTGTACAAGAGTCTTCATCGGCATTGGTGTTGCAGGAGCAACCAGCCGAGGCACCAACACAGAAAATGCCATCGACAATCACATCTCAGGTTGCTTCCTCCAGCCAAAGGAGAGAAATTGCCTTGAAGCAAGTAAATTAACTTTCTTAGTTAATTTTTTGACATTCATATCCTTTAGCTAACAACTCTTTTCTTTCAGGAGCAAGATTCCCCCAATAGCCTATTCTCTTTCTCTATTATTGGGGACATTCCTGACGATGAAGAGAACGAAGAAAGCTCTTCTCCAGCCTCCGAAGCCTTATCATCCGAAATCAAGTCTAGGCTAGAGACATTGCTATCCCTGCTGCAACATGACACATCTCAGCTAATCCAGGACTCTGACTCCACCAGGGCAACTTTTAAGGCAATCCGAGGCCAGATCCCTACCGATGTTGAAGAGACACTCTTTCAAGCCGCACACCTAGAGAGTCGGCAACTCCAGTATCAGAAAGCTGCTAAACGTATTGCCGACAGAATTACCCAGGCATGATTCCAGGAGGAGATGATAAAGCACAAACAATCTGCCGATGAGAAACACAAAGACATCGGCAAAATAGAAGCCTCCCGTGTAGAGCTGGAAGAGAAGATTTCCCAATTATCGGCAAAGAGAGATGCTTTATTAGAGGAGCTAAAAAAGGTTGAAGAAGCCCTAGATACATCCACTCAAGAGAAAGCCCAAATGACTGATGCTATCAAGATTCTACAGCAGGAAAGGGATAACCAAGCCCTCAAGACACTGGCCCTTAAGAAGAAAATCAAGCCAGTAGAAGGCAATGCCGATGAAGACGAAAAGACAATAGAGGAAGCCAACTAGATTCGCCTGCGTGCGATATCGGCTATTCATTCACTGTTAAACTTGTAAACTTCGTTTCCATCGGCAAAGTGGTGCATCGG
This sequence comes from Bothriochloa decipiens, assembly GCA_023333625.1. Taxonomy (NCBI): domain Eukaryota; kingdom Viridiplantae; phylum Streptophyta; class Magnoliopsida; order Poales; family Poaceae; genus Bothriochloa; species Bothriochloa decipiens. Next base: position 31,056,189 of record CM041645.1, read on the forward strand.
CAACTTGTAAGACTTCATATTAACATAGCGCCGATACGTTCTTATTGGACAAGTATTATGTCTGTTTCTTCACGCATCCATCCAAATACTAGGATAATATTTCTTTAGATATTTACCGTTAAACGCTTTTGAAAATATTTCTCCTTCAAGAGTTTCTAGGATATAAGCATTACCAAGAACAGACCAATTTACTCGATAAGGACCTTCCCAATTAGGAGACCACTTGCCGAATTTTGCGCTCTTAGTCCCAATCGGTAAAATCAGTTTCCAGACTAGATCGCCATTAACAAATTCCTTCACCTTTACCTTCTTGTCATACCACCTAGCAACTCTTTTCTTATTCTCTTCAATGCTGAGCAAAGCCTTTAGCCGATGACCCGCCAAATCTTCCAACTCATCTTTCATGAGTGTATTATAATCATCGGCTGACAGTTGATCTTAATAAAATATCCTCCTCGAACCTATCTTTATTTCCCAAGGCAAAACCGTATCATATCCATATACGAACTGATAAGGCGACACCTTAGTAGCACCATGACAGGCCATTTGATACGACCATAAGGCTTCGTTCAAACCGTGTGCCACCTCCTGGGATTTTCCTTAATCTTGCATTTAATGAGTTTAATAATCCCTTTATTAGATGCTTCGGCCTGACCATTAGCTTGAGCATAATAAGGAGAAGAGTTTAAAACCTTGATTCCCATCTCATCGACAAATCCATCAAACTCTCCTGAAGTGAACATGGTTCCTTGATCGGTCGTAATTTTCTGAGGAATACCGAACCGATATACAATATGCTCCTTCACAAAAGCAATCATGTTGGCCAATGTCACATTTTTCAAAGGAACTGCCTCAACCCATTTTGTAAAGTAATCGGTGGCAACGAGGATGAATTTATGCCCTTTGCTTGATGGTGGATAAACTTGACCAATGATATCAATAGCCCATCCTCGAAACGGCCACGGCTTAATTATGGGATTCATTGCCGATGCGGGTGCCCTTTGGATGTTACTAAACTTCTGACACTCCTGACACCCTTTAAAATACTTAAAACAATCTTCAAGTATTGTTAGCCAATAAAATCCGTTTTGCCTGATCATCCATGTAACAACCCTAGAAATCCGGTTACTGAAAATACGGGCTTTCAAAAATTTTTCTAAAGTTTACCAGTGTATGGTGGATGTCATGAAGGAAACCTAGTTGCACAAATAGCACCTGACGATAGCCCGAGCATTGCATTTAAATAACCAGAGTTTGATTCGCCTCTTATTCGATTTTATGTGATGTTAATAAAAATCGAATAACCTTTTATATGTATGTATACATATATGCCTGCTACCGAACACCCCCGCGCTGGCCAGCTCGTCCGCCGGCCTGCTGCGAGCTCGAGGCCCAGCTCGACCGCCTGCCCGAGCTCGAGGCCCAGCTCGACCGCCTGCCCGAGCTCGAGGCCCAGCTCGACCGCCTGCCCGAGCTCGAGGCCCAGCTCGGCCTGCTGCGCTGCCGCCTGCCCGCTCGCTCACGCGCTCGCCCGACCGGCCTGCCTCGAGAGTCAGCCCAGTCGCGCTCGACGCGCTGCCGCGTCCCGACACCCGCTCGCGCGCGCGCTCGCTCGCGCGCTGCCGCGGCCCAGTTAACCAGGACGGCCCAACATGGGCCTGTCTCCGCCGCTCGCCGCCCCGTCCCGCTGACGCGTGGGACCGAGCTGTCAGCTCCTTCCTTTTACCACTTCTGTCGACCGCGCGTCGCGTCCGACGCACCATTTTTGTGCACCGCGCGCCTCCGCCGTCCGCCCGAGTACGGCCGCGTCCCGCGCCGTCCATCTAACCGCCTGCTTGCGCCGCGCTTCACCGAACCCTAACCCTAATCGTGGCCGCGCACAGCCGCCCGATGGGCATCTTCTGCCTCCGCCGTCCATGGCCGTCCGCCGTGCCTATTTAAAGAGGAGCACCCTGGCCTCTAGGGTTTCCCCATCGCCCCGCCGTCCTTGTGGAGACCCGCCGCCAGATCGGTCGAGAGAGAGAGAGAAGGAGGGAGGAGCAGGAAGAAGGCGGAGCTAGAGTGCTGCTGCTGCCGCCGTCCGCGCGCTGAGGAGGACCTGGGAGCGCCGCATACCCACCTCGACGCCTGGCTTCACTCCCCTGCACCGAGTCGCCACCAAGCCTGCGTCACCTGCCTCGACCGTCGCTGCGCGAGTGAGCATCCCCGCCCTCGCCCTGCTCGGCCATGGCCACCACCAGTACATCGTCGATGTTCTCACACCCCTTACCCCTGTTTCCTTCCTTACCGCGACCGATAGCTTCGCCGTAGTCTAGAGCACGTTTTTGGCAACCTCTTGGAGCCGGCACGGGCCACAGTTGGAGCCACGCACTTTTGCAGCTCTGGCCTCCCCGGACTCTGGCCGCCGGAGCGTCCGCCGTGGCCGCCGAGCCGCACACGCCCCGCCGTGCCTCGACTAGCCCCGGTAGCTAGCTCATGGAGATCCCAGCTTCTCCAATCGAAGGGCAAGAAGGAGGATGGAGACCAATGCCCGGCTTCGCCGGCGAATTTAGCCTCGCCGCCGCCGCGCCTCGCTGACCGCCACCGGCTTGAGGGTCGAATTTCCCCGAGTTAGAGCACCTAGCCGACCAGCCACGTAGCTCAGCTAATGCTCCGACATTCGTCGAGGGTCCACCCGACGAGGTCGAGGGTCCGCCCGACGAGGTCGAGGGTCCGCCCGACGAGGTCGAGGGTCCGCCCGAAGAGGTTGAGGGTCCGCCCGACGAGGTCGAGGGTCCGCCCGACGAGGTCGAGGGTCCGACCGACGAGTCGAGGGTCCACCCGACAGTTGAGGGTCCGCCCGACATCCGTCGAGGGTCCGCCCGACGGAGTCGAGGGTTCACCCGACGAGTCGAGGGTCCGACCGATGGAGTCGAGGTCCTGGCCCTAATCGAGGTCCTGCCCGAGTCGAGGTCCCGGCTCGAGGCCAGATGGTCAAGTCTCGAGGGGTGCACTGTTCTCGAGGGCTGCCCCTTTCATGCGCACAAGTCCGCCTTCGAGGGCATGCCCGTTCGCCGGGCGAGGCTTCGTTCTCGAGGCCAGTCCGTTCGCCCGAGCGAAACTCCGTTCTCGAGGGGTCGCCCGGACCGCCCCACCTCGAGTGTACAGTGGCCGACCTAACCTGGCCCAGAACCAGCCCCGTCCAGACCCGGTCGAGACCGTCAACGTTGACCGTTGACCTGGCCCCACCTGTCAGTGACCAGAACCGTGGCCCCCACCTGTCAGCCGCTAAATGGACCCGTCGACACTGATGTCAGCATAACGTCAGCATGACGTCAGCCCATTCCCAGCTGCACTGTTCTGCACGCCACGTGGCCCAATCAGGAGCTGCCACGTGTCAGCTCCAGGTTAATCTGCCCTTTTTCTTTTTCCGAAAATAGAATAAACTTCGGAAATTCATAACTTCTTCATACGAACTCCAAAAAATATGAACCAAGTGTCCAAATTTTCATAAAAACAAGCTCTACGTCATAGGCTTGTGTATGAGTGCATTTGGAGTTATTGAATTTTATTGCTTCTTTGTGTTGACTCTATAGGAGCCGCTAACGCGGCTATTATGTCTCGTTTCAGAGGAGGATCAGCTTGAGGAGGACGACTACGAGTACGAGGAGGAGCTCGGTGACGACTTCACAGGTGCCACACCCCACCCAACCTCGTAGATCCTATTACGCATGGCATAATATCTAGTTGCTAGTGCTTTAATTATGAATATCACCTGATGATAGGTTGCATGGTAGAACTGCCTGATGAGCCTTTACCTTGTCGCAACCTTACTCCTGCACACCTGCTGATAGGCTAGACGCTTGCTTATTTTATCTATGATGCTTTACTTCTACTACGCTTATATCTGTGTGATAATGATGCGTGATGGAGAGTATGGTCATATGGTTAAGGCACGTGGTGCCACTTTACTTGGGGAGAGTGCTGCGTGCGTCTTGGGTGTGTGATGAGGGTTGAGTCAATCGGACAGGATTCTACGACGAGCCATGTGGGCGAGTCTTGCCGGGGAATGTGTTCTGGGCATTCCCGTGTGAGGTGCTTGTGGCGGGCACATTGTGATGCATAAGGAGATCCCAGGGGTGAGAACCTTCGTGGAGCGAAGCCCCGGGAAGAAGGTGCTGTTGTAGCACGGACTGTTGTAGTCCAAAAGAGAAGATAATCCTGTCTGATCCCCCCTAGGACCTGATATCTCTTGAGGACCGGAACCTTGGGAATTACGTGCTCACCACTCGCTCTTGAATGGGCGGGAGACGGATGTCTGACTAGCTAGGACGGTGCCACTACTACTAGGTTGTTAGCAGAAAGTGTCGGGAGGTACGGGCGTGGAGACCCACACCCTCCTTAGACAGCATAGTGACCATGGGGGCCCGGTACTATGTCTCACAGTCTCAGTGTGCCGGTGGTACCTATCCGGGATGTCCCAGTACTGAGTGGTAGGGTGGCATCGCACCGGTTAGAAAGCAGCCGGAATCAGCTTAGGCGGGGCACCGCCGATGATAGTGATCTTGTGGTTACGGGAGTACACGCTCTGCAGAGTTTATGAATCTATATATAGTCCGTGGGCCACTGGTATGGCTCTTTCCTAAGACCCACGCTTCTCGGGAGTAGTGAGAGGAGTCCTTCTATTTCTCCCCCTGGTGTTACCTTCCGGCTGTGAGCCGCTGAGATAGGCTCCGAGAGGGAGTTGGACCTGTCGACTGAGTGCGAGAGGGTGAGATGTGTGTGATGGTGATGGAATGGGTTTGGATGTGTGGTTGAGATGGATTAAAATTTGATGAATTATATTATATAATATTGGTCATTGTTTGCATAGGAAACTACAGCCACATAATAGGTCAATTTGATTATATCCTTGCATCCCACCAAATACTACATAGCAAAAGCAAAGCATAGGGTGGAAGATGTGGCCAGTACAAACCGTACTGAAAATTATTTGGCAGGTGAGCCCGACTACGACTATGACGATGAGGAGGAGTAGACGTCTCGTTCCTACGCTCAGGCTTCTTTTTGGAGATTTTATTGTACTTCCGCCTTTTGCAGCTGTTCCAGAGGCTGCTGCTACTCTGATGATTCCGCCAGTGTGGTGATGAACTATTTATGTAATCCCTCCTAATTGTAATCTTTTGTACGATGTATGGATCCTGTATGGACTACTGCGGGATAATGAGATGGTTTGATGCTTCGAACTATTATATTATCCGCCATTCTGTGTATTTTCCCTTCATGGAAAATTGAGGATGTTTCAATCCACTTCATTTTGAAAGCCGACTTATGTGCCCCGCATACTCCTTCATGAATTTCGCCCATAAAACTTTTTGATTCTTCTTCACCAAGACACTTGAGCAAAATCCCATCCATTGTTCAATAATATGATTCATTATCTAGGAGCACATATTTAGTAGCCTGAAACCTTATACGCCTTTCGACCTTCTTAGATGGATCCTTCAAGTAATCGGCAATCTCCTTCCTCCAATCATCGGCGTTGATTGCCGATGTCAGCACTCCCTGGATCTGTTGGTACCCCGAAGCATGCTGTGCTAGCCGATTAGCCTCTTCATTATGCAATCTGGAGATATGTCCAAGGCGGAAATATTTAAACTCCTTCAATAATTGTCGACATTTTTCGTAATACGAGATTAAAACTTCACTTCGACACTCATACATTCCAACTAGCTGATTAATAACTAGCATTGAATCGCCAAAGATTTCAACAGCATCGGCACGGACTTCCCTGAGTAACTCTAATCCTTTCAACAAAGT
>CM041645.1:31065367-31109985 GCA_023333625.1 Bothriochloa decipiens
AGGTCAAATCGACTGGCACGCCTTGATATCGAACTAGGGTATTAGCCCGGTGTGTTTGCAGATCCAACGCCTTTTTGCATCAACAGCATCCACCATGTTTGCTGGGAAAGGGTGCTGATCAATTTTTATCGGCCTTTGAGCTTTAGACTTATCAAACTTAATTCTTCCGGACTCAATAGCCGATTGCAATTGTTGCCTGAATACTTTACAATTATTGGTACTGTGTGAAGTTGCATTATGAAATTTGCAGTACCTCATTTTCTTTAACTCTTCTACCGATGGGATCACATGATTGGGTGATAGCTTGATTTGGTCCTCTTGAAGCAGCAAATCAATATTTTATCGGCCTTCGTGATGTCAAATGTGAACTTCTCTGGCTCTTTTTGACCAAACGGACAAGATATTGGCTTCTTACCCTTCACCCACTCAGCCAGGCCGATAGTTGGTTCCTCATCTGTGTCTGATTCCTCTGTTTCTTCTACAAAGGACACCTTTTTATTCCAAGTCTTTCTAGGTTCTGGAGCTCGAGCACCTTGGTCAGAAATCCTCTGCACAATATGGCTTAAACTTTCAAACTCCTGAGAATCGTATTTGTCTCTGAGGTGCGGCAACAGACCCTGAAAAGCCAGACCAGACAACTGGCGATCATCAAGCACCAAGCTGTAGCATCTGTTTTTCATATCTCGTACCCTTTGCACAAAGCTCTCCACCGATTCGTCACTTCGTTGTCTCAATTTCACTAAATCGGTAAGCTTCTTCTCATGGACACCAGCAAAGAAGTACTTGTGGAACTGTCTCTCTAAATCTGCCCAAGTATGGATAGAATTCGGCAGCAATGAGATAAACCATGTGAACACCAATCCAGACAATGAAGATGAGAATAACCGAACTCTCAATTCATCCCTGTTAGCTGCTTCTCCGCACTGGATGATGAAACGATTGATATGCTCCATTGTTGATGTATCATCCTGTCCAGAGAACTTAGTAAAATCTGGTACCTTGTACCAATTTGGAAAAGGAACTGAGTCATACGCTGGAGGGTACGGAGTCCGATAAGAGTAAGTATTAATCTTGGGTTGAATCCTAAATTGCTCTTTCATCACTTCTGCAATCTTATCGGTCCAAAACGCATCTTGATCTTGCCGATGCACTGGCTGAATTTCTGCTGGAGGTGCTGGCTGATATGCTTCTATGTATCCATGTGGTACTTGGCTTGGAGGAATCAGCATATTCACAGCACCAGTCTGCGGAGCAAAGCTCATCGGCTGTTTTGCCGATGTTTGATCCTGAAAAGCTGCATGTGGATTATATTGCTGAGTCCCCATTACCTGGTAGTTTGGCTGAATAGCATGTTGCTGAGCTGGCGCTTTCCCTGACCAATTGTGATTATAACTCATGGCACCTGACTTGCTGATGGTTGATAGCTTGCTGACAATTGATGCTCTTGTATGATTGGATGATAACCAGCATAATTGCCTTGATTTGCATATAACCCGGATTGAGATACAAACGTCACTATGGGTTGTCCTGCAATAGAAATCTTCTGTTGCATTGGCGGGGAACTTGCCAATGGATTCGCATAAGATATCTGCTGCGGAGGCGCGTGGAATCCCATTGACAATGGCTGTATAGTAGGAGGTGTAGTAGAATAATGTGATACCTGAGTCATCGGTCGGACCAGAGTTGCCGATATCATAGGACTCTTTCCTGCTATATCATGCACCTGAGGCAATCCAGAATTGGCGGTAGATGGTCCTGGAGGCATCCCATATCCCCACCAATTAGCAGCAACCAGGCTGTGTTGACCTGAAGGACCTACCATTGCTGATGCCGATAGATCTGTACCCAATTGAGTGATTTGCCTTTTCTGGGACATTAGATCTAATCTTATCGGCGTGGCTTCAATGTTAGGTAATTTTGATAAAGCTGGAGGAGTAGGAGCTTCTATACTCTCAACGGCTGGAATTGCCGATGGAGTACTGACAGATACCGATCTTGGCTGATGATATGTCGGCCCGACATAACCTGGTGCTTGTCCTTCTCTTAATGTTTGCATAACATCATTGTAAACAGTATTGGACAACACGATGGAGTGGTTGATCAAAGCATGATTTAATGCGGAATTAACCATCTCTTGTAATTTACCAGGGTTGGAGTCAAAAGTTACCTGCCGAGGCAACGGCAGATCTTGCTTCTGGATTACTTCTCTGCCCCTATTCTTGCTGAAAGACTTCAAGCAGAGCTGCCTGTAATCCTCCATAGCTTTTTCCATGGCTAGCTTCTGATCTTCTTTGAGATATGATTCTGATATCTCGATGATGTTCTCTGGATTGATATCAGTAGGGTTCTTCATGATAAATATGTTGACTTGATCCCACCGGGCGTGCCAAAAGATGTGCTGATGCAAAATTCTATCTGCAAACACACCGGGTTAATACCCAAATTTGATATCCGAAGCGTGCCAGTCGATTTGACCTGTTAATCGACAAGGATGATAACTTGAATAAAAACCGAACGAGACGACAGCGATACGCCCGGACGTCAAAGCTCAGAATGTATTCGATAACTGTTGAACAGATCAGACGAGACAACAGCGATACACCCGGAGGTCAAAGCTTGAATCGTGCTCGATAGACGCAGAACTTACAAAGTCGCCGGAGATCAAGTTGATGCAGCCCGTCGATTCTTGAAAGAACTCGTTGAAAAAAGAAAATACTTGATGAAGCCGTCGAAAAGTAAAGTGCTGGTAGAAGTAAATTGCGATAAAAAGTAGATTTGTTTATTGATGCTTCGATTATTCATTACAATGCCTTTCAGCACATATTTATACTCTACTATTCAAAGAATCCTAACTGAATACGAAAAGCTTAAATATAGAAAAATAAACTTACTCCTTATACGAACTCTATCTCTAAAGAAAAGAAATAAAACTCGTATAGGAACTGGACTCAGACTATACTACGAAAATCTAAAGCTCACATGATGCCGATCCTCTGTCTGTTTCCGTCATGATGAAGCTATCTTTCCATCGGCATACTGTCTGGCATCGGCAACAATCTTCCAATCTCCGGCCTGTCTCATCGGCAATAGCCCTTCAGCTTCATTGGCAGCGATCCTCTAGCTTCCCGCCAATCTCATCGGTAACAGCTCTTCAGCCTTATTGTTAACAACTCAGACCAATCCACCCTTTATCGGCAACCATTCATCGGCAACATCCAAAGCAATGCCGAAGACAAAATAATAACCAATCCTTCGCCGATTAGCTCAATTTCTGATTTTTACTGACACGTGCCGAAAAACGGTGTCAATAGGCGGCCATGGACATGGCGGCGACGGTGAGCAGTGAGGTGAAACGATGATGATGACGTCAGCATATACTGTAGCAGGTGATGTCATTTTAAAATTTTGTAAATTACTCTAGAATTTATATAGGAATATGAAAATCTCCAAAAATAAAGTTTGCATAACTTTTCAAGAGCTACACTTTTCTTAACAAACATTTTTAAATTCTATATAGATTTTGAAATATGAATTCAAATTCAAAAAGAGAATAAAACCCTAGAAACAAATATTTGAAATTATTTTTGATTTTTCAATAAAACTTAAAAATCTCCAAAACTATGGAATGCTCAATTTTTCAAACCAAACATTTTTCATATACTAAGTTTTCCCAAAATGTGCATAATTTTTGAATTATGAGTTTAAAATAAAAAGGAGACAAATGTGGGAAAACTGTGTTTTCAAATTTATTTTTATAGCTTTCTAATTTGAATTTAGATTTGAATTGCAAGGCTTGGGAATAAGCTTTGAAATTCAAATTTAACTTTAAATATGGAAATTATTTTTTAAGGGTTGGACTTAGAGTTATACACTATGCTTGACACTAGTGTAAACACAGTTTACACCTCAGGTACATAGAGTGTAAACTAAGTATTTGAGATGACATTCAAAATTAGGGTTTTATGATTTCATGTAGCAACATTTCAAAAACACAAGTAACCTATGAAATGTAAACTTATTTTAGTTGATGCACATCAAGGTTGACCTAAACATGAATGCTTTGCAGTGCATATGATGATATGACAGGTTTTAATTACCATAACACCAGGGGTGTTACATGAGGCAACTATTGCAAAGTCAGAAACTGCTTACAACTTACATATACATGACATTTTTTACTTATAGTGCCCGTTGTCCCTTCGTTTTGAAAGAATTAAAATCTACTTAATAAATTAGGCTATTTAGTTTGCAATTTAAGATTCCCTAACTTTTCAAAGTTCACGAATAAACACATCTCAAATTCATTGGGTGGAGATGTGAAATTGGATTCTATAGGTCACCACACAATGTTTACATCTTCAACTTAATTATTCTATTACATTCTAAGTACATAGCATAGCTCAAACATACACTTAAACTACAATTAATTCAATTCCAAGGATCCAAACAAACCCCTAGATATATTGTTTCAATGTTCATCTTATTAAAATTTTTATATAAATATTATTTATTTTGTTATGACTTATTGATAAAAAATAATTTAGTAATGACTTATTTATTTTTTATTGTGGAAAAGTTTTTTTAATAAGATTAGTCAAACATGATATATCTAAGAGTATAAAAAACGTCTTACATTTTGGAATGGAGGAGGTACACACATAATATATGTAATTAAGCCTAACTCTACTTCAATATATTTCTAGTAGGGGCTCACATCCCTTCTATTTTATCAAAAATCCTTATTACCAACATAACCCTAGTATGAGTTACTATTTTTAACGAGGCTGCCCCTTATGAGAAACAGCAGCCATCTCTGAATAACATTCAAACTAAAGAAGAATGTATAAAGAGCAAAAGAATCCGAGTTGGGGCCTAATTGGGTTGCGCACTTCGCCCCTGATATATGAACGGCCATGGGAAGGAACAAAGGAGGTGGTGGCGGTGGTGAGCTTATGAGATCGATGTACTGTATCTATCTATCTATCACCAAAGTGCAATATGTTAGCTACCTTACATGTGTCAATCGAATATTTATCCTGAGTTAATTATCATTATGATAATTGTTACCAAGCGATTAGAGGGGTGCTTTGGCGATGGCGGTTTCTTCATCCTTTTCCATCGTGTGCTGGTGTGTCGTGCCTGTGAGCAAGAGGGAGCACAAGAGGTTGCCTGCAAATGGACCAACAAATCAACATGATACTGCAACTCTTCTACAGGAGTTATTCTTGCGGAATGCGTAAGTGATGAAAGTGATGGAGGGAGAACACCCAAGTGCTTGATGATTTCTCAAAGTGGAGGCCTCATGTTGACAAAGGTACGATGGAGATTTTGTAGAGCCACCTCTGCAAAAAGTTAGGTGGCCACGAGGCATAATTGATTAGCTGAGATGTACAATCTAAATATTTATTACAGTTCTGAATGCGATCTACACAAAAGTTCTCAGAATGTTGACACATAAAAGTTGTAATTCTCCATATGATCTACAACTTTGTATGGTTAAGAAGTTCTTGATTTGAAGTCATTTGGATTCCTAAATATTTTATTTGTTTTATGTTTAGGATATTGAAATTTAAAATCTAAAAGTTTCAAACAACATTAGGTGTCGACATAATCTATACCAAGTTTAAAATATTTTTCTCATCTCTTTTAAAATATAAATAACACTGGTTTGAAAACGGACACGTATAAAAGAGTTATCAAGCAAATAAGATGAATAGTTAAGACAAAACAATCTAATAAAATATAATTTAAAACGGAGGGAGTGCCCACGATTCTATCATAGGTACAACAAGAAACATCGTCGGGCCCAGAGTTAGGCAAGTAGGCCGTAGGCGGGAAACATGCCATTCCCTCGGATGGTGGCTCAATGCCGGCCGGTCATACTGCTACACTACCGCATGATGATCATTGATCGGGATGAAGCCTGAATCTAACCGTGAGTGCCAATGTAGCTAGCCTATGATATGCGCAATAATGCAAACGTACATTGCCAAGCAGATAGAGACAGATGAATGGACGCACATCGATCATGCATTGCAGTATGAACGGCGTGTGCTGGTGCTGCCTGTCCATGAACACATGGATGCCGGCCGGGCTGGCTTGCGGTTGTTGCGCTGCATGCATGCATAGGCATGATGCAAGATAATCGCAGCACTAGCCTGCCTTTTAGCTTGTCGCAACTCACAGGCCGCCGAGCCGAATGCATACATGGCTTGAGACGACAGCGCCAAGCGAGGGCTATCTTGTCAGCCACATGAGGTGCTGCAGGATTGGACCAGGGCACAACTACTTGAGCTGCATGGGAGACCAAATTGTACGCATGTCACTGTTGTGGGGTGTACCCAACTTTTTACAAACTAGCCTTTTTTTTCTGTTAAAAATTCTCATTCGGCCCTCTGGACATAAAAAATCCATCTTTGGTCCACCGTGACGCTGAGGAAACACGTGTCAACGTCACGAGTCATGGCGCCGAGGTCCAAAACCAGGTGAAGACGTGACAGTGATTGGGCTGTGGCGCCGACCTCAGCTGTTTGTCTGCGGTAGCAGACTGCTGCTGTCTGCAACGCTTGCCATGCCGTTTTTTGGAGAGAGAGCAATGTTGCTGTGGAGCGCATGCATCCTGAGGTGATGTGATGGGTAGACAGCGCATGCATTGGCACAATACTCTATATACATGGTATTTTGCTACGACAACACATTGAGAGTCCTATGTTTGCTACTACTCTATAAACTTGATAATATAGCTATTTTTTAATTATTTTGGTGTAAACTTGAGACTATATATATTTGTAATTAAAGTAAATATGTTGGTCAAGTATCAACTTTGATCAAACTTATAGCAAATAGTATTGGCATTTATGTCTCAAAATAAATCTATTATAAAAATATGTTTCAGAACCAATATAACAGTACTTTTTAAAAATTTTTGTCTCACAAATGTCAGTATTTTTTATATAATTTTAGTCAAAATTCGTAATGTTGGACTCTTTAAGTTATGAGAATTGCATGTTTTCTTAGATATAGAGAGTATTCTTTTTGTTTCAAAATAAAATTTATTAATATGCGTATTTCATTATTATTAATCTAGCAGCATTTATTTTATTATTGGAGATGTGCGTTTCTTTGGGACGTATGAAGTATAATGTTATGACTTATTTTGGGTTTAATAATAAGATTATGAATGCACTGGGAATGAGATATACTTTAATAATCACTAATTTATTTTATTACTACCTCTGTAAAACTTGTTTGGTTGAAGTCTTGAAGACATTAAAATAAAGAAGACAATTAGTTGACGTGCGCGAGTGTTTAACAAAAGCAACTCCTTGATTGATCGGTGCTGTACAGTCGTGGCAGGGGCCTGCGTGTCTAGCAGCTGGTCCGCTAGCGTGCATGCAAATGGGTTGCGTGTTGCTGCCCAAAGCCTGCCAACTCTGGCCTAAATTTTACTATATCAAATTTTTATTTCTAATCGTATCAAAAAAAATCAACAAATACATAGAATACTAAAGATGAAGATAGATAAAATTAAAAATTAATTATACAGTTTTGTTATTATCAAATAAAAATAAACTTTCCCCGAATCCGCCGGCCGATACGGCCAGCTAAACAAGGCCCTCTCTCTATGCGCACTCTTCCATGTAATCCAGTAGACGCAGGTAAGCAGTGATATAGCAGACAAACAGCAGCAGAGGTCGGCGCCACAGCCACGGCGCCGAGGTCGGCGCCCTAATTTATAGCGCCCAGCGTGCCAAATCACTGCCACGTCTTCGTCTGGTTTTGGACCTCGGGGCGCCATGAACTCATAGCTCCCAGACGTGTTACCTCGACGCCACAGGTCATGACACAAAAAAAAATTAAAGATGAATTTTTGACATGAAGGAGCCAAATATAAATTTTAATAGAAAAAAAGCTAATTTATAAAAAGAGGAGCTTGCAAGAACTAGAGGAAACACAGCGGAAATTCTGTACACTAATTACTCAAGGGGCGAGTACTAGCAGACCCCAAAGACTCAAATCATTTCCATAGTTAAGCTGAAAGACTAGAATCATTTCCATAGTTGAGCTGGAAGCAGAGGCAAAAAAAGTGCATTTATTACATCGGAGAAAGTAATACTAACCATCAGCAGTTTTTTCTACATCATTCCATCAGCAAGCGTTTCCGGTCAACAAGGAAGCCTGCATTTCAATTTTCAATGTATAGAACGAATTAGGTATATATACAGTTCAGAGCTTGACCCAAATTAAAAGAGCACGCAGCTGGTAAACAACCTGCGACGGACGTCTCAACGCAAAGCTAGAAGGATAATGCTGAGCAGTTGCTACACAGTTTTTTTTTAACCAATCTGACCTAGCTGCCCCGCCCATATCCGATCCTGAGGAGTGGCCAGTGTGCCTATTCGACTTCGGAGACCTGACCGGCTGACCGGTCGGCTTTTGCCATGGTGACTGTCGGACACCGACGCCCCTGCTCCCAAGCAGGGCCCTGAAGACGCAAGCAGGGCCCTGAAGACGCGTGGGGTTACAGCACTGGACTCAGAACTAGTGATTTGCGTGATAAATCTGCAGTTTTATGCCGAATACTTCTGCTGTGAGAAAAAGTGTTCATTGTTATGCGAAAAAAATGCTCATTGAAGTAAACTGACAGTGATAATGGTAATGTCATATAAGATGATTGTTTCCTCTGTAAAAAAAAGGATGAATATCTGTTCATTACATATGTTACCATCGAAGCAATCTAATAGACTTTTACTACATAGTGCATCTGCTTAAAATGGTCCAGACCCTGAACAAGAGTGATTAAAATATCCCTGCTAGAAGCAATGTCATTCTATTCTTGGCTTGATATGCTCCTATTAATATCAGTAATTGGATGCCTGATTCTAGGATTTTCCAAAAGCAGTGAAATGACAACTCAATTACTTGGGCAAGTCTTTGCCAGGCTCCAAACATAACAATATTTAGTTTAGATTCAATCTCAATATAAACCTGGCAAACAGAACAAATAACAACAACAACAACATAGCCTTTTATCCCAAGTAAGTTGGGATAGGCTAGAGATGAAACCCAAAAGAGACCAGGAAACAAATGACATATAGAGGGTACAAGAAAAAAGGATTACGGTTCAGGCGCGTTAATTGCTAGTCTCCAAGTGCTCCTATCCATAGCTAAATCCTTAGGGATATTCCACTCCTTAAGGTCTCTCTTAACCTACTCGTTCCAAGTCAGTTTAGGTCGACCTCTACCATTCTTTATATTATCGACACACTTTACAACCCCACTACGCACCGGCGCCTCAGCTGGCCTCCGTTGGACATGGCCAAACCATCTCAAATGGTGTTGAATCAATTTCTCCTCAATTGGTGCCACCCTAACCCTATCCCGAATATCGTCGTTCCGGACTCTATCCCTAATTGTGTGCCCACAACACCATCGCAACATACGCATCTCTGCTAAACTCAATTGCTGGATATGTCTCCTTTTTGTAGGCCAACATTCAGCACCGTATAGCATCGCCGGACGAATCACTGTTCTATAAAACTTACCTTTTAACTTCTGAGGCACCCTTTTGTCACAGAGGACGCTTGAAGCTTGACGCCATTTCAACCAACCGGCTGAGATTCTATGTCTAACATCTTCATCGATGTCGCCATCCTTTTGTAGCATCGATCCTAAATACCGAAAAGTATCCTTCTTGGCCACCACTTGCCCATCGAGACTAACATCTTCCTCTTCATTCCTAGTCGCGCTGAAGTCGCACCTTATGTATTCGGTCTTTGTCCTACTAAGTCTAAACCCTTTCGACTAACGTGTGCCTTCATAATTCTAACTTCCTATTAACTTGTTGTAAGGTCGAGATAGACTAGAGGGGGGTGAATAGTCCTTTCTAAAAACTTATCATATTGGCTAACCAAAATAATTGCAGAATTAAACTAAACGGTCTAACCAAGACTTCACCCCTCAAACTATGATTCTAGACGCACCTTGATAAAAGATCCTAAGTAAGAATTCAAGCTGTCAGTCTAGCTAGTGATCTTCTAATCAAGTCTAGCTTGCAAGGTCACACCAACCTAAGCAACTAGTACTTTAACAACCAAGGGAGCACTTATACAATTCTAATGAGCAAAAAGCACAAAGCCAACCTAAGCTCACTAGATGCTCAAGGACAAAGTTACACAAACCGAACCCACAAGCTCAATTACTTAGCTACACAAACTAAGTAAAGCGAGAGATGAACTTCTAGCTACACAAGCAAGAAGGCAATTAGAAAGCTACACAAGCTATCTAAATACAAGAGCAGCTACACAAGCAATATATATATAAGAATATAAATACAAGCTTGTGAAGAGAATTGCAAACCACCGCGAAGTGTGGAACAAGATGACACGGCGATTTTTCACCTGGTTCGCTTGGTTGCCACCAAGCTACGTCCAGTTGTGTCGACCACCACCTTTGTGATTCCTCCGGTGTGACTCGCAAGCCACTTGCCTCGTAAGGCACTCCCTCACAAGGGAACCGCGAGTGAACCACACACAATTGGTTCTTCGGTATGACTCAAAGCCAGTTGCCTCGCAAGGCAAGCTCTCTCAAGAGCACCGCAAGACCCCGCTGTGTTGAGTGAGGTAACTCAATGACACAAGCAATCCACTAGCGTTACTCTTCGCGATCCCCGTGAGGTGAGCACCAACCTCTCACAAATCAACCTTCGGAGCACCGCACAATCTCCGTTGCGTGTCTCACGAAGTCTCCAGCCACCAAGCCGTCTAGGAGGTGGTAACCTCCAAGAGTAACAAGCTTACAAGCTTGCAACACGAACAGCTAGTGCCACACGATGCTATCTCTCAAAACAATCGCACTAGAATCGCTCACTCACACTATCGATTGATCTCCTATCAAGCATATATGAGTTAGAGGGCTCCCAAGCACCACAAAGCAAGCCACCAAGGCCCTTGTGTGCTCAGCAACATCAAATGGCCGGCCACCCCTCTTATTTATAGCCCCCATGGGCTAAAGAGCCGTTACATTCAAATTCAGGTGGCCTACCGGAACTTCCGGTGAAGCCCTACCGGAACTTTCGGTCAGAACAAATATAGCCGTTGTGAAAGATTCCCCAAAAAACACATACTTTGGACGCCTACCGAAACTTCAGGTCACCTAACCGGAACTTCCGGTCGTCCACCAGAACTTCCGGTCGTGAACCGAAAGTTATTCGGGGCGCGCGGTTGCTCAGGCTGGGCTAACCGGAACTTCCGTTCACACTTGCAACCTGTCCTTCGAGGCAAGCCTCATCTTGATCTTCACCATGCTTAGGTCACATGACTCCATGTCATGTCTCATATGCAATAAGCTCCTTCAACATGCAACCCTCTAGGTCCATCGATCCTTGACTTTACTTGCTCTTCACCGTTGGGGCGGTTCATTAGCGCCAAGTCTTGATCTTCACCTCTTGGTCACATACAAGTACCTGTGGACTAATCCTGTGTATCTCAACATATACATATTAGTCCACCTAAAGTTTTTACTCAATTACCAAAACCAAACATGGGGACTTTCAATTTTCCCCTTTTTGGTAATTGATGACAACTCTACAAAGATATGGAATTTAAGAATATTGGACTCTATGCCACTTATCCAATATTTAAGCTCAATGTTATGATTTGGATAAGTACCACAAAGTCAACTTGGTAGTGATAGCTCCCTCTACATGTGTGCTTCAATGATTTGAATTCAAGCTTGCACACATGCATAAATATGGAAATTTTGGGAGAGTTAGCACTACTAAATGATGCTAAGGTATATAGGATAAACCTTTGAAGTGTGATATACCAATCGGAGTTGCACCATTGAGTTCATCCTTAGCATCATGGTTAGCTAGATATCACATAAAACACACTAGATACCTCATGAGATATATATTATAAACAAGGTTCTAGTACCACATGAAAGAACACATATCTAGCTATACCATCCTATGCATGCTAGTTATCAAATCATCAATCAAGTTCTATGACTAGCATACACCACACAAGCAATGCATATTGAATTTAAAAACTTATGCAAATGCAAGCAAGCACATGAATATGCACATGTCAAATGCAATCAACCAAGTTCATGAGCTTGCTCTCCCCTGTTTGTGTGCTTTTCTTGTCCAAGAATTCTTGATCCCCTTCCATTCTCAATGTTGCACCCTCTTGGTCCATGTCCATTGTCTTCTCTCCATCTTGATCCAATGTATATTTCTCTCCCCATTTCTAGAGTATGCCTCTTGCATATCTTTGTACATTTCTCTCCCCCTTTGTCATCAATTACCATAAAGGTATTCCAAAACACTTCAAAAATGAACTTCTTAATGCAAAGGGTTGGAACTAGGGGTTGATGGTTGATTCTTGAATCTTCAATTTTTGGTGGACACATTGTATATTGGAATGACACCACTTGTAAATACCACATGTAGTTGCATGAAACCACTTAGAATTACCACATGTAGGTTACTTGAAAATCTTTGACCTTGATACCGATGAGTTGGGGAAACTCCCCCTATGTCAAAGCATGGGTCAACCAATCTTGTAGATGAGGGTAGTTTTTTTATTGATCACTTAAAGTTGAGGATCACTTGTGGAACCATCTTCTTGATGTACTAGATACCACTTATATGAAGCCTTGTATTCCATGGGTAGGAAAGTGATATTCTTGACATATATTGCAAGAACTAGCATTATGGTAACCACTTGTTGAATTTGTCAATTTTAACCAATTTTTGAACATTTGACATCTTTATGAGCTTCTTTATTATTGACTTTAACTAAAATATTTTACCCATAAGATTTCAAGTCCGGTTTGAACCAATGACAAGCTTCTTCACACCTCACTAGAAGGGTTATCTTGCCAATGTTGTACTTGTCACTTATGTGCAATCCAAAATAGATCAAGTACTTTGGTTCACTAGCTCATGAACAAAACCATATTCGTACTACTAGATCAAATAACCAATCAAGCAATAGTGGTAGATTATGAATTATAAACATTTTATTTGTCATGCATGATCCTAGTAAGCATGTACTATATGCACTAACCGCATACTAGTAAGAAATGAAATGATCATGCACATTACAATGATACCTTTGCTATGATGGAGTAGAGGATAGTCATTTAGATTCCAATTTCATTACTCCAATAGCAATGTGAAGTCCAGTTATAAGCTTGATGAAGTCGATAGATACCCATTAGAATTTCATGCTTCATCCATATGAATTGAGAACCACTAATGATCAAGTGCACTCTTCTTGTTGTGGTTGGCTTGCTTCTTCTTTTGGTCTTGATGCTTGCATGAGTGAATACCACTTGTAATATCACTTGATTTGTCATGTATTGCTCTCTGTTGGGTGTTGCTTGCTTTCTTGATCAACCCTTTTGATTGCTTCAACTAAGCATCGTCTCCAATAATTCTTAGATCACCACTTTAATATTAGCCTTCCAAGTATCCCACTTGGTTTACCCACTCATGGGTGGCATGCCCCCTCGAGGAGAAGTGGTCTCTCCAAGAACTATCCTTGATACTCACTTGAATTGCCTTTGTTTGATTGATCATATACTCATCTTGATGAATAATCTTCAATTCTTCTTTAAGTCCTTCTCTTTGTTGTTTAAGTTCTTTTCTTTCTTCCAAATGATCTTCAATTGTCACTAGAACTTAAACTTCCATCTTGCTCATGATCTTGATCTTGATCTTTAATTTGAGTACCAAATGTTGTAACAAATACTCTCTCCAATCAAATGACCTTGTACTCATTTCTTGTTATGCTTTTAGATTAGATCAAAACCAAACATAGGTTCCTCAAACACTTATAATCATGATTCCAACTTGAGGACCTTTCGATTTGAGTGACTTATGATTTATCTAAAGTTTGTCACTTTTCTGGCATATTCTGTACCCTTCAAAGAATGATCCATATCTCCTAAATTACAGATCCAAATGCCATGAAATTTGGTGGAGATGTGCAACACTAAGTCTTATAGTAGCTGTAAAAAATTGAGCTTCATTGGCCTTCTAGGTTTCTATCATATTTCACATCTTTCCATATTGCTACATGCTAAAAACTGCTGCACTAAGCTGACAAGATCTACTCCAAAACCAAAGTGATCCTTATCCAATTCTCATAAAATTTGTACAACATCGTTTATCATAAGTGTAGAACATGTATACCAAATTTCAAGCCATTCCAAATAGATTTTATTCATCAATCATGGGTATCTTCACAGCTAGCTCAGATTTTAAATAATGAACATATTTAAGCAAATTTAGCTATGCTTTCTCAAAAGTGAATCAAACTTGATTTCAACTTGTTTGAATACCAACACAAGACATAGATCCATTTATATCACTCACTAAAAGTCATCTTGTGATCATATCCATCCAAATAAATCTAAATTTGACTACTACGCATTTAATCCATTCAAATATCTCATAGCAAGCAACATGTGCATATATATCTAATTCAATCAACTCATATGCACCCAAAAGAACTAGATCAACTATGGATATACCTTGATAGCTCATGATCATCCAAAGCAAGCTTCTACTCTAATATTTGTAGGCCATTGTCGGTGTTTCGACCCTCGAGGGGTTAACTCCAACGAGTAATATTTGTAATTGCGTGCTCCCTTAATCCGGTGGGTGATGCAAGAAGGACACGGCGATTTATCCTGGTTCGGGCAAAAGAAGGCCCTACGTCCAGCGGGGGGAGGATAGTTCATGTTATCTTGCACCGAAGTGCTAGTACAGGGGAAAATACAAGCAGGTGTGAGGAGCGTGAGTTGGAGCTTGGGCGTTTCGGACGCCTGGCTCTCGACCTTACACTGTCTCACGGTATTGTTCTGTGATCTAAAGACTTAGTGTTTCTATGCTCTGGATCCTGTCGTTCGGGTCCTCCTTTTCTAACGTCCTGGCGCCTCCTTTTATAGGCGAAGGAGGGGCACAGGAGTACATATATTTAGAGTTTGCATGGCCGGTGACGCATGGCGTTGAGGCCGATCACGTCGATGTTGCTGTAGTGATGTACGTCGGTATGGGAGGCCCTACAGCCATCGCGTCGGGAGTTGTTGAAGTGCAGCCCGGAGTCGTTGGAGTCCCGCTCGAGGGTTCGTCCGACGGAGTCGAGGGGCGGCGATCGAGGACTTGGCTTGAGTCGAGGGGGTCGAGTCGAAGGGGTCGAGCCTCACCGGATAAGGTCGAATCCTGGGAAATGCGGGAAACGCGCTGATTCATACGTCTCGAGGGGGTGCTGGACGGGGCACAGTGCTCGGCATGGTGCAACAGCGAAGTACGATCCGCGGAATTCCGGGGCATGGGTGGTAAAAGCAAGATTTGACCGCCACTCCCACGACTGTTACCATGACTGTGGCCATACGGTTAGGCAGGGGTAGGTAAAACGCATTAAATGCGCCCGGATCCATACGGGGGAGTCGGTAGCCGAAGGGTGCGTTGTCCTCGAGGGCTGCCCATTCGTGCGAACGAAGTTTCGTTCTCGAGGGCAGGCTCGTTCACCGGGTGAGGTTCTATCCTCGAGGGCAGGCTCGTTCACCGGGCGAAGTTCCGTCCTCGAGGGCAGGCTCGTTCACCGGGCGAAGTTCCGTCCTCGAGGGGTAGCCCGAATTGTACCCTCGAGTGTATAGTCCCGGTCCGCTCGGTAGCCCCTCGAGCAGGCTTTGGCTTTGGGCCATCGCAGTCCGTTCGTGGGTCAAACCAATATGCTTTAGCCTGCGGGCCTTCGAACGTTATTCGTGGGAGGTCACTGGAGGGTTCGTGTTGCTGATTTTGCGGGGATTTAGTTCCCAAACCAAGGGTTTGGGGTACCCATTTCCTGGATAACGACAGTAGCCCCCGAGCCCCTGCGCGAGTGATGACACTCGGGCAGGGGGTCAAGAGTTGGAAACGGGACATGATTCGGATTTTTCCGTGGGGGGCGCGCGAGCGACCCCCGCGGGGGTAGCCCCCGAGGCCTCGTAGGAGTCGAAAGACTCCTATGAGGGATTCATTTGTCTTTGGTCGAGGGGTGCTTGTCCAGTCGGGTACAGGCCTGAACTGGAGTCGCAGTGTTTTACGGAGGGGTGCGTCGGGACACCGAGCCCCCGGGGGATTTTTGACCCTCTTTCGTCGAGGGGTGCCAGGCACAGTCGAGCTCTCGAGCCTCGTGCCGCTGGGGCGTTGCCGGCCTCGGCATTCATCTCACGAGTCCTTTCGATCGGACGTGAGGCGAGAAGCGTCGGACTACCCTCGATAAGGCGAGCCGCGAAGTTCTTAGTGAGCTGGTAACGGGAAAATCCAAGTGAGAGCCTGTTCCTCGTTCAATAGAGGTCGGCAGGAGGCCCGGAGGTGGTCTCATTAGAGCAAAACGCAATGGACCTACGGATACCGATTTCATTCGATAGGTCTGGGCGGCTCGATGCCTCCCTTCGGGGGGATTCCATAAAGTCCGTAGCATTTCTCCTTGGATGTGTCCAAAGGGGTCTCGAGAGTTCATTCTCGAGCAAGGCCTCGTGTTGGCTCCCCCTTGGTCACCTCTAACTCGGGTGCTTGAGGGCGGCTGTCGAACCCTGATCGTGGGGCCAGCCTTCGCTCTCTCGAGGCTTAGGGCCGAAGCCCGATTTTTTTGGTGCTCAAGGGTAGCCGTTGAGCCCTCACTCGAGGACCGGCCTTTGCTCTGTGGCAGAACCTCCTAAATCATATGGCCCACACGCATGATTATTGTCTAAACAGACTCCAAATAACCATGACTGTGTTCCATACGACTTAAAAAGTCTGTCGGGTAAATCCCGAACCATCCACGATTCTCCGAGCAGGATCAATCATTGTAGAGATATTGCAATATTACAACAGTTTCATATAATTAAAATACCATGGAGTAAAACAGCGGAAGACTTACAATAACATACATTTACAGACTCTGAGTTTCAAATATTTACAATGATAGGTTTAAGTTAAACAAACCATAATAGTAGTGGAGTAGCAGTAGATTACAATATTACACAAAAGCTCTGCCCAAGAGCTTAACATCTTTATTCGTCGTCGCTTTCCTCGACGACTGTCATGCAGCAGGATGCAAAACACTCCTGCCCATGAGGCTCACCTACAACAGGGGTTCAACAAACCCTGAGTACAACGGTACTCAACAAGACTGACCCGACGAAAGAGAGGGGTAGAGACTCAAGAAATGCAAGCTAGAGGGACAAGGTAAGTCTGTAGGAGATAAGAAGTTTTGCAGAAAAGCTTTACAAAAAGAGAAGTTGCTGGAACTATCTCCCATTATCAACCAACTTCATGATTGAACCTTAATTGTTATTCAAGTTGTTACTACGATGATGAACAACGATCGAGTCTTCTTCTCCGAGAAGCAACGGCGATTCGAATCCATTTTCATACCCAGCTGGGACCTAGGCGACTGAGCATACCGGAGACTTTAACTCCGAAGCACCCCAGATACACCGATATACCGGGATAACAACCTCAGCCGTATATCACCACATGATACACATGAGCTCTGCGGCCCAGCGTACCGAGATACATGGGAACTTAAACCCCACAGTAAAACACACTATGACAGCAGATGGGATTCTCTGACCCCACGCTAGGTCACTCCATGGCATACACGGCTCCAACCATCCGTATACCACTTCATGCATGTGGATTTCTAAATTCTCGATATCATCCAGTTCACCAACGGACGGGACCTAGGGCATCAACAGACGAGAACACTACAAAGGGACTCCATTCCCGGTGCAAGTTCGCCGTCCGGACTCGATTTATTACTAACATCAAGCTTTCAATAAGAAAACCAATCTCATCTTTTTCATTCTTTTCCTTTGAACAATTAAATAAATAAGCAGGGCTAAGCATTACTACTCATCTTCCAAGTAGGTAACAAGGATTAAGGAAATAAGACAGGTAATGCAATTTGTGGGTTTTCACTCAACTCCTATCACTTAATGCATCATATCAGAGCTGAAGCGTAAAACTTTTATAAATAGAATAGGGTTTAAATGTATCCGGGGCTTGCCTTGATGTTCGGGGTAGATGGTCTCGAACTCTGGATCAACTCCCAATTCTTGAATCTGCTCGTCCTTCGGATCTGAATAATACGTTAGCTCTCCGTTAACGGAAACTACTCGATAATTAATATGCTTTATATGATGGAATAGTAAACATGATGCTCGATGGATGCATGATTAGATTAAAGGATCGAGTACAACTTTTCTTCACGATAAAGTTGTAGGCTAACAAAACTTCGCTTAAATAACTGATTAGGGTTAATTACGCCATTTTTATAATTAATTAAACACATAAAATAACGTTAATTAAGTCCTAATGACATGATTAAGATAAGCACAAACAATTAATTAAAGTGCCAAAGGTCATTAGGGTTAATGACCTAAGGTCATCAATCAATCCCAAAGTCACATAACTCCTATAATGATTAAGTTAATTAAAAGGGATTATTTCATTATTTAAAAGCAGTAAATAAAGGCATAAAAATTAAAGTTGTCAAATTAAGCCCAAAATTTTATTTTAGAAAGCTCTTAGCCTAATTAGATGGCAAAACAATTTTCAGAATTAAAAGCCAATTATTTTAATTATTAAAAATTATTGAAGGTCCATTTTTCAATTAAAAGGGCTAATTTTAACATATGCAAAAAGTACTCAATTTTGGCATTTCATATTTTTCCTAGGTAGATGTCATCATGAGGAACATTCACAAAAATTTTTAGAATTTTTGGAGCTATATATGATTTACTATGAATTTTCAAAGAAAATACCATTTAAATCATTTTCTGAAAATAGAAAAAGAAAATCGGCACAGTGTTTCCGGGTCAACAGCCGACCCCGCCGGAGTTGACCGGCGATTCCTCGCCGTCGGTGAGGTCTCCGGCGATGGGGTTTCTTCCTACTTGCTCCTCTTGACACGACGCGTCGATCAAGGTGGCTAACGAGACTGGGGAGCGGCGGCGGCACCCACGCCGGCGACCATGGCGGCACGGCGGAGCTCGGGCGCGGCGGAGTTGCTCACCGGAGCGATTTTCGGCGACGGTGACCGCATGAGCTTACGCAGGACACCTAAACGGACAGGTTCGGTTACTACATGGAGATGGGTCTCGGCCTCTAGGCAGGACGGCATCGCGCGCGGCGGAGCGGCAGCACTGCGCCGGCGACGAGCTACGGCTACCGGCGGCTACGGTGCAGGATGAGTGAAATTGATGGCACGGATAGCTGCAGGAGCTCACCGCGGAGCGGATGCGCACGTTAATAGAGGTCCGGAGTGGCTGGGTTGAGCGGCGGTCGACGGCGGTGATGGCGGCGGCGGCGCTCCGATGGCACGACGGCGTCACGGCGGCCTCTAGTAATGCGCTGCTCGAACCAAGGTGCGCATCAGGAGCAAGATGACATGGAGAACATGATTACGAGGTCAAAGGTAAAATATAATCACCTCTGGCGATGGCAAACGGTGAAGATGGCGGCGGCGGCGCGACTGACCGGCCGCGGAGAAGAAGGCAGTGTGCGGGCAACTCAAGCGAGGAGAGCAGGCATGAACTGGCCCAAAAGGACCGTGATGAGGTGGCGGAGCTCTGAGCGAGGGCAATTGGACAGAGGTGGAGTGTCGACGGTGAATTTCGGCGGCGGAGGGAGATCGTCGGCGACGGCGGCGGGAGGAAGAAGAAGGAGAAACGGCGTCGGCCGACTGCTATTTATAGCAAGAAGATGATGAAGGAGTAGCTGACACGACGACGACCAAGTCTCTCGCGTCCGAGAGCGCTCGGTTGGCCGGGAAGGCACGGCGGTGGACGGCGGCGCGCGGTGTGAAGCCGGCCATGGCGGGCGCCGATAGGGTTAGGTGCTGTTCAAGTTATTTACAGAATTGCCACTCGGTTTAAAATACAAATTACTCCCAAATTTATATAAGAACTCGAAAATCTCCAAAAATATAATTTACATAACTTTT
Organism: Bothriochloa decipiens; assembly: GCA_023333625.1. Classification (NCBI taxonomy): domain Eukaryota; kingdom Viridiplantae; phylum Streptophyta; class Magnoliopsida; order Poales; family Poaceae; genus Bothriochloa; species Bothriochloa decipiens. Next base: position 31,085,359 of record CM041645.1, read on the forward strand.
CAAGAGCTACACTTTTCCTTTAATGGGCATCTTCAAATTCTGTTTAGATTTTGCAATTTGAATTCAGATTTGAAAAGGGGATAAAACCCTAGAAATAAGTATTTGAAATTATTTTTGATTTTTCAATAAAACTTGAAAATCTTCAAAACTATGAAATGTTGAGTTTGTCAAACCAACCATTTTTCATGTACAAAGTTTTCTCAGATTATGCATAATTTTTGAATTATGGTTTTAAAATCAAAAGGGGATAATTGCTGGAAACTGTATTTTCAAATTAATTTGAAATTCCTGTTGGAAACTTGAAAAACTTTCTATACCAACTTTGTAGCTCTTGTCAAGATCTACAAACTACCTTTTTAGAGTATCTCCAAATTCCTTATAGAATTTGAATTAGAGAAAAGGAGATAAAACTAGGGTTGGAAATAAAGGGTTTTTGAAATGGAGTTTAAACCCAATTTAGTTTCTAACTTAATTGGTTAGTTATTAGTGATCACAAACATCATTCAAGGACATTTTTAGGTCATTGACCCAATGACACCCTTGGTTGACCAAGTTGACTTTTGAAAAACCTTATATAGCATTTCCAATTTGACTTTAAATTTGAATTGCCAGGATTAGAAATAAGCCTTGGAATCCAAATTAAATTTCAAATATGGGAATTATTTTTAGGGTTGAACTTAGACTTATACACTATGCTTGATACTAGTGTAAACACAGTTTACATCTCAAGTACATAGAGTATAAACTAAGCATTTGCGATGACATTCTAAAATAGGATTTTATCATTTCATGTGACAAGCCATTCCAGAAACTCAATCAACCTATGAAATATAAATTTGTTTTAGTTAATGCACATTAAGGTTGACCTAATCATGGATGCTTTGCAGTGCATATGATGACATGGCAGGTTTTAGTTAATATAACACCAGAGGTGTTACAGCCTTTCCCCCTTAAGGAAATCTCGTCCCGAGATTTAAAGCCTCGAGTGAAGTAATGGAAAAGGAAATGTGTCAGGAAAATACACTTCTTCTAAGTTTATAAAGGAAAGGAATTGTGCCACTCATAGAGAAGTTACAACTTGTAGAAAGAATTATTACTTTAGATAGAAGCATAAAACTCCGGGAAATTCTCCAACAGGTAATCCTCTGATTCCCAAGTGGCTTCTTCTTCTGAATGTTGATTCCATTGTATCTTATACCACTTGATGGTTCTGCTTCTAGTAACATGATTCTGATCCAAAACTCGAATTGGGGATTCAGAGTAAGTCAAATCAGGTTCAAGTTCAATACCCTCAACATCAATGATTTTATCTGGCACACGGAGGCACTTTTTGAATTAGGACACATGGAACACATTGTGCACGGCCGACAATTGTTCAGGTAATTGTAGACGATATGCTGACTATCCACATCTTTCTATAATTGGAAAGGGTCCAATGTAACGAGGTGCCAACTTACCCTTGACTCCAAATCGGGTAACTCCTTTCATGGGTGACACTTTTAGGTATACATGATCTCCATTATTGAAATATAATGGTCGACGCCTTTGATCTGCATAACTCTTCTGACGGGATTGTGCTATTTTGATATTTTGTTGTATCTGTTTAACTTTCGCTTCAGTTTCTTTTACCAAATCAACTCCGAAGAATCTTCTTTCTCTGGGCTCAGACCAACTTAATGGAGTTCTACATCTGCGACCATACAATGCTTCAAATGGTGCCATTTTGATGCTTTCTTGATAGCTATTATTATATGAGAATTCTGCTAAGGGTAAACATTCATCCCATTTCTCTGGAAAGTTTAGAACACATGCCCTCAACATATCTTCAAGTATTTGATTTACTCTTTCAGTCTGACCTCCTGTCTGGGGATGGTAAGCTGTACTGTGCAAAAGATCAGTACCTAAAGACTTGTGTAGTTGTTTCCAAAACTGGGAGACAAACTGCGTACCTCTATCTGAAACAATTGTCTTGGGTATCCCATGAAGACTTATAATGTGCTCAAAATACAGTCTGGCATATTGTGAAGCTGTAGTTGTAGTTTGAACTGGGAGAAAATGTGCGGACTTTGTGAGTCGATCCACTATAACCCAAATTGAATCAAAACCTTTTGTTGTCCTGGGTAGACCCACAATAAAGTCCATACTGATATCTTCCCATTTCCAAGCTGGAATAGGTAATGGCTGAAGTTCTCCTGCTGACTTCAAATGAACAGCTTTGACTCTCTGACAAGTATCACACTGAGCCACATACTTAGCAATTTCTATTTTCATCTTGGTCCACCAAAATCTTTGTTTCAGATCATGATACATCTTATTACTGCCTGGATGAATAGAAAACTTTGACAGATGTGCTTCGTCAAAGATCTTTTGTTTTAACTCAGAATCTTTTGGTATGACCAGACGATTCTTATACCATAGGACATCCGCTTCATCAATTGTGAAACAAGAATTCTTTTCACTTTTAACTTTCTTTTTAATATACTGAATTCCCTTATTACTTTTCTGAGCAGCAATAATCTGATCTCTGATATTTGTCTCAACAGCAATGTTAGAAAAACTTCCTTGTTGCACCATCTCTATACCCAATTTTTCTATGTCATGACATATAGAGATATCCAAAGGCTTCACTGTTAAACAATGACAGTGACCTTTTCGACTAAGTGCATCTGCCACTACATTGGCTTTGCCAGGATGGTAATAGATTTCCAAATCATAATCATTAATCAGCTCTAACCATCTTCTTTGCCTCATATTCAAATCATCTTGAGTGAATATGTATTTCAAACTCTTGTGATCACTGTAAACTATGCTTGATACTAGTGTAAACACAGTTTACATCTCAAGTACATAGAGTATAAACTAAGCATTTGCGATGACATTCTAAAATAGGATTTTATCATTTCATGTGACAAGCCATTCCAGAAACTCAATCAACCTATGAAATATAAACTTGTTTTAGTTAATGCACATTAAGGTTGACCTAATCATGGATGCTTTGCAGTGCATATGATGACATGGCAGGCTTTAGTTAATATAACACCAGAGGTGTTACATGCTCTCTCGAGACTTTGAGGTGGGGCCAGATCCCAATTTTTTTTTGTGCTCAAGGGCGGCCGTTGAGCCCTCACTCGAGGACCGACCTTCGCTCCCTCAAGACTTTGAGGTGGGGCCAGAGCCCATTTTTTTTTGTGCTCAAGGGCGGCCGTTGAGCCCTCACTCGAGGACCGGCCTTCGCTCCCTCGAGACTTTGAGGTGGGGCCAGGGCCCGTTTACCTTCTCCTGGAAGAGTCCGCCGGTAAGTGACGCTTATTTTTCTTACCGTTAGACGCGCCTTTTGAGGAGGAAGCTAAAACGATGCGGTAGTGGAGATCGTGGTGGGCCCGAGCAATGGCTCTTTGCCGGAGGTGTGACATGTGTGTCCGGTCAAGGATCGAGGGGGGTGAACGGTCAGGTAAGCACATTAATTACGGGAAGTTACCTTTTCCCTGCCGCCGGACTCCGCCCGTCGTTCTTCCCGGGTATAAAAACGAAGGGGGACAAGCGCTGTTCGCCCCCACCTTTGCCATCCTCCCGAATTCTTGCTTTCCTGCGTGCATGAGGGTAAAAACTTAGACCGAGAAGTCTTGATTGGGAACCTTCCCGGTCGTCCGTCCACCGAGGAGATTCATGCTGTCGTTGCCGCCGCCGCGTCCACTGAGCAGATCTGTGCTGCCGCTGCTGCCATGGCCCCGATCCTCCAGCCCGCCGAACCCTGGCGCCCGTCGACCGTGATGCGGCAAAGGCTGAACGAGCTGGTGGGAGAAGGACTTCTCCGCCCCGTCATCGATCCAAATCAGCCGGAGTGGATTGCGCCGCCGAGGAGCCACCAAGAGCCGAGCCCGCCGGAGGGCTACGTGGTGAGCTTCCGCAAGTATCATCGGCATGGGTTCGGTGTACCCCCGAGCGAGTTCATGTGGGGGTTGACGAACTTCTACTGCGTCGAGCTCCAGCATTTCTCCCCCAACGCCATCTCCAACGCCGCCATCTTCGCGGCCGTCTGCGAGGGCTACCTCGGGATGGCACCACATTGGGAGCTGTGGCTCCACCTTTACAAGGGGGAGTGGTTCGCCGCCCCGGTGGCGCTAGGAGTAAGGCAAATCGTCAGAGCAGGGTGCCTCAACTTCGTGTTGAAGACCGGGAGGTCGGAGGAGCCACACGAGTATATCCCCACCGGGTTGATGTCCAACCACTCTAGGTGGGACGAGCAATGGTTCTACCTTCGCAACGACGGAGGCTATCTCCCGCCGTACACCGGGTGGCTTATCACCGAGCGTCCATACAACTGGCCGCACGGTGTCGCGGGAGATCTTTAGCGTCGACTTCGTCCCCTCGTCACCGCGATGAAGACCCTTCGAGAGGCGGGCTTGACGGCGGGTGTGGTGGTCTCGGCCTTCCACAGTCGACGGGTGCTCCCTCTGATGGAGCGCCCGCTGCGGTTGGACGAGATGCTCCCCTCGGTGGCGCCCGAGGTTCTCGAGAGGTGCCGAATGTCCGGCAAGAAGCCATCCGCCGCGGAAGTCGTTGCGCGGGTAAAGGGGATGGTCGCGGGCTCGTTCAGGGCGGAAGACGTCAACCGCCTCCCCATGCGATCGGAGGAGGGTTGCCTCGACCTGGTGAGTGCCTCGACCTGCGCCTTTCGCGTTTTCATTCCGCCCCCTTTCTCTCGTCCCTGTGACTAAACGTTTTTGTGTAGGGAAGAATCGACTACCAGAGATCGAGGCCCCCGCTGAGGGAGGACGCTCCCGATCATCAGGTAAGACGCTTCACCGCTCAGCAAGAAAAGCGGTGTAAGGACGAAGAGGAGAAGAAGAAGGCCAAGAAGCTCCGGGAGTGCGAAAGGCTTGCGAGGCGTCATGCTGAGCAGAGGCGCGACGGGCTCCCAGAGGAGGAGTCTCCCTCGTCCGAGGGAGATGAAGATGATGCTAATGATGACAGCGATGATGTCAAGGGGGTGGCGGGGCGTCTCGACCGCATCTTGTCGAGTTCCTCCCATGCTGATCGCCCCTTCGTGCAGGAGGAGGCGGTGGAGGAGCGCAACCCCCAGCCGGTGGCGTCGGCCTCAGAGCGCCAGCGTGGGAAAAGACGGGCCGACGCCTCGACTCAAGGGGGTTCACCCCCTCCCATCATACTCAAGCGGGACCCCACCCACTTTGATCCGAGAAACCCGGTCCCGGTCGTTGGCGCGGGCGGAGCAGAGCCGTGCTCAGGAGGCCCCGTCGGAGCAGGGAGGCGCGGCGATCCCACCGATGGCCCCGAGCAGCCTCAGCTCCGGGAAGAGCTCGGCTTCGGGAGGGGTCTCGAGATCTACTGGCGATTCGAGGGGGACCCGAAAGGCCTCTATCCCCTTCGGGTAAGTGTTGTTGATTTCGTTCTTTTTTTCATTGCATCCTCATTGCGCAGTTTAATAAGCTTTTTGCCGTCCTGCTTCTCATCCAGGCCCAAGCGCCGAATCGAGGAGGCGTCTCTTGCGTCGGCTAAGCGGCTCAAGGTGGACGTAGCCGCGAAGATGGAGGCCCCGATCATAGGTGCAACATCAGGGCCCTTGGCTCCGTGGGAAGCCAAGTGGTTGTCCTCAACCCTCGGTGCTATGGCGCGCGGTAGGCTGACGGGTTCTGCTCTTGCTGCAGGGTCGAGCATCTCGAGGGCCGCGACGGGCGGCGACTCCGAGCTAGGGAGGATGCAAGAGGGAGGGAGCGCCTCCTTGATGTTATCGTCCGTGGTCTTCAAGCTCGGTCCGGCGCCAGGGGGCGGAGCCTCGACATCGGGAGCTTCTGCTCCTGGCCGACCGGAGGCCTCGATCCCCGCACTCCAGGCAGGAGCCCCTGAGGGCCACGAGCCAGGAGAGGAGGTAGTCATCATCGACCTCGAGGGTGAGGAGACCACACCCCTTCGCCCCTCGATGGGAGAGCGGAGACCTTGGCCGGCGAGGCTACGCGAGCTCGAGGCCCAGAGGAAGCAAGAGCAGGGGGCCCTGCAAGAAGCGGAGCTGCCGCGGCCGCGGCAGGAGGGGAAGAAGGAGCTGCTGGAGCCACAGGAAGAATAGGAGGAAACTAGGGGCCAGCCCCAGCATCATCAGGCGCAGCAGACGTCGCCGGGGGGCATGGCGCAGCAGCCGCCCGAGACGTCGGAGGCAGAGGGGACATCAGGACTGCCCAAGCAATGGGTGTCCGTGATTACCCTGGACGAGCTGCTGGCCGAAGAAGAAATGGCGTCGAAGGCGTCGACGGTCCCGTGGCTGCTAGGGGTGCAGTCGGAGGAGGTCTCGGTACCGAACCCACCGGAAGATGCGTCGATGGTGGACCTGCCGGCGCCACAGGACGTGGTGTTGGGGGAAGCGACGGCCTTGACACCTCTGCTGCCTTCGAAGGCGCCAGCAGTAACATCGAGCCAGCCACTGCAATCATCGACGGAGCAGCCGGAGGAGACGGCGGCTTCTGGCTCGCCGAGGAGGTCGACTTCCGACCTCGGGCTGAGGGATGTCGGCGCCGCGTCTGAGTTCCGCACCCCGGCGGAGTTGGCCGTGCGTTACGGCGTCCCATGCGATGTGGTGGATGAGATCGGGTCCTTGGCACGAACCAAGGTCAAGACGGTCCTTCCACATTAGGGCAAGGAGCGCATCGTACTCCAGGAACTTGGCGACTCCAGCGCTCCAGGGATCGAGATGGACGACCCGGCAGAGGTCAAGTGCTGGGAGGACGCCAAGCGGTCCTGGGCGTGGCTGTAGCACTTGCTAAAGCTGGGCGTCGAGCTCGCCGAAGGCCTCAACCGGAACCTCGCGGTGAGTCCCTAAGTAGACCATAAGCAGTTTTTTGAGTTCTTTCATATGAAATGCCTTAACCCTCGATTTCCTGTCCCTAGGATGTGCGGAGGCGTTCCTACTCCAAGTCAGACTTCCTCCACGAAACACACAACAGCCAGGAGGAAGTGCTTCACCAACTCAAAGCTGGTCGCTCTGCGCAGGGCAGGGTGGCCGAGATCGAGGAGGAGCTGAAGCGGACCAGGGAGGAGGCCACCAAAGCCAAAGAGGAGGCTGCCCGGTGAAGGAGGACGCCGAGGCCGCTCGAGGGGAAGTTGCCCAACTCAAGGCGAAGCTCAAGCGTGCCAAGGAGGAAGCTGACGCAGCCAAGGCCGAAGCGGAGAGGGCCAAGGGCGAGAGCGTTCGAGCCCAGGAGCGCGTCGAGCTACTCGTGGGGGAGGCTCAAAGCTCCGTGGAGCGCATCCGCTCGCTCAAGGCCAGTCTCGCTGAAGTCTCCACGGCGTGCAACACCCTCTCCACCTTGGCCCAGGAGGAGAAGAACTGGGCCGCTAGCCTGAAAACCTAGCTTAGGGTGATGAAGGCTACCCTCCAAGAGAAGGAGCAGGCCATCATCTTGGCTGGTGGCGCCCTCGAGACCCTCCGCTGCGAGAAGACAGAGGTGACCCGGGCCTTCAAGGAGGCCCAGCGGGAGCGAGACGAGGCCCAGGGGGAGCGTGACGCCGTGCCGGGGGATCGCCGCGCCCTTGAGACTCGCTGTGCCGGTGAGTTCCTTGAAGAGCCTTTGTTCTTTTTTCTTCCCGTATGGTTTGTCTTAACTCTTGTTTTTTCTTCTCGAGTCCGAGCTACTTGCCACCCAAACCGCCGCCAAGGCGCTGCAGGAGAGCCTCGCGGCGGAGGGGGCACTTCTCGACCGGCTCTGGGTTGCCCTCGACAGGCTCTGCGCCTCCTGGGAGGTCGGGCCCATCGAGGTTGCTGAAGAAGACATCCCGGGTGCCGGGCTCATCGATCAGATCTACTACCTCGACGGCACCCTTCGTGATCGCGTGCGGGAGGCGCTTCACACCGGCGTGAAGCGGGCGCTAGCAGTGGTCTCCTCCGGCTTCGTCTTCGACATGAACGTGGTCGCCCAAGGCTTCGTTCCTGATATCTCGAAGACCGACGCCGAGAACGAGGAGCGATGCCGAGGGCTCATCAATGACGCTGAGAGGCCAGGGGGAGCGCTGGCGAAGTTGTTCGAGGACGAGGTCCTCCCCCCGCGGATGAAGGGTACAACATCGAGGAGGGTGGCGACAGAGCGGGCCTGTAGGGCAAGGCTGGGCGAAGATGCCCATGTAATAAGTTAGTTTTTTGTAACTTGTATTCAATGTGGCTTCAAAAGCCTTTTTGAACATTAATGCATCTATCGTAATGCAATTTGTCGTTTTACTTTCGAGCTTTCTCTGCTTTCTTTCACCTAGACTTTGCTTTTTTGACTAAGTTTTCGACGCATGCTCGTATCCTTCGAGGGAGGAGCGAGTGGAGGTACCATAGCCTAGAGGCGTAGGAGAGCTCCCGGCTCGACAGCCCTCGACCCTCTAGGGAGTTCGAGGCATTTTCTACTTAGTCGCGAAGCGTATCGAGGCGTGAGAAAGAAGAGGCGCTCGAGTTTTGATCGCTTGACTTTTGCTTTTCGACTAAGTGTTCGACGCAAGCTCGTATCCCTCGAGGGGGAGCGAGTGGAGGTACCATAGCCCGGAGGCGTAGGAGAGCTCCGGCTCGACAGCCCTCGACCCCTAGGGAGTTTGAGGCATTTTTGACTTAGTTGCGAAGCGAAAGGAGACGCTCGAAAAAATCATTCGCATTTTTAGGAACTTAGGGGGTTCCCCCCTGTTAGCCCCCGAGGGAGGCTCGACTCTGGCGAGACAGGGTCAAGGCTACCTCTTGCATGTACAATAACAAGTTTGAACTTATAATCGAAAGTACTTCTTATATTTGCCAGGCGAAAATATACAAAACATGCGAGAATGTACGAGGACATTGGTGCCCTAAGGGTAGAAACGACATAGTTGTTCGATGTTCCATGCGTTGGTGAGGATTTTGCCTTTGTCGTTAGCGAGCTTGTACGTCCCGGGCTTTAGCACCTCCGCTACGACGTATGGGCCTTCCCATGGCGGGGTCAGCTTGTGACGCCCCTTGTTGCTCTGTCGTCGACGTAGGACGAGGTCTCCAACTTGGAAGTCCCTCGGGCGCACGTGCTTGTCGTGGTAGCATCGAAGTTTCTGCTGATACCTCGCGGAGTGAATTAGTGCCATGTCTCGAGCCTCCTCGAGCTGGTCGACGGTGTTTGCAAGGGCTTCTTTGTTGCTTTGCTCATTGTACATCTTAAGTCAAGGGGAACCATACTCGAGGTCAGTGGGGAGGACGACCTCAGACCCATAGACCAAGAAGAATGGGGTGAACCCTGTGGCTCGACTAGGTGTTGTCCTTAAGCTCCATAGGACCGAAGGCAGCTCCGCGGCCCATTTTTTTCCGTGCTTGCTAAGGCGATTGAGGATCCTTGGCTTGAGGCCCTACAAAATCATGCCATTGGCACGCTCGACCTGGCCGTTAGTTCGAGGATGTGCAACCGCGGACCAATTCACACGGATGTGATGGAGATCGCAGAAATCCAAGAACTTCTTGCCGGTGAAGTGTGTGCCGTTGTCAGTGATGATGACGTTCGGGACCCCGAAGCGATGGATGATGTCGGTGAAGAACTCGACCGCCCGTCGGAGCGGATGTTGCCGATAGGCCAGGCTTCGATCCACTTGGTAAACTTGTCGATGGCAACGAGCAGGTGCGTGTACCCTTTGGTTGTCCTCTTGAGAGGCCCCACAAGATCGAGCCCCCAGACTACGAATGGCCAGGTGATAGGGATCATTTGTAGGGCGTGAGCTGGGAGATGCGTCTGCTTGGCGTAAAATTGACACCCTTTATACGAGCGGACAATGTTTGTGGCATCGAAAACAGCGGTCGACCAGTAGAAACCCTGTCGAAAGGCATTGCCTATGAGGGTCCTTGGCGCTGCGTGATGGTCGCAGGCCCCCGAGTGTATGTCCTCGAGGAGCCTCCTGCCTTCTTCGATAGTAATGCAGCGCTGAAGAATGCCTGAGGGGCTTCACCTGTAGAGTTCCTTGCCATCACCGTAGATGACGTAGGACTTGGCCCGTCGCACGATCCGGTGAGCTTCGGTCCGGTCCTCCGAAAGCTCTCCCCGAATGAGGCAGTCGAGGAAAGGGGCTTGCCAATCCGGCGGCGGGCTCGACGGAGGAGGAGTCCCCTGGATCTCCATAACCTGGGCCCCGGTCGAGGGGGCCCCAGTGGAGGTCGTGAGGTGGAGCTTCGAGGACGTAGTGCAAGCCCCCGAGCCCAAATTGATGGAGGGCTCGAAGAGGTCCCTCGAGAATACGTCCGGAGGGAGGTACCTCGAGTCGATGTGATTTTTGCAAGCTCATCCGCGGCTTCGTTGTATCGTCAAGCAATATGACTAAGCTCGAGGTCGTGGAATTTGTCTTCCAACTTGTGCACTTTGTTACAGTAGGCTTCCATCTTGGCATCGTGGCAGTTCGAGGCCTTCATCACTTGGTCGATGATTAGTTGCGAGTCGCCTCGAACGTCAAGGCGTCAGACCCCGAGTTCAAGGGCGACTCGTAATCCAGTGACGAGTGCTTCGTACTCCGCAACGTTATTAGAAGCGGCAAAGTGGATGCGAATGACGTAGCGCATGTGGACTCCGAGGGGTGAGATGAAGAGCAAGCCCGTGCCTGCTCCTGTCTTCATGAGCGACCCATCGAAGTACATTGTCCACAGCTCGGCTTGGATTTGGACTGGCGGCAACTGTGTGTCGGTCCACTCAGCAATGAAATCCGCCAGCACTTGAGACTTGATGGCCTTTCGCGGTGCGTAGGTGATGGTCTCACCCATGAGCTCGACCGACCACTTGGCAATCCTTCCAGCGGCCTCCCGGTTATGGATGATCTCCCCCAAGGGGAACGAAGATACCACGGTAACCGGGTGGCTGAGGAAGTAGTGCTGGAGCTTGTGACGTGTACGGACGATGGCGTAGAGCAGCTTCTACACCTGTGGGTAGCGGATTTTTGTTTCTGAAAGCACTTCGCTAACGAAGTAAACCGGCCGCTGGATGGGCAAGGCGCGCCCTTCCTCTTGCCTCTCAACCACTATGGCCGCGCTGACCACCTGAGTGGTTGCGGCGACATAGAGGAGGGGCTCGGGCGGTTCAATCGACGTCGCTGGTCGAGGAGGGAAGAGAATCGGGGTGGGTGTCAGCATGCCTTTGAGTTCATCGAGAGCCTCCTCGGCCTCCGTGGTCCATGTGAATCGCTCGGATTTTTTCAAGAGGCGGTACAGAGGCATGGTCTTCTCCCCTAAACGTGAGATGAAACGGCTGAGGGCCGCGCGGCAGCCCATGACCTTCTGCACGCCCTTGAGATCCCAAATTGGCCCCATTCGCATGATGGCCGCCACCTTCTCGGGATTGGCCTCGATTCCGCGCTGGGAGATGATGTATCCAAGGAGCATGCCCCGAGGCACTCTGAAGACACATTTCTCGGGGTTGAGTTTTATGTTTTTGGCTCGAAGGCACCCGAACGCGATTTTGAGGTCATGGATGAGGTCGTCCACTTCTGGACTTGACCACGATGTCATCGACATAGGCCTCGACCGTGTCACCTATGTGTTCACCGAAGACGTGGAGCATGCTCCGCTGATACGTCGCCCCGACGTTTCGAAGGCCGAAGGGCATGGTGACATAGCAGTACATGCCAAAAGGTGTGATGTAGGAAGTCGCGAGCTGGTCGGACTCTTTCATCTTGATTTGGTGGTAGCCGAAATAAGCATCGAGGAACGAGAGGGTTTCACATCCCGCGGTAGAGTCAACAATTTGATCAATGCGTGGTAAAGGAAACGGAACTTTGGGACATGCTTTGTTTAAACTAGTATAGTCAATACACATCCGCATTTTTCCATTCTTTTTCTTAACTAGCACGGGATTAGCTAACCATTCGGGGTGATGGACCTCCTTGATGAATCCAGCTGCCAAAAGCTTGTGCACCTCCTCGCCGATGATCCTGCGCTTCTCCTCGTCGAAGCGACGCAGGCGTTGCTTCACCGGTCTGGACCCGGCTCGGATCTCCAAGGCGTGCTTGGCGACTTCCCTTGGTATGCCCGGCATATCCGAAGGACTCCACGCAAACATATCAGCGTTCGCACGGAGAAATTCGACGAGCATGGCTTCTTATTTGCCCTCGAGGTCGGCGCTGATCATTAGCACCTTCTCGCCGGGGCAGCTCGAGTCGAGGTGGACTTTCTTGGTGTCTTGTGCCGGCTCAAAGTTGTCGGCGTGCCTCTTGGGATCTGGCACCTCGTCGGTGAGGCGCTCGAGGGTCGCGGCTATCATGGCATTTTTCTCAACGGCCTCTCCATACTCGATGCATTCGATGTTGCAGTCATACGCGTGCTCGTAGGAGGAGGCAACGGTCATGATGCCCTTAGGTCCTGGCATCTTGAGCTTGAGGTAGGTGTAGTTCGGGATCGCCATGAACTACGCATAGCCCAGTCGGCCGATGATAGCGTGATACGTTCCGTGAAACCCGACCACCTCAAAGGTGAGGATCTCTTTCCTAAAGTTGGTAGGGGTGCCAAAGCAGACAGGAAGGTCGATACGGCCGACGGGGAGGGCCTTTTTCCCCGGCATGACGCCATGGAATCCCCCGGCGCTGGGTCAGAGTTGGCACCTCTTGACTCCTAGGAGGTCGAGGGTCTCGAGGTAGATGACGTTTAGGCCACTGCCGCCGTCCATGAGGACCTTCGAGAGGCGGGTGTTTATGATGATTGGGTCGACGACGAGCGGATAGGCCCCGGGGTTGGGGACTCGATCCGGATGGTCATCACGGTCGAACGTGATGGGCGCGTCAGACCAGTCGAGGTAGTGAGGTGCCATGACTCAGACGGAGAAGACTTCTTGACGCTCTCGCTTGCACTGTCAAGGCGTGAGCTGGGCCGAGGGGCCCCCGTAGATCATGTAGCAGTCATAGACTTCGGGGAATTTTCCGTCTTCCCCGTTGTCTCCGTCACCGCCGCCTTGGTCTTTCTTGTCGTCACCTTTCTTCTCGCCCACTTGCTTAAAGTGCTTTCGAAGCATGCGGCAGTCCTTAAGCTTGTGCTTCGCCCCGTCCTTGTGGTAAGGGCAGGGCTCCTCGAGCATTTTGTGGAAGATGGCGCCCTCGGGGGGCCTCGAGGTCTTTTGCGTTCGGTTGCTGCGATGAGATCATCTTCTGCAGCCTCACGCTTGCCTTCTTGATTTTTCTTCTTCTTGTTGTTTCTCTTTGACCCTTTGCTCGAGCCTCCAGCATCGTTGGCTGCCAGCGCCTTTCCCTTGTCCTTCCCGTCGCTGAAGAAGGCGCCGACCGCCTCTTTGCCGGCCGCGTAGTTGGCGACCACATCCATCAGCTCATCGACGGTGTCGGGGCGGTTACGCCCCAACTTGCGAACTAGGTCCTTGCAGGTTGTACCCACAACGAACGCTAGAATGATGTCGAGATCGGAGATGTGGGGTAGTTCGGTGCGGAGCTTGGAGAATCGTCGAGCAAAGTCGCGGAGAGACTCCCCTGGTTTCTGCTTGCAGTTGCGCAGTTCCCAGGAGTTCCCAGGACGCACGTAGGTACCTTTGAAGTTCCCCTCGAAGATCCGGACAAGGTCAATCCAGCCGCGAATCTGGTCAGGGGGAAGCTCCTCAAGCCACCTACGCGCGGTGTTGGACAGGAACAGGGGAAGGTGACGTATGATGGCGTGATCGTCACGTGCCCCGCCCGCTTGACAAGCCAGCCGAAAGTCGGCTAGCCAGAGCTCGGGATTGGTTTCGCCGTTGTATTTGACGATGCTCGTGGGGGGTCGAAACTTGTCGGGCAGCTGGGCGCAGCGGATCGTCCTGCTGAAGACTCGGGACCCGGTGGCTCCGGGGCCCGTCGGTCTTCGTCGCTGTCGTAACGCCCTCCACGATGGGCGCTGTACCCTCAATCCTCGGCATCTCGGTGCTTGCGCCTACGGTTCTCGATAGTGTCAAGGCGCGCGTCGCGGGGAGCGCAGTCGTCGTTGACACGTTCTCGGGCCAGCTTCCTCTTCGGTCGGGGGGCCGCCCCCTGATCGACCGAGCTCTCCCTTTCGGGCCGGGATGGCTCGACCTAAGGTTCAGAGGCTGCCCCTCGACGCCTCGAGGCTGAGCTCTCGGCTTGCTGAACAGCAGCTACTTGGAGGAGGTCCTCGACCTCGCATGGTATCTGCCGAGCTTGCGAGTTGGATGGCGTGGGCATATTGTGAAGGAGCATAGCCGCCACGACAATGTTTTGGCTCGCTCGGGGGTAACGGTTGGCGGGTTGCTCGGGTGCCCTTGCCTCGTTGATCTGCCGGTTGACCTCTCGGGCCCTGGCTCGGGCTCTACCGCCGGGCGGTCGCCGCTCTTGCTCGAGGGTTAGCTCGAGCAGGCGCAATCGTTCCTGCTCGTCGGCGAGCTTCGCCTGCAACTCCCGAATTTGTGCCAACTGTGTGTCCTGCTCACCAGGATGGGGGCACGCCTCTCGGGGTGCATCTGGTTGTTGGTCCTCTGCTCTGGGGAGAGCACCTCCCGCCGCAGCGGTAGCTGCTGTGGCCACTGGATCGATGGTGTCCTGATTGGAGTCGACATCGCCATCGATGTGGAGGCACTCGTGGGTAGGATCCCAATGGTCAGAGTTAGAGTTGGGGTCACCACAGCAGAAAACGGGGAATTGTCCCTGCACCTCCTCCTGCAGCTGTCGTCGGAGTGTGCCGACGGTGTACCTCTGGGAGCCGAGCGCTCTTGCGAAGGCCAAGCCCTCGGAGGCTAATCTGACAGTCCCCACGTCCGTCATTGCACGGAAAAGGGCGCCTGGGCGGTCCTCTAATGCGCTCATGTTGGAGTGGGTCGCTGTCGGGATCGTCGTCGTGGCATTGTTGAAGTCGAACGAAGGCCGCCGATGACGCTCGAACAGCTCGTGCGGGAGCGGGCTCGACCGAGCGGGGACTTCGTCGCGCTCCCTCGATGAGCGTACTGCGAAGGTGGAGTCGGGGTTGTGGTGGGGTCCTGCCGGTTTGCCCTCTACCTCTGAACTCGGGTCAGACAACCCCTCAACAAGGGGTTCCTCATCTCCGGTTAGGGGCGAGGAGAAAGCGGCGGGAACCATCCTCGACTCAGGTTGATGGCGATGACGGTGTCGATCGTGCCTCCTTCTGGATGTGGAAGCATGGTGGTGAGACCGGCGAGCGGCCCCCCATGAGCGTGGGGGCGTACCACGACCTCCGTTCAGGTCACTGATCAAGAGCAGGGTCATGTCATAGCCCTGGCCGAGGGTCATGAACTCCAGGCTCCCAAACCAGATCACCGTAGCACACGGAAGTGGTGAAACAAAGTCACCCATCCGGAAAAATGGCAGGAAATCGTTAGTGACACGCGGCTCCCCTACCTAGCGCGCCAACTGTTGGTGTTTTGACCCTCGAGGGGTTAACTCCAACGAGTAATATTTGTAATTGCATGCTCCCTTAATCTGGTTGGTGATGCAAGAAGGACACGGCGATTTATCCTGGTTCAGGCAAAGAAGGCCCTACGTCCAGCGGGGGGAGGATAGTTCATGTTATCTTGCACCGAAGTGCTAGTACAGGGGAAAATACAAGCAGGTGTGAGGAGCGTGAGTTGGAGCTTGGGCGTTTCGGATGCCTGGCTCTCGACCTTACACTATCTCACGGTATTGTTCTATGATCTAAAGACTTAGTGTTTCTATGCTCTGGATCCTGTCATTCGGGTCCTCCTTTCCTAACGTCCTGGCGCCTCCTTTTATAGGCGAAGGAGGGGCACAGGAGTACATATATTTAGAGTTCGCATGGCCGGTGACGCATGGCGTTGAGGCCGATCACGTCGGTGTTGCTGTAGTGATGTACGTCGGTATGGGAGGCCCTACAGCCGTCGCGTCGGGAGTTGTTGAAGTGCAGCCCGGAGTCGTTGGAGTCCCGCTCGAGGGTTCGTCCGACGGAGTCGAGGGGCGGCGATCGAGGACTTGGCTTGAGTCGAGGGGGTCGAGTCGAAGGGGTCGAGCCTCACCAGATAAGGTCGAATCCTGGGAAATGCGGGAAACACGCTGATTCATACGTCTCGAGGGGGTGCTGGATGGGGCACAGTGCTCGGCATGGTGCAACAGCGAAGTACGATCCGCGGGATTCCGGGGCATGGGTGGTAAAAGCAAGATTTGACCGCCACTCCCATGACTGTTACCATGACTGTGGCCATACGGTTAGGCGGGGGTAGGTAAAATGCATTAAATGCGCCCGGATCCGTACGGGAGAGTCGGTAGCCGAAGGGTGCGTTGTCCTCGAGGGCTGCCCATTCATGCGAACAAAGTTCCGTTCTCAAGGGCAGGCTCGTTCGCCGGGCGAGGTTCCGTCCTTGAGGGCAGGCTCGTTCGCCGGGCGAAGTTCCGTCCTCGAGGGTAGGCTCGTTCGCCGGGCAAAGTTCCGTCCTCGAGGGGTAGCCCGAATTGTACCCTTGAGTGTACAGTCCCGGTCCGCTCGGTAGCCCCTCGAGCAGGCTTTGGCTTTGGGCCGTCGCAGTCCGTTCGTGGGTCAACCCAATATGCTTTAGCCTGCGGGCCTTCGAACGTTATTCATGGGAGGTCACTGGAGGGTTCTTGTTGCTGATTTTGCGGGGATTTAGTCCCCCAAACCAAGGGTTTGGGGTACCCATTTCCTGGGTAACTACAGCTATCAACTAAATCATCAAATCACCACAACTTGAATTATAGCACTTGTATATTGTAACACATTTGGACTTCACTTATCATGACTTGGCATTGGGTTGAGATAAGCACTAAGCTTAAATACTTGACTCAATCAAATGATGAATGATATGAAATCAATTGAATCAAGTCTCCAATGCCATGGTACCTACAAATATTCAACCACTTTTTGATGGTACCCAAACTAGTTTGGGTCCTCTCAAGTTAGGAGCAACATACTTAGACAATGCCTTAGTATGAGTAGCGGGATGTTTTGCCATAGCAACCATAGAGGTACCATCACCACCTTCCTAAGCATATTATTTGCAAGAATTGAAATGGTCTTAGGAGTTTTACCTAGGGGACATGAATGAGCCATGTGTCCCCTTTCCCGGCATGAGTAGCATCTTCTCTTTGGTTGAGCCTTTTCATCCTTGCTCATGTGATTCTTCTCATTGCCTTGCTTCTCATGATTTGCTTGAGCCTTCTTCTCAAGCTTGGTAGGACACCCCGAGGCAAAGTGTCCCATATCTCCACATTCAAAGCACTTGATGTGAGCCAAATTCCTCTTCTCTTGACTCTTGCTCATCATCATCTTGTTGGCATCATGGATATGAGTTTGATGCCTTGCATAAGCTCTTCCACCCCTTCTTGTTTTCTTCTTCATCTTCAAGTCATCAATTTTTTCTTCATGGTTGATCTTGATTTGATCTTGGGGCTTCTTTTCTTGCTTAACTTGTGGCTTTGCTTGAGTTGGGCAAGCATTTGCAAGATGTCCCATTTCATGGCATAGATAGCACATGAAATGAGATACCTTTTCCTCTTCTCACCTCTTTATCTTCAATGTCAACTTTCTTGCTCCTTTGGTCAACTTTTTCATTCCGTATCCAAGACCACTCTTGTCATTGAGGCTTCTTGGATTCTTCAATAATTTCCCAAAGAGGACCTTGAAGTTGTAACACCTCTCTAACTTGTTGCTCAACTTCTCCACTTTCTTTTTGAGCTCATTGTTATCCTTTAAAAGGTTAGTCTCACAAGACATAGAGGAATAACAAGCATCTAAATGTGAAGAACATGGCAAAGATAATATATCATCACAAGAGGTGGATACATGCTTCTTCCCTACATCACAAGGGTTAGTAACAATATGTGATTGATCATTTGTCCCATGTGATGAGCTCTCACTAGTTTTAATATTATCATTGGAAAACTTCCTACTGAGAAAAGCATGTAACAAATTATCATGAGCAACACTTAGTTCCTCATGAGCCAATTTTAGCCATCATGTGAACAAGTAGTAACATAAAGTAGATGCTCTTGTTGTTCACATGTTGTCTTTAGAAAAGAGTTTTCATTTTCCAATTTCATTGTTTTAGCTTTCTCATTTTCTAAAGACATGGTCATGCTAGCAAGTCTAATAACAAGTTCATCATATGAAGCATGATCAATCACTTTGCAACTTGATACCTTTGTGTCACCTTGTGACATAAAGCAATATGATGATGTAGGAGAACTTGTTGTACCATCGTCATTAGAGCATAAACCATCATCATTTCCATCAAGTGTGCTTGAGGTAGCCTCAACACTTCATCACTCGAGGCCTCATCATCCATCTTGTCAAGTGATCTTGTGGTAGATAGATCATCATCATCACTTGACCATGAGGTGGTGCAATCCTCAACAATAACCTTATTGTGGTCATGCTCAACAACCTCATGCGCCATCACCTTGGCCTCAACCTCCTTGTACTTGCCATCATCCCAAGTGGAGGCGTCACCATAGGTGTGCTTGATGTTCTCCCACAACACATGTGCGGACACCCTAGTGTACACCTTATCAAACACATCAAAGCTCAAAGATTTGATTAGATATAAGAGAGCATTTGAATCAAGTGCATAGAGATCCTTTTGAGCTTCGGTGAGGTTCTCTTTGTCTAACACATGGGTGAGACCATTTGTGATAACCCACCAAGCCTTAGGTCCCATGGCACAAAAATGATCAAGCATGTGGTGTTTCCATTGTGCAAAGTGTGTGCCATCAAATATATGTGTGTCACAAAGACAAGCATCATCAACCCTCTAGTTGCCATCCTCTCGGGCCGGTTAAGACCACTAAAATGAGAGACCTAGCTCTGATGCCACGTGTAAGGTCGAGATGGACTAGAGGGGGGTGAATAGTCCTTTCTAAAAACTTATTGTATCGGCTAACCAAAATAATTGCAGAATTAAACTAAACGGTCTAACCAAGACTTCAACCCTCTAACTATAACTCTAGATGCACCTTGATAAAAGATCCTAAGCAAGAATTCAAGGTGTCAATCTAGCTAGTGCTCTTCTAATCAAGTCTAGCTTGCAAGGTCACACCAACCTAAGCAACTAGTACTTTAACAACCAAGGGAGCACTTATACAATTCTAATGAGCAAAAAGCACAAAGCCAACCTAAACTCACTAGATGCTTAAGGACAATGTTACACAAATCGAACCCACGAGCTCAATTACTTAGCTACACAAACTAAGCAAAGCGAGAGATAAACTTCTAGCTACACAAGCAAGAAGGCAATTAGAAAGCTACACAAGCTATCTAAATACAAGAGCAACTACACAAGCAAGATATATATATAAGAATTTAAATACAAGCTTGTGAAGAGAATTGCAAACCACCACGAAGTGTGGAACAAGATGACAAGGTGATTTTTCACCTGGTTCACTTGGTTGCCACCAAGCTACATCCAGTTGTGTCGACCACCACCCTTGTGATTCCTCCGGTGTGACTCGCAAGCCACTTTCCTCACAAGGCACTCCCTCGCAAGGGAACTGTGAGCGAACCCATACATAATTGGTTCTTCAGTATGACTCGCAAGCCAGTTGCCTCACAAGGCAAGCTCTCTTAAGAGCATCGCAAGACCCCGCTGTGTTGAGTGAGGTAACTCAATGACATGAGCAATCCACTAGTGTTACTCTTCACGATCCCCGCGAGGTGAGCAACAACTTCTCACAAATCAACCTTCGGAGCTCCGCACAATCTCCGTTGCGTGTCTCACAAAGTCTCTAGCCACCAAGCCATCTAGGAGGTGGTAACCTCCAAGAGTAACAAGCTTGCAAGCTTGCAACACGAACACCTAGTGCTACACGATGCTATCTCTCAAAGCAATCGCACTAGAATCACTCACTCACACTATCGAATGATGTCCTATCAAGCATATATGAGTTAGAGGGCTCCCAAGCACCACAAAGCAAGCCACCAAGGCCCTTGTGTGCTCAGCAACATCAAATGGCCGGCCACCCCTCTTATTTATAGCCCCCATGGGCTAAAGAGTCATTAAATTCAAATTCAGGAGGCCTACCGGAACTTTCGGTGAAGCCCTACCGGTACTTCCGGTCAGAACAAATATAGCCATTGTGAAAGATTTCCCAGAAAACACATACTTTGGACGCCTACCAGAACTTCCGGTCACCTAACCGGAACTTCCGGTCGTCCACCAGAACTCCACCGGAACTTCCGGTCGTGAACCGGAAGTTATTCGGGGCGCGCGGTTGCTCAGGCTGAGCTAACCAGAACTTCCGGTCCAGGCCCACCGGAACTTCCGCTGGTCCAGCACCACCCCGCACTAAAACAGGCATATCTCTTAGCTTTGAATTCCATTTTCGATGATCTTAGACTTTATGGAAAGCTTATTCAGAGGGCTACACAACCCACATAGCCACTTGATCCAAAACACAAAGGATGAAAGTAGTTTTCCAATCCAAGTGCCATCAACTCTCTTTTTCAATGCAAGAGTTCGTGAAAATATCTCCAACACCTTCTCCTTTGCAAACGTGCCAACACCACCAAGTGTACATTACCATGTGCATGTGTGTTAGCATTTTTATAATCATTTTTAAAGGATTTTCTCTTGATCTCACAATGCCACTCGATCCTAGCAATATCGCAATGTTAGATCGCTCAAGTGGCACTAGATGACCGATATGCAACTTGTTTGCCCCTCTTGATAGTACGGCCTATCAAGCCTAAATCCGGTCATCAACTTCTATAAACACCTCATGACTGGTGAAATAAAATGCCCTAGCTTATACCTTTGCCTTGCATCTTTATTTCCACCGTCACCTCTAATGTGCCAATGCACCGCGTGCATGACACGCTCAACAAATGATATGATTCAATTCACATCATCACATGACCGTCTTGATCCATTGATCTTGACTTCACTTGCTCTTCTCTGTTGCATTGGTCCATCGGCGCCAAGTCTTGCCCAAGCTTCACCATCGCACGGTCCTTCGCTTAGAAGCCTCAACTTGTCCTTCACACTTGCAACCGGTCCTTTGAGCCAAGCCTCATCTTGATCTTCACCATGCTTAGGTCACATGACTCCATGTCATGTCTCATATGTAATAAGCTCCTTCAATATGCAACCCTCTAGGTCCATCGATCCTTGACTTTACTTGCTTTTCACCGTTGGGGCGGTTCATCAGCACCAAGTCTTGATCTTCACCACTTGGTGACATACAACTACCTGTGGACTAATCCTGTGTATCTCAACCATATACATATTAGTCCACCTAAAGTTGTGACTCAATTACCAAAACCAAACATGGGACTTTCACCCCTGCCCTTGTCTCGTCAACTAGCACCACATCATCAACAAAGAGCATACACCAAGGGATATCACCTTGTATATCTCTTGTGACCTCATCCATCACCAAAGCAAATAAATAAGGGCTCAATGCTGACCCTTGATGTAGCCCTATTTTAATTGGAAAGTCACTGTTGTCGGCATCATATGTTCGGACACACGTCACCACATCCCTGTACATATCCTTGATGAGGGTGATGTACTTAGTTGGGACTTTGTGCTTTTCCAAGGCTCACCATATGACATTTTTTGGTACTTTGTCGTATGTCTTCTCGAGGTCAATAAAGACCATATGCAAGTTCTTCTTCTGCACGGCAAACAGAATTTTACAAAAATAGAAAGCAAATCAATTTGTGGCGCACATTCATAGGATATCACTAAAATGCTACCAAAACTCATTGAAAGATAGGTTACTGGTTCTTAATTGTTCTCAAACTTCAACCTTGCAGAGTAAAAAAGGACGTACTCAAAGAATCAGATGATTCAGTGTCAGAAACTACAGAGTGGAACATATATTCAGAGATATATTTCATAGACTGGCTATCCATTTGCCTCCTATATATGCAATCAATAATCATATGACCAGACTATAATTAACAACAAAATAAAGCTGGCAGGAAACATTGTTCGTGTTTAGAGTTCCAGAATCTTCTTGCACAACAGGCAATATTTTACTCAATTACCCAACATTGTTAATAAAATTTTCATTTTGTTGGTGTACATTTAACCCAACATGCATATATGCAACACATCAGTTGGTTGTGAGAAGCAAAAAAAATATTAACATTGTGTCGGTGCTCTGCCCCTCGAGGGGTTAACACCAACGAGTAATATTGTGTCCGCGTGCTCCCTAATCCGGTGGGTGATGCAAGAAGAACACAGTAATTTATCCTGGTTCGGGCAAAGAAGGCCCTACGTCTAGCGGGGGGAGGATGATTCGTGTTATCTTGCACCGAAGTGCTAGTACAGGGGAAAATACAAGCTGGTGTGAGGAGTGAAAGGTGGAGTTGGGGCGTTCGGACGCCTTGCTCTCGACCTTGCACAGGCTCACGGTGTCGCTCTGTGATCTAAGGCCTTAATGTTTCTATGCTCTAGATCCTCTCGATTTTTGTCTGGTCCCTCTCTCTAACGCCCTGGCGCCTCCTTTTATAGACGAAGGAGGGGCACAGGTGTACATGTATTTCGAATTCGCATGACGCTGATGACGTACGATGTTGAGGCCGATCATGTCGGTGCCGCTGTAGTGATGTACGTCGGTATGGGAGGCCCTGCAGCCATCGCATCGGGAGTTGTTGAAGTTCAGCTTGAGGGTTCGCTCGGTGAAGTCGAGAGGCGACGGTCGAGGGTCTTGGCCGGAGCCGAGGGGGTCTTGCCGAGGAGGTCAAGCTTCGCTGGATAAGATCGAATCCCGGAAAACATGGTAAACATGTTAGTTTATACGTCTCGAGGCGGTGCGGGTCGTGGCACAGCGCTCGGTATGGCGCAACAGCGTAATATGACTTGCGGGATTCCGGGGCATGGGCGGTAAAAGTAGATTTGACCACCACGCCGGTAACTGTTACCATAACTGTGGCCATGCGGTGAGGCGGGGGTAGATAGATCGCATTAAATGCACTCGGATCCGTACGGGGGAGTTGGTGGCCGAGGGGTGCACTTTTCTCGAGGGCCGCCCATTCGCCCAGGCGAAGTTCCGTCCTCGAGGGGAGGCTTGTTCGCTGGGCGAAGTTACGTCCTCGAGGGCAGGCTCGTTCGGAGGATGAAGTTCCGTCCTCGAGGGGTCGCTCGAATCGTACCCTCGCGTTACAGTACTTGTCCGTTCGGTATCCTCTCGGTGAACAGTACTGGTCCGTTCGGTAACCTCTCGGTGATACAGTGCTAGTCCGTTCGGTTGCCTCTCGAGCAGGTTTTGGCTCTGGGCCGTCGTTGTTCGTTCGCAGGCCAGTCCGATACGTCTCAGCCTATGGGCCTTAATACGTTAGCGCGGGAGTTTATCAGAGGGGTCAAGATGCTGATTTTGTGGGGCTTTAGTTTGTTAAGCAAGGGGTCTGGGATACCTGTTTCCAGGGTATCGACAGTAGCCCCCGAGCCCCTGCGCGAGTGATGTCACTCGGGGAGGGGGTCAGGAATTTAGAAATGAGACGTGATTCGGATTTTTTCGCGGGGGCGCGCGAGCGACCCCCGCGGGGGTAGCCCCCGAGGCCTCGTAGGAGTCGAAAGACTGAGGGCTTTATTTTATATTTAGTTAAGGGTGCTCGTCCAGTCGGGTATAGGCCTGAACTGGAGTCGTAGCGTTTTACCGAGGGGAGCCCCCAGGGGATTTTTTGACCCTCTTTCATCGAGGGGCGCCGGACACAGGCGAGCCCCTGAGCCTCGTGCAGCTGGGGCGTTGCTGGCCTCGGCATTCTTCTCACGAGTCCTTTCGATCGGGTGTGAGGCGAGAAGCATCGGACTACCCCCGATAGGGCGAGCCGCGAAGTTCTCAGTGAGCTGGTAACGGGAAAATCCAAGCGAGAGCCCGTTCCTCGTTCGATAGAGGTCAGTAGGAGGCCCGGAGGCGGTCTCATTAAAGTGAAACACAATGGTCCTACGGATTCCGATTCCATTCGATTGGTCTCGGCGGTTCGATGCCTCCCTTCGGGGGGATTCCATAAAGTCCGTAGCGTTTCGCCTTGGATGCGTCCAAAGGGGTCTCGAGAGTTCGTTCTCGAGCAGGGCCTCATGTTGGCTCCCCCTTGGTCACCCCTGACTCGGGTGCTTGAGGGCGGCTGTCGAACCTTGTTCGTGGGGTCAGCCTTCGCTCCTTCGAGACTTAGGGCCGGAGCCCGATTTTGGTGCTCAAGGGCGGCCGTTAAGCCCTCACTCGAGGACCGGCCTTCGCTCCCTCGAGACTTTGAGATAGGGTCAGAGCTCGTTTTCTCCTCTCGTGGAAATCTCTATCGACGAGTAATCATTCTCTTTCGGCACTCAAGGGCGGTCGTTAAGCCCTCACTCGAGGACCGGCCTTCGCTCCCTCGAGACTTCGAGGCGGGGTCAGAGCCCGTTCTTTTGCGATGCTCAAGGGCGGTCATTAAGCCCTCACACGAGGACCGGCCTTCGCTCCCTTGAGACTTTGGGGCGGGGTCGGAGCCCGCTCTTTTGCGGTGCTCAAGGGCGGTCGTTAAGCACTCGAGGACCGGCCTTCGCTCCCTCGAGACTTCGGGGTAGGGTCGGAGCCCGCTCTTTTGCGGTGCTCAAGGGCGGTCGTTAAGCCCTCACTTGAGGACCGGCCTTCGCTCCCTTGAGACTTCGGGGCGGGGTCGGAGCCCGCTCTTTTGCGGTGCTCTAGGGCGGTCGTTAAGCCCTCACTCGAGGACCGGCCTTCGCTCCCTCGAGACTTCGGGGCGGG